>JAVLUX010000021.1:30132440-30732440 GCA_032164185.1 Moxostoma hubbsi
TTGCCTTAGATCAACAGCTGATTACTGAGGGACAGTACATGGGGTACATGTTAGATGCATAACACAAAAGGAAAATATAAGACATGGAAAAATCTGCATTTATAATATTGCTTATTGACCCTTGAAGCATTGCCTCAGAAAACTGTCCAATTGTTGTCTAAACTTATGTATAAACAGCTATATAATATTTAGACAGTGCTTATACTGCATTGGGGTTTATGACCATGGAAACTAATCTAATTGTATTTGAAAGTAAAATATGTTGCTATCATCTTTACTTAGTGAGGGAGTGGTTGTCATGGCACCTTACCTATCATAAAGTTGTGTAAAGGGAAGGGGCAATACAAACTGACATATAGAGATGAACTCTGCTGATAAAAAGCACCACACCTCACACATGTGATGCATTGTATGGTATATGGTAAAATCTTTCAAACATCCTAATCACATACTGATTTAATAGATTTCAGCCAGGCATCGAGAGGGCTTACACCATCATACATTGCTCAGGGCAGAAAAAAACAACAACTTTGTTTAGCCTAATTTATTAGAATACCAATGTCCTACATTACAACATAAAAACAGCTCTCCACTAGACCTTGCCTTTTCACCTAAAACCATGAAAATACCAATTGTCCACTATTCTTGGTTGTACAAAGGAGTTTTACTTTTTCTAAAGTGTCCTTTGGACTGAAAGGACTAGGGTCTCTTAATTATGTTGGCTTAACAAAGCCAACATACTGTTATTCTGCGAACTTTGTTTAGGGTTTTTTCAAAGTCCCTAAACCACGACCAACAATTCTAAAATGAACTCCTCCAAGAGCTTTCAAGCCACATCCAGCAAAATTTGGCACAGACCTTCAGACTGTTCTGGAATAGTGTGCCATATATTCTCTATCTAATCAGACTTACAGTTTTTGCACAGCAAAAATTGGGAAAATTCCATTGACTAACATTGATGGAATGTTTAAATGGGCCAAAAGAATGCTCACTGATTCAAACTTCAACTGTCAAAAAATTCAAATGTAAACTAACCACACTAAATATGATTCTCATGTGAGACACAGATGTGTGCATAGTGATTGAAGCCTGAAATTGTGCTCAGCTCGAGCTTCGTGACAAAATAGAGCAGAGTGTCTCACATGTGGAATTAAATCGGGCTTCGCTCGATATCGTGGCGCATACAACCATTTAAATTCTACATGAGAATTTTCAATTTTAAAGCACTGTGGAGCAATTCTTCCATGTGAAACAGCTAAACAGTCATGATATTCTGAACAGCGCAGACGAGGTAAAGAGAAAACACCTGCCCTGCACCAACATCAATTACAAAACTTTCACATCAACAACACCCTTACTAACATTTATCACAGTAAACTGTTACACAATTTTTCAATGCAAATGTGGAAGTTGAAGCCAAGAAAAAAAACAGATAGCACATACCCTACAGTCGTAACAAGTCGTGGGTATGAAAATATTTTGGATTGAAAGACATGCTTGTCTGTTGTAGAGATGACAACTGTCACTGTAATCCACAAGCAAATGAGCTGTTATCAAACGATTGATGATCACAAATATGTGACTTTATTTTTTTTATAATGAATTTTTCTGTATTACATTTTGATGTGAATGTCCCAATGAGGATACTGAAATTTGTGCTTTTCAGACAGCTCAATAAAATATTAAAAGTTTATTTTGGTTGCATTTGTGAGATAATAAATGTAATATATGGTGTAAAATAGGCACATCGTATCGTAAAATTGATCGCAGGCCCCTGAAATCACATCGCGCAGACTTTGAGGTATCGGAAAACACCAGATCACTGGCGAGAATCGAAATGTTTTCAACATTTACAGACCCTGTACACCCATACAGTCTTTCAGCCAACCAAGGAACCCCAATAACACTTTATAATACTGACTACCACCCCTGGAGTCAAGAGTTTGAATCCAGTGCGTGCTGAGCGACTCCAGCCAGGTCTCCTAAGCAACCAATTGGCCCGGTTGCTAGGGAGGGTAGAGTCACATGGGGTAACCTCCTCATGGTTGCTATAATGTGTGGATCTCGTTCTCGGTGGGGTGTGAGGCGAGTTGTGCATGGATGCCATGGAGAAGAGCATGAAGCCTCCACACACGCTAGTTCTACGTGGTAACGCTCAACAAGCCACTTGAAGCCCCTTCATTAAAACATTAAGATTTTAATGTTTAACAGATCATTAGTTGGAAAGCTAGAAATTAGTTAATAGTTAGAAATGTCGTACTAATGTAAAAAAAAAATATTTAGACTAGAGCAGAAGACAGCTGACATAATGTTTACAATGTAGCTTATAAAGAGTGAAAAGGTCTTTAATATATTAGAAACGACATAGAAACTTAAACTCACAAATACATTTATATAAGTATCACAAAAACAAAAAACCTGAGGAGAAAACATTTTAAGAATATTATTTTCCCTAATCAAAAAGCATTTGACAGGTTTCAATTGAGGTCTGAATGACGAGACACTGTCAAGCTTTCCATCAACACCTAAATATGTGGTCAACCTCATATCCATACGTCCATTTACATTCATCCAAAAATAAAGTTATTGCGTGAGGGGTTATTTACTGAACTGTATATAAGAACAACAACAACAACAATCACAATAATAATAATAATAATAATAATAATAAAAACACTGGTTTACCCCAAAAACAGTTGCTTATCAGTCCTGTCTCTGTCTAGGTCCTCAAATGCGCACAATAAGCGATTACACAAACACTTGAGTCCGCATAAAAGAAGAGTGAAGATGTGAATTGTATGCATAGTTCTGTGCAGGAAACATTAAATATGCTAGCTGGCTAGGACGCTACATGAGCTTAAAATAACGCAGTCGTACACTTAAAGAGTCTTTAAACAGAAAATACATACACGACAGCACACTAATTGTTTTATCTCTTTTAAGTGTTAAAAACGTAAAACAGAACATATATATGGTAAAACGGGGTTATGTTACTTACAAAATAAGCAGTGGACTTGGCCGTCACTTCCTATGTACAGATAACCTCTACGTGGGTTCGTGGGACACGCAGTGTAATATTTAAAAAAAGGTGGGTGGGACTCAAACGTTCCGCTTTACACCATTTTCCATGACTTCTATTTATTATTTCAAACAATCTTTAACTAAATACAAAGCATGTGGCAACTATGACTCACATTGTTTTGTAATCAATAAATGACAATTGTAGTCTTTCTTCCATCTGGTCTGTTTTACGTACTTACGGACTTACTGTGAAATATACAGTTTAAAGAAGGCAGGCGGTTGGAAATGTGAAAGTTGTACTTTATTTAAGAAGCGAACGTTCAAAGCTTTTAGTCGTTTGACTCGAGCTTTTGTTTTGTAAAGAATAATCACTATTATGAGTGGTTTATTTACATAATCTGCCACACAAAACTTAATGGATCTAATTATGGAAGTTAGACTGAGAGGGACACGCCCTTAAACTCAACCGCGCCCATCCGTGCGTGCAAATGACGTTCACAGACGTGTTCATGTAATTTGCATACAAATATAACGTTCATCCATGGAAATTGAAGTTCAAGTATTTATTTCACTTTACTTTCACTATTGAACAGATATGGTTCCATGAACACATTTCTTCGAAATGTACCTAATTAAAATAAATAATTATATAAAAAAAATATTTTTTGATATATAGTTTATTGTTTTTTCCCTCATCATGAACAGTTGGAACTGCACATAGTAACTCTCCATTTAGCAATATACTCGCATGCAATATCTAATTCATTCATAATTATATTTATTTAGCATATCCTACCTCTTCTGCATATTACATTCATTCCCTTGCACATAACTGTATATCTGTATATAGCATATTTGGACATACTGTATTATTATTATTATTGTCCTATTATCCATATCTGTATATATGTTGTATTTACTGTATTATATGCCGTTAATTTTGTATTCTCTTTGCACTGGAAGCTTCTGTCACCATGCTAAATTCCTTGGTAAACATTTGGCAATTACGCTCTTCCTGATCCAGATAATTGTCCTTTTGTGCTAAGCTGCCTTTGGGATTGCATTTGATACTCAGGGTGTCTAATGTACAGAGAATCTTTCAAAAGAGCGTTGCCAAATCACTTATGATGACAGAGTGCGATGTCCTTGATTTCACAAGGACACAATTTAAAAGTTTAGGGTCCCATTCTACTTTTGTATTGTGTTTTAAATTAGACCAAAAACTGTTTAACCCATAATCAGAAAAGGTTCTCCGCTATTTGTAGGATTTTCTAATTCATTCTCCTTCTTGCTTATAGATAAAATACCTAAAGTTTGAAGTAGAAAATCCTACAAATAGCTGAGAGCCTTTTCTGATAATAGGTTAAACAATTTTCAATCTAATTTCTCATAATGGCACATACATTCACAGTTAGAGATGCCTATTTGTAAGTCTTTTTTAACAGCATATGACATCATTACAACATATCACATATAATACATGAATTATATCTGTTTTATTTTTGTTTAAAAATTAAACTAAAAAGACTGAGATGTCTTAAGTTAATCAGCTGATTCTGATAACTGCGGAATAACAAGGTCCCCTAAGGATAAGACGGGTACAGCAGTGGAGTATCTCCTTGATTGCTGAGCCAAGTAAACACCAAATGTCACCTAAGAACAAAGGCAGAGGAGAAAAGGAGACCATACAAAGTATGTTACATGGAATGAACAAGAATGAACATGAACAGGAATAAGAAGTTTATTTTTATAGACCTTTCCACTTCTGCATTCAGAAAGTGACCGGAGGGGTTCCTGAGTCCTAGCGGCAGATTTTTGGTCAACCCCAATCATCTGGCAGCGACCACATCTCCCCATTACCTGATTTAAAAAAAATAATATATATATATATATATATATATATATATATATATATATATATATATGTGTGTTTTTGGAGGTTTTTTTCTTGTTGATTGTAATAGTGTTTATAATAGCAGCTGTTTTCACTAGCCTGAAACTGTGTGTCTCCTACTATCAAGTGAGACCAGTCCTCCTCCGCAAAAGGCTCCTGTCCTGAGATGACAAGATTCGGACGGAAACGCTGAATGAGCTGCTCCATGTCATTACAAATGGATGCATTGTCATTGTCCTGCCTTGAGCATATCGAAAGAAAAAATTAATGAAAACATTGTCAAAACATAAGTAAAAAAACTGAATAAAAAAAGACTTTGCACCATCTAATAGATAATCACATTCTGGCAACCTCAAAGGTTATACTGTCAATAATGATAATAATAATAAAACAATTCTTGTGAAAGAAGGTAATTTATTGGTAAATTGTAGCTGATAAAGTGTATTGGTTCTTTCTATACCTGTTGTCAATGCGTTCCTGCAGAAAAGACACACTTGCTCTATTAATAAGCAGAAACTGAGCCTCATTTACCAGTGAGAGAGCAGTGTGGCAGCAGTCCCCTGCTGGAGACAGAGAGAAACATCGCTAGGGTAAACTTTTGACCCATTACAGAGAGGAAATGGAATTATAGAAATAAATGAGGCAAGTGCTGAAATATAGTGAGTATTACATTGTGGATAGCATAGTTAATATGGTCTTAAAAGTATTTGTTGAGAAATGTTTGCGGTCATATTGAAATTTCTGACTTTTAATTGCAGACTTTGGTATCTTGTGAAATCTGAGCACAGTTTGTGACATTCTGTAATTACTAGAGTCGATTTCTCAGAAGAAAATATGAGAAGCAGCAGATTAGAGCAAAAGTCTCCATTTAATCTAACTGCAATAGTGAGATTCTATTTTCTTTAAAAAAAAAAAAAAAGTTAAACTTTCTAAACAATTAATATGTGAGTATTCCTTTAGGAATGATTCTTTCCTAGATTTAGATTAAATTGTGATATTAAAGAGGATAACATGACATTACAATAAACATGGAATAAACACTTCAAGAACTAGACATCTTGGTGAATCTTATATTTGTCACTACAGATGGCTCATGCTTGGCAACAATTCACGCCACAACAATCAGCACTGTTCCCCCCCCCCAATTTGTCATTTCCAATTTGATAGGTACTCGCCTCAATCCGGGTAGCGGAGGACGAATCTCAGTTGCCTCTGCGTCTGAGACGTCAATCCGCACATTTTATCACGTGGCTCGTTGAGTGTATTACCGTGGAGATGAAGGGCTTGTGGAGGCTTCACGCAATTCTCCGCGTCATCCACGCACAACTCACCATGCGCCCCACTGAGAGTGTCAACCACATAAAGAGGCCATGAGGATGTTACCCCATGTGACTCTACTTTCCCTAACAACCGGGCAAATTTGATTGCTTAGGAGACCTGGCTGGAGTCACTCAGCACACCCTGGATTCAAACTCACGACTCCAGGTGTGGTAGTCAGTTTCTTTTCTCGC
Source organism: Moxostoma hubbsi (assembly GCA_032164185.1). Taxonomy (NCBI): domain Eukaryota; kingdom Metazoa; phylum Chordata; class Actinopteri; order Cypriniformes; family Catostomidae; genus Moxostoma; species Moxostoma hubbsi. Next base: position 30,138,867 of record JAVLUX010000021.1, read on the forward strand.
TGAGCTACCCAGGCCCCATCAGCACTGTTTAACATTTTTGGTAAAAAAAAACTTTTTGGTTACCTTTTTGGCCAAATTTCATGTCACGCAGGAAATCAGGTCTTTGCCTTATAAGGCGACAAGGTTTTTCAAGGAATTTGGAAAGCCAGGCGGAAACTTCCTCCCCGCAATCCACTGTCTGTACCCTACAACCAAAAGAGAATAAACCATACATACAATTATTACTAAATATAAATGTTTAAACATGCAATAATGTTTATAACCATTCATTTTTATTTAAAATGTTGCTTCAAGTTAACTTATAGTATTAGTAACATTTTACTAATAACTAGTTCTAACAGTCATATATTTGTAAAACATGTTCATTCAATCATTTCCACCCTCATTTTGACCCTGTGTCAGAAACGCTCTGTTTTGATGCGGCTTCTCCTTTAAGACTTGACAGTAAATGCTCACTGTTCTGATTGGTTCTCTGATCTTGACTGACCTGCTCACTCTTTGCCATCTCACTGCTCACAACTACTGGATGGGGCTATGCAAGTGACAAGGTAAAGGTCGTTGATGTGTTGTTTGTTGTGGAGGTGGTAAGATGCAAATGTCTACCACTGGGTGACATCACAACTAGGAAGTAGAGAATGCGTTGTTTTGGCGGCTTAGTTTCAACAAATACTGTTTTGCAGTGAGAAGGAAGTTTTGAGTTCTGAAACTTACAGTGTGTTTTATAGTACTATGTTAAAATATCAAGGAAATGTTGATTCCTCACTTCATGACCTCTTTAAATTCAACACATGTATAAATGATGTATCTGAATAATGCAATAGTGATGTAGAATAATCAGAATTTTTAATAATCATTTTCAACAAGGATGCGTTTTATCTCCATACCTGTCACCACAGACTTTGCTTTGGGATGTTCTTAGATCTGAATTCTCTAGGCTGGTCTCCAAGGGAATGGTGACTGGTTCCATCCCTGACATAGGACGAAATACATCAGTATTTAATGCAAATTTTGTTAATAATCTAAACTTTGACCTTGTAATCAATATTTAATGATGATAGAAACAAGTTATGACAGAGTAAAACAGCATATTTTAGAAAAAATAAATATTGTGTTGTTTTCCACAGTTACAAATCTAAATGTTCATTACTCCAGTAATGTAAAATACTTGTGCCCTATCTTTTTTGTGGCACATACAAATGTATCAGAGTATTACAATGTATTGATCATGGAACAACTATAATATCATGTGTTTTGGACATGTACAACTCTTATTTTTGAACATACACCATGGTAATACCATACTTTGGAATACCATGTAAATTAAAAGTTAATTCAATGAATATGATAATCAATCAGTGACCATGTGATATCATCACTGTACATGGTACCTCCTAAGTAATTTTCAATATGCAACAAGTTTGTGTTGTGCTACTTGATGAAGAACTAATATGTATACAAAGTGTTCAAGATCTTTTTTTATGTATGAGCACACTTTAAGTGTATTTCTTCAGAAATATATGTTAGAGTATACAGAATAAAATGCAAAATCTCATCAGATCTCATGTACAGATAATATTTTTAAAAAGCGCTGCACTACTGTACATTGCTTGGAGACTTGGCGAACATGTCTGACCTGAGACCTCCAGCCGTAGTGTGTTAGAGGCCAGACAGATGACAGGTTGGATCAGACACAGCTTAGGCTCCCTTTTCTGATTCATACACACTCCGTTCTCATTCACAACCATCCACAAACGGTCATACAACAAACCCTGTTGTCCCAGTGGCCACTCTGTAACCTGTTAATAGCCGAGTACTTGCTATGTAAATTGATATCATTATACTAAACCTCTTTTTATTATCTTTTAATAGTTCAAGCACCAAAGAATCTTTCCTTACCTCAAATGAAGCACATGATTTGACTGGATAGATAAAGAGATTAGTTAGTGTATGGTAATTGTCATTGTTCTTTCCTTCTTTTGACAAAGCATCTTCCGATAGTGTTACTTTATCAGCAGAAGAGGTGATAACCTGCCCATTCTCATGACCAAGATGGCTATTTGGTATTGATGTTGAGTAATAAGAAGCTGATGACTCCATTGGTGAAGCTGACTTTAGCCTCCCCAGTCTCTCCTGATCCAGTATAAGTGGTTTGTCTACAAAACAGTTCACAATAAACCGAAGAAAGTTCTGACATTCTTCAAATCTGGACATGTACCCAAAAGACACACGGATGGATCCTGTGGGACGTCCCTCAACCAGATCAATGTTGTCTCCACAGACGTGACCAGCCTTGGAAAGAACCAAATAAAGCAATTACCTCATACAATGTTGTCACCGATTGAGAGAGTGCCCCCCCTCTTGTCACTGAAAAGAGTCATGTTTTTTTGTGCATTTTCACCTATTTGTGCAACTTGTACACTTTTTAATTTATCATATTTATATATATATAATTCAGTCAAATGTATCTGGGCTTTGGCCTTGGTCTCATGTTTCTTTAAATTTGCAAATTCACAATGTGTGCTGATTCCTTTTCTGGCTTATTCATTTTTAATCAACTCACCTAATTACTATTTACTATTGATTTTTTTTTGGCCCAAAACATTTTTTCCTGTTTGGTATACATCAAGAAGGCTCTTTCATTCTTCATAACTATGAATCTGATAGGAATTATTATAAAATGAAACAATCATTATTTTCACTTACCTGCAGGTTGCTCTTCACATTTTGGTTGCTGATGCCCAGATAACGTTGACAAGCACCTGTGTTACAGAAACAGCCTGTGCGAATATGAATGTTGAAGAGACTGGCCATTTTGTCCACCTGGCGAATACCAAATAAGCAAAAACAAGTCAAAATTGTATATGTTTTAAGGATTATACCTTATTCATGATCTTAAAAGACATTTGCCTGCATCAGATGCTGTATCTGCCCAAATCACTGTTGGAAATGATTAGATCTTTAGTAAAAGGTAAAAGTTATAAGAATAACATCAGTTAGAAAAAGAAAATTATGTCTTTATAAAAATATAGGACACTGTAAAAGGTGGTAGCTATTGTTTCCTTAAAGGAAACGTTCATCCAAAAATGTTAATTCTGTCATCATTTACTCCCCCTCATGCCATCCCAGATGTGTATGACTTTCTTTGTTCTGCTAAACACAAACAAAGATTTTTAGAAGAATATTTCAGCTCTATAGTTCCTCACAATGCAAGTGAATGGTGAACAAATCTTTGAAGCTCCAAAATGTACACAAACACAGCATAAAAGTAATCCAAAAGATTCCAGTGTTGTAATCCTTACCTTTTGAAGAGATATGATTGGTGTGGGTGAGATACAGTTCAATATTTATGTCCTTAATTTTTTGTTTTTGGTGATTTGCATACTTCTTGCATATCACCCCCTACTGGGCAGGTAGGAGAATTTATGGTAAAAATTAAATTTAGAATTGATCTGTTTCTCACCCACACCAATCATATCACTTCAGAAGATATAAATGTAACAACTTGAGTCGTATGGGTTACTTTTATGCTGCATTTATGTCCTTTTTGGAGCTTCAGAATTTTGGCACCCATTCACTTGCATTGAATGGACCTACAGAGCTGAAATAATCTACTAAAATTTGTTTGTGTTCTGCAGAAGGAAGAAAGCCATATACATCTGGGATGACATGAAGGTGAGTAAATGATGAGAGAATTTTCATTTTTTAGTGACCTATCCCTTTAAGGAGCTTTTTCTAAAATTAAAAATTAGGTTTGTTGATGTAACCTTTCAGTAACATATTAAGTTTGATTCAGTGATGGTAAATTATATTTTTTACTTCATTGAAACAAGTTAATTTTGATTTTACCAAATTTTTAGGTTACCACTTTACTCTCTATCCTTTCTCTTTACAGCTTGCAAGCACACAACAAAAATCAAGGAAGATCTAACAACATAATCCAGCAAGTCCTTAATTACCTGAGAATACCCAACTGTTCGTCCCTGACAGTCCAGTAGGTTAAAGTTGAGGATTGCACCCTGTTCAGCGATATTCTGAAACTCATTATCACAGTGGATCTGTGCAACAGGCTTTCCATTGCTATGACGCAGACATGAAAGTACAACGAAGGTGTATCGCGCTAAACCAAATGTGTGAAGCTGAATGTTGAGAACACTTCCTGAAAACCAAAATAAGTAATTTATTGTCATTTTAATCAGAATGCATCAAAACTGTCAAATAGATAAATAGTCAATTTCTGAACCTGTAAGTTTTTTAAGTGTTTCAAAACCATGATGGAGAGAAATAATATCAAGGAAGGAGATCGTGCCATCCTCGAACCTGATGAAGTCAGAGAAAAAATGATTACACGTGAAACGGATTATGACAGCTAGCATCAACTATGTTGCTTGCCAATTATTATAGATAATTATTCCATCATTTTTTTTTACATTACCTGCTAACTACATTTGGCTTTGGTACAAAATAGTTCTCTTCCACAAGATAGGCTGCTGCTGTGCCTCCACCAAAGTAACCCTTTCTCAAGAACCCAGCTGCTTCATTCCTCACCAGCAAGGCTCCGAGTCCAGTCGGGAAGCCAAACATTTTGTAGAAGGATATTGGCACAAAATCTGCAGGATACTTCTTTAGGTCCAAGGGTGAGCAGCTAACAAAACAAGCAGCATCGAGGAGCACAAACCATCGACCTGGGTGCTCACATGCGGGATAGAGCTGCTGAGATTGAATTCCTTTCACATAACTCAGGGGATACTTTCTGCCTGAGAAGTTACTCTGAGCAGGATAACAGAACAGATGAGGTGTAGAGCAGTCCTGATCTCCATTTTTCAATGTTTGAGGGGTTTTAGCTCTTGCTTCCACTTCATGAGGTTGAACAGGAACCGTGCCAACTCCCTGGAGGGCAGTCCCACCACGAATGCCCACCACTGAGGTGTGGTTGTCAGTGAGGTAGTAGAATTGACTTCCAGACTCCTCTGTGGACAAGGATTTCCAGGGGAAAGAGTCGGCAACTAATTTCAGTGCTGCAGTACATCCTGATGTGAAAATCACTGAGTACTCTTCAGGACATGTGTTAAAATGTTCCAGTATCCTGCCGAGATTCATTACAAAGAACCAGTGATGCATCTTTACAACTATGTTATTCAGATATTTCTTTAAAATAGTATACAGATATATTACTACACACAATTGAAATGGCTTATTATAGTTTTTGAAGGCTGTATACAGGTCTAGCACCACAGTATGCTTTTCATACTCCTCTGCTCACACTTTACAGACAAATTATGAACAATACCAACATTTTGAGGAATATAATATTGTGAACAAATTTGTGAAGTGTTCTTGGGTTTGTAAAAGGCTTAAAAAATCAAATCGATATTTATACTAATAATGTAATAAATATATTATAAATATTGTAAACAATATAATACATATTAAGAAGTGCTTACCGGTATCTGACACTTTCCACAGTGTCGTGTGTTAGTCTACTGCTAGGATTATGACTGTGAGGATTGCCTGAGTAAGAAAATATCTTTATAAGTTTATGGTTTGTAAATGGGTTGTTTTGTTTAAAATTGTATTGAGTTTATCTGATTGACATTCAATAACTCAGATGAGTGTATCAGGAAAAAGGGAACTCACCATAAACATTTCTAGCTATATCCTCAAAAAAAACCTTAATCTGAGATTCAGGAAATAACGTTGCCCCTGCATGATCAAGATATGTAATCCCTTCAAAAGACAAAGAGAGAGGACCTGTTTGAAAACACACACGCCTCTCGACGACATGCAATACACAACTGAAATCAGCAGAGGGCGCTGCAATCATTCTAACCACAAAAACATCTGAACCGAAACTAAACTTTACAAAACGTTCACAACCGTTCAAAAAGTGCGAAGACACTTCATTTGATAAATGTACAGTCCAAAATCGGATATTTGCAACATAATCTTATTGACATTTGTAAGTTTTCGTAAATTTGGGGATTTGTAGGCAGATTCTGACATGTTTCTGAACGGTAAAGTTAATGACATTTAAATGATCACTGTACCTTTAATCCTGTTAAATTCTCGATCGATCAGCTCTTGTTGATCAACTCCGTAACCATAATAGTGCCAGAAACTCGTAAAACTCTCAAAAGTGCACAAGTCCTGGAAGCCCTGCAGAGACTGGCTCTCCATATCTTCAATGCGAGAAAGAGTCTAGAGCTTCCTCTTTCGCGAATTTATTCAGGATTCACCATGTCCAATTGATGTGTCTGTGAACTGAGACTAAAGTCCAGCTGCAGTGTGACCGGCGATACCTTCTATAGGACAAATATGCTGGAGATGATCACAACAGTTTCATTATAACCCCATGACGTTTGACTGACATTTTAGAGCTAAATTAACAACCTTTAAACGCAATGAATAGGCCTACTTGTTCATCCATTTACCTGAAAATAACTTACTGTGCAGTTCACATAAAGGTTTGTATAAAATACCAAACCTGCTGTGCCTCTTACTATGAAAAAGTAAAAAAAAAAAAAGTGTTTTGAATTTACTATGGTAAGTTTTTTCCACAACACTGGCATTATCCACCGCTGACATCAACACAATAAATTTAACAAAATTATATTTTATAAAATAGGCCCAAAAAGTGCCACAGTACAACCATGTTTTCCATGACGTAGAAAGATGGTAATGCCATGGTATTACTACTGTAAATTATTGTTATTACAATAAAACTATGCTAACTTGGTATTAGCCAGCACAGTCACCATAACAAAATATTCATGGTAAAAATATTCAACAACATTTGTTTTTACACCACTTAGGACCTAAAAGTACCATATATTAACATGTATTTTATGACATGGAACAATAATACCATGTTTTTTTTGGACATTATTTATAGTGCCAAGGATAACCATATAATTATCTTCTACCATGATATCTGAATGATAATTATTCTGTATCCCACCATGGTATATATCAAAGTACCATGACATCACCATGGGACACCAACACTGTATCAAAGTCCCACCATAGCAGGCTTTCTGTAAGATACTAATGGAAGGAGATTATGTTTATACAATAGTAACAATAACTGTATTAACAATGGTGTGCTGGCAAAAATTACTTTTGGCTAAAAAGTAATTGTTTGGCATGCTTAATCCTACCCATTATTATGTACCTTGGTAAGTACAAAAATATAATTGAGGTTGCAGTAGTTTTTGTAGAGATGGGAACTAAGCACAGAAGGAAAAAATCATTTAAATAAGGCCATGCCAAGTGGGGTTAAAGTATGAAACAAGAGATGAGTTGAGAAACTCTGTCCACTTATTATTGTATTATTACACTATTGCTATTAGCACAATATATATATATATATGTATATATAGAAAGAGAGAGAGAGAGAGAGAGAGAGAGAGAGTGTGTGTGTGTGTGTGTGTGTGTGTGTGTGTGAGAGAGAGAGAGAGAGAGAGAGAGAGAGTGAGAGAGAGAGAGAGAGAGAGAGAGAGAGAGAGAGAGAGAGAGAGAGAGTGTGTTGTAGAAGTAAATTATTAATCATTGACATATTAGAAGCACTGTAGACACTATGAGCAGATGAATTCACATGTCAATCCAACACTGTGACAGTTTGTCATGTATCATGGAGCCTTAGAGCTTAATTTTACACATTACATACTCTATGCAGAGAGGGAAAGAAGATCCACAGAGACTGTTGTTCATTTCCATCCTGAACAGCAGGCATTGATTAAATATGCCACTTCTGCTCCACTAATTCATTCACTTTGAAATTGTGCTGCCGAGCTGCCATGTATTTTTTGCTGTTAAAGGCCCACATTGTTTTCCCAGGACTTTGGCCTCATTAGCAGGAGTAGATGGTGGGTTTGGGGGAGGGGACACCAGCCACAGAGACATTGTGTCTTTCCGTCTATAATGATGTGACACAGTCAATTTGGAGATGCTTATGGTGATTGAGGGTGTAGACAAAACATTGCCCTCCAATATCATAGTCCACGAAGACATCTTACCTACATCTTCTCTGCCACAATAGATAGCATAAATAATTTTGAGAAGATAAGCCTTTTTAGAAGCACAGTTTGACATTCTCAGTTTTTTCTGAATTTATTTGTGGTCCATGTTGCACCTGCATCCAAGCATGAGAAACCTGTTGCCTTGTATTCATTTTGGGATCCTGTGGCTTTCCCTAACGCCACAATGACCCTCAGCTCACAAGATGAAGGACCTGTTCGTCTGTGCCATCAACTTCGTGAGTATTAGAAATAGAGAGAGACTCCAAGCTCATGTAGCCTGGGCTAAAGGCTTATCAGAGGCTAAGCCAGTGGGGGAAAAAACAGTAAAGCTAGTCTCTGCCGACTAGAGGTACGGGCACAAGGCCATCTGTCCATTCTCTGAATACAACTGACACCAAAGGAGGGCAACTCTGCACTCAGGGAATCATACACAATTTGGAACCACAAACGTTAACTCATCCTGGAGAGAGAGTTGGTGAAAAAGTAACTTACTGGCATCTTCCTGCGGTGTCAAACTCATCACTTGAGCAGGTCAGTTTGCTAACTTCAATCCAAAGCTGTTTGCCACACTCAGGGACTTCCAGAGGACAAGGACAAATATTAATGCTTTTCTGGGCACAAACAGTATTCTGGTTTTATCTTTGAGATGTTAGCAAAAATAGCTTTTCCAGTTGTTTATATCTTTAATATATACATATTTTTTGACTTCATGACTACATACACACTTCATGTCACAATATAGCTTAAAGCTGAGATGTTTCTACATGTCATCGCATATGTTCATAAATATTATTTAGATTTTGGGCAATAATATTGACATAATCAACTAGTTACATATTCTGCATGTAAAGATGATTTTTAATTTACTTTGATATTATTGATCATAGTGTATTTATTCACAAAATAGCACTATGCAATGTAAACACGGTTCGTAATCAGTGACAAGGGCTTTTGTCATTGGGATTATGTTTTAAAAAGAGTCATTTTTGAAGACTGAACATTAATCTGACCCACAATTTTCCCCATTATGTATGCATATTACGACATGTGAAAAACATTATGTGATATCTATTTGTCTGGGTTTAATAGTGCTGTGTTGTAACATAGCAGAATGATTTAGTTGCACGTTGACAAGCATTAGACATGCAGAAATGGGTCAAATGGGGTTTAGCATTAGCCAAACAAATCCTGGCCTATAGGATTAGGCAGGATGCTAGCTGTTTGTTTGATGCATTTACCTGATGAAACAGTACAGAACTAATAGCCACACAAAAAAACTGGCTTTTTACACCACTTCAAACCTTTGCAATTAAATGTGGCTGTATTTCTTTTCATAAATGCAGAATTCAATCTATTTTAAACAGAAATGAAATGGCTTTGAAAATATTTGCATTACCATAATTCAGCCAATAACCCTATATATATATATATTGCAGTTGAACAAAAGCGAAGCGAAAAACTAATTTATATATAATATTTTCTCTCTTCAGCATCACTCCTGTTTAACAAGTTCCTCTTCAGGAGTGTCATGGCAAGAGGGACCATATTTCATTTAACATCTTATGTAAGTCTCAAGCATATCAAATGCTGTATTTTTTAAAAAGCAAGAAGATAAGAGCGCTAACAAATTAAAGGATTGTAAGTCTACAATTAGAACAGATATCTCCATACACTTACTTAGCCAATGGGCCTTATTAAGGAAATATGAGGCATGGATCCTAAAGGAAAATTTCAAACAATTGACTACTGCCTTGCAATTCAGTGTGAACATTTCCTCTGATCTAACAATGACTCATTTTTTAGTTTCGCCCATGAATTCTCTGTGATCTCATCTGGCTTATAATCGATTCAAATGTGATAAAATCTGTTCTAAATGTATCAGTCCTTGCCTTTGCGAAGAGGACAAGAATGTGGGGACAAATAACAGTGTGTTCCTGTACTGATAAATTAAAGCGCCTTGTTAGACATGGTCACACAGACGTCACTTGATCCACAGTCCCAGACAAAAACAAGTGGCTCTTGTTGAGTTTTATCAAACACCGTCTCACTAGTTCTAAAACCCTCATGTTCTGCTCCAAGGGCAGTTTAATAGCTCAAAAATATAATTAACATATTTATGTTTCCGGTTGATATTCATGTTTTCCCCTATCTTTTACCTGAAATTGTTACATTAAGGAGCCATTTCTACCAGATCTAATCCATAAAAATGATTTTGTAATCTAATGTATACGAGTTGGACTGGCGACCTGTCCAGGGTGTACCCCGCCTTTCGCCCAATGTTAGCTGGGATAGGCTCCAGCCCCCCGTGACCCTGTACAGGATAAGCGGTTGAAGATGAATGAATGAATGTATACGAGTTGATCCATTGATGTTAAAAAATATTTTTTGGCTTGAATCAAATCATTTGAGTTAGATATTACAACAGAATAACTGGATTTCCAAATGACTAATATTGTTATTTTATGTACATAATTGGAGTTTCTGGGACCACAAACATAAAAACAGGAGGCAATCTGATCAGAACATGAGGACAATGGTTCTGTTCAAAAAGAGCCATTAGAGTGGTCTTATGAATTAGAAACAGAACCCCAGGTCACCCACTTAGCTACCTCCTTCTAGCAGAGCCCGAGGGAAATAACATCCAATTTTATGCCAGAACACAAAACCAGGTACCTACAGCAAAACAAAATGTACGCACGACTGAAAAGATGTTTACAGTTGCAAGAGGTAATAGGCAGAAAAAATAAATGTATATGTTGTCAGGCCTGAAATGTTTGGCATTGCTCTTCGAATTCTTTTAGCAGCTGTGACTGAACTGGTAAATTTGTCTGTTTGTGTGGACAGAGACAGTCTGTTTGAGGCATCTAGACCCGAGAGAAAAATGAATATGTATGAGAGACAGGGCGGAGGATCAGAGGGGGGCCTAAATGTCACCCTCACCATCCGCCTGTTAATGCATGGGAAGGTAAGACACATCGCAGAGCTCTGCGTCTTTTGATTTTTAGCTTTATGTTTTGCCATTAACCATTACGTAAGAGATGGATGGATGGATTGATGGATAAAAAACAGGTTCTATCTACTCAGTATTAGTGAAAAAAAAGAGTATACCAAAAGGTTCAGAAGTTATTGGCAAGAGAAAAGTCAAACTTTGAGCTGATGATGGCACTAGAGGGTTTGACTGAGAGACACCCAAATGGTTCAGGGGACTATTGAGGCCAACCCCAATCACTTTGCTAAATTTCATAACTGTCCTCCAAACAGTACATGGGACTCCCATAGACACACAGCCAGAAGAATGATATTAATAAGAATGCTAATGAATACAATGGGGGCTATGCTTCTTCAGTGATTGGCTTCTAATTAGATATAGAGAAAGCACAAAGTGGTATATCTGTTCACTGCATCATCTTTTCTAATGAGAAAGGACCTGTAATCCTTCCATGATCAATCATTCCTGAAAACTTTCAGGAAAATGTTTCCAACAAGTAGACAGACATTACTCCATAATCCTGCAGTATTCCAGTTTACTATGCACTCATTTGAACATTATTAAAAGCCCAAATTAAAAAAAATGTGTTTGTGTTTTGTGTGTGTTTCTAGGAAGTTGGAAGTATCATTGGGAAGGTAAATAATTCAGGATTATTCTGATAACTAAATGAAACTGAATTAAGCAAAATACACATATTACCTTTATTATTTAGTTATCCAAAGCTCCAATGATGTCCTTATTGTGGTTTAAGTATGGCTTATACTGTTAAATATCAATACAATATACAAATACAAATAGCATTAATGTTATATTTTCAAGTAGTCTTTTAAAATGACCTTTTTCTTGTTTGGGTTTAGAAAGGAGAGACTGTCAAAAAAATGAGAGAGGAGGTAAGTTATATTTTGAGCTTCATGAACAAATATCAAATAAGACTAATCGTTTTAGTAAATTGATATTTCACATATTGTTGTTTGCCACCTGTTTTATTGGACCATGAACTATTGCTAACAAACTGCATTGAAATGTACACTTTTTAAATCTGACTTGTTGAGTAAATGAGATGTTATATAAAGAGTAAAAGTAACTCATTTGGGTCACTTCATATACTGTATCTCAAAAACTAGACATGGGAAAACAATCATAGGAATCATTTTCAGTTTAAACAAACTCAGCTTATTACATTTCGTTTGCTTGATCAGTTAAATGGTATTTACTTGGGAAAGGATCCAAATATTAGGTAGGACTGCTGAATTATATTTAATGCAGCACAAAACTCCACTTTTCTTTGTGGATTCAGAGCGGAGCCCGAATTAACATATCTGATGGATCAAGTCCAGAGCGCATCGTCACCATAACCGGTGCATCTGAGGTCATCTTCAAAGCATTCGCCATGATTGCAGAGAAATTTGAGGAGGTGTGTGTGTGTGATTTTTCCAGTAATGTACGATTGAAATGATGGGCGATTTGAATGAATTTTATTTTATTATTATCTGTTATCATCTTGTTTTTTTTAATAAATAGCCAATGTGGCTATTTGCAGCTGTTTGGAAGAATCAGACAAAACCACTGTATATAATACTGTATGTTATTAAACTATATAGTAAGTCTTAATACATTTAGGCCTATGTAAATTACTGCGCATATACTATGCATATGAACATATCACACATTAGTATTGCATTATACTATTAGAATAGTTTATGTTACAAGACAAAATGCAAATAGTATAGAATTATACAGTACCATTCTAATAGTACTTAAAGTATATTATTATACCATATATACAGTAAAATGTAATAATAATAATAATAATAATAATAATAATAATAATAATAAAGTAATGATGTAGGCTCAATACATTTTAGTTTTTTAAACTATGAAAACATTATACAGTAATATATATACTATATATAATATCGTTATATTTTTATAATAATATATGCCACTAGTCAAAACACAAATAGTTTTAGTATTTACACTAACACTATTTGCGCAAATAACATCTGCTTTTCCTTTGTATTAATCTAAGAATGGGCTGAACTGTGCTGCTAGCCGATACACATGCATCTCTTTTCCCTCTTTTAGGATATCATGGCCTCCATGATAAACAGCACAGTGACAAGCAGACCCCCTGTCACACTGCGCCTCGTCTTCCCCGCCAGTCAGTGCGGTTCACTTATCGGCAAAGGAGGCTCCAAGATCAAAGAGATCAGAGAGGTAGATGTGAGTTTAATCAGTTTCCAAAATGCAAAAGGGTTTGTAATGCAGGTCATAACGGCCTTCAGATGATGCACAAAATGATCCGTTAAACAATGTGTTTTCTTTGTCTCAGCGGCAAGCACAAAACAATTAACATCACCCTGATTGATTGTCCTCATCAAGGCAAAACTTTTTATTCCTCAGCGCAGGGAGGAGGGCACTCATATCTGCCTTCCTCCTCATTCTGCATGTTATGATGAGACTGCTGGGCCCCTCAGCTTTAATTTCAAACTCTGAAATAATGCTGCTTATCCCTCAAACTTATGTATTTATGGCTTTCATTAATGAAAACCCAAAGCAATCCATCTCACAAGTGGAACCGTTCATTTTCATTTAGCTGTTGAAACTGACATAAGGACAGTGGCTTTTGCTTGAAGGCTTTGTTTTTTTAATTCAGCTGGTGGATCTCATTGAATAAATATAGCCGTCCTTTCTGTTGAGGGCTATGAGGGGTGAACTTGCTGCCTTTATTTCCAGTTGCTATGAATGTCTAGGACAGGATGGCACAGCAAGGCCTAAATAGACTTGCATTTATATACAGTATCCAAATAGATTGACCTAAATAACTGGCCAGACCATAACAATGTCAGTTCTAGACATCAGAATAGCAGTCATACCAAGAGGGACTTAATGGCACACTTTTCTGTAAGTCGCTTTGGAGAGAATCTGCTAAGAACATAAGTGTAAATGTACTTAACTATGAAAAATGTTAATTGTTAGTCCTATTGTTTTTGGGTTTTTTTGGGGGGGGGGCATCTTATCACGTGGCTTGTTGAGCATGTTCTGTGTAGAGGCTTCACGCTATTTTTCACGGCATCCATGCAAAACTCACCATGCGCCCCTCTGAGATCAAACCACATTATAGTGACCACAAGGAGGTTACCCCATGTGACTCTAACCTCAAAGCAACTGGGCCAGTTTGGTTGCTTAGGAGACCTGGCTGGAGTCACTCAGCACACCCTGGATTCGAACTAGCTCCAGGGGTGGTAGCCAGTGTCTTTTACAACTGAGCTGCCCAGGATGATAGTTACCAAGTCCTAATGTTCAGTATACTACTAAACATCAAGTGTTCACTCTAAAAAAATTAAATAAAATTAGACAACAGGCATGTAGGACAATACAAACAGCATATAAATTCAAGAAATGAAAACATTGAGAAAAAGTATTGAGAAATCTGTTTAAAGTGAGGTATACTCACAATAGACAGACAGCTGTTTTATTGTACATAAGCTGGGCTTATTACAGATCCCATGAGATCACATGGCTCAGTTTTGTTTATTGGGTTGATATATTTCCTACTGAAACAGTCCCTTTGAAAAAAATAAATAAAAAAAATCTAAAAGTAAATTAAATCACCAATAGGTTTTAGATATGGCTCAGTCATGAATTGTGATTTGCTACTTGCAGAATAACTGCATAGAGTGATGCCATAGAGTGAGTAAATCTAAAAGTGAATCTTTAAATCCAAAAAATATACTGGACATTTGCAATGAGAATGGTAAAGAGTTATTTACTGGCTCCTTTAAGATAAAGTGTGTAATTTCTGCTTCAAATAGTCTCAACAAACCAAATGTAAAAAAAAAACTGTTTTCAAACAGGTTTCCTGAACCTTTGCCATTGGTCATCCAAACATATATTTAAGCAACAAAACTCTAATTTCAGACTGGACGTGATGCTCAAACAAAAAGAACAATGCGTTACTATCACATGAAAGTCAACCTCCAAATGGTTTACTTATAGTTGTCTCTGCACATTTAACTGGTATAAGAAATGTTTAACATTTAAAAAATTACACACTTCAGCTTTAACTTTTGCCACTTAAGGAAATGAGCAAGAATGGTATCATTTGCAGTTTGTCTTCAATAACAGTGTTTCCATGTGTCAGAGCACAGGTGCCCAGGTGCAGGTAGCAGGAGACTTACTCCCTGACTCTACTGAGAGAGCGGTGACCATCTCAGGCACCCCCAACGCCATCACACAATGTGTGAAGCACATCTGCACCGTCATGCTAGAGGTTGGTGCAAGTGCATGTAGTGTGAGTGTGGCTGCATTTTGTTTTATTGAAATTTTATGCATGATTTCCCTTGTGCTTAAATATTATTTCAGGGGTGGGACATTTTTAGTCTCTTTCACCTTCACGTTTCATTTGCATTCAGTTTCAATGCATGCACAACATGATAAATGTTTCTGTTTGCTTCAGTAGTTCCCAGTATCCAACCTTGGATGCCTTTGTTAAAGACTGTTCTCTGTTCAGTGCATTGCAGAACAGAACAATCTATTGAGGCTTAAAGGTGTAACCAGTACTTTTGCCTCATTAAAAAGGTTTTACACATAATGAAATAGAAGTATTGAGAAATCTGTTTAAAACAAGGTATACTTACAATAGACAGACAGCTGTTTTATTCTACATAAGCTGGGCTGCCTCATAGGGACTGACATATTAAAGATCCCATGAGAACACTTGGCTCAGTTTTGTTTATTGGGTTGATATATTTCCTATTGAAACAGGACGGGCTCGTCCCTTTGAAAAATTATCATTAAAATAAATCACCAATAGGTTTTAGATATGTCACAGCCATGAATTGTGATTTGCTACTTGCTTGTTAAAAATCATAGGTATCAATATTTTTGAAAGACAGAACATATAAAATGTGTATATCCTAAAAGTTAATTATTTAAACTTTTAGGAGTACACAAGCAACAAGACAGAGTTGTGTAGATTACTTCTGAAATGTAATCTATTTACAAAAATGTACTGATTACATGATGACATGACCAAAATTGTAATCAGTAATAAATATATTTAGATGACACTTTTAGGTAATCTAATCTGATTACTTTTGGATTACTTATTGCAGGTTTTAATTAAAATATGTTCTTAATGTGTTTTAATCTAATCAATAATATATTTTTTGAAAGGCAAAGATTTTACTGCACTATTCAATTTTTCCCTTTGTCTCTTGAAAGTCAAGTTATTTTTGTATGTGGTGGAACGAAACCATAGTGTCTTAAATGTATGTATTTCTACCTGGCTAGACTTATCACGTGTATTTCAGGCTCTGGCTCAGACCACTTTTTTAAAATTTAGGAGCATAATTAGTCAATTATGTACTAGTTATTGCTGTTAGCTGATTTGCACTGTGATATCAGGAAAATCAGGGCCGCTGCTGGCTAAATTGATTGGGGGGTGGGGTTTGCGTGATATGAGCGTGAAGCGATCATCTGTGTTCCGCAACTGCTTTCGGGTCCTTGAATAACATATAACGTGCAAGTAAGGGCAGCCAGTGGACTTTCTGGTGCCCCCCTAGGGAGTTGGTGCCCTATGCAGACTGCGTAGTCTGCTTATAGGGAGTGGCTGTACTGAATGTAATCATGTGATCCATGAAAAAAATCACACAGATTTCGAAATGTAATCTAATCACAAGTACTTTATTTTTGCAATCTGTGTATGTTATCCAAGTTACATGCAATCCATTACTGCAAAATACAAAACTCTCATTTTGATTTCATGGGGTCTTTAAAACAAGCTTAAAGAACAGACTTCACTTTATATCTGTAACTCACTAAGTTTTTTAACACATTTGCTTTGGAATAGATTAAACATGTCAGACAACATAGGGTATTTCTACACTTCAAACTTTTGATTTTGTGAGATGCCGCATCCACACCGCTAGGTTTCAGTGTAAGTGCAAGACAACTGACATATTGTCGGTGCAACATAAAGAAACAACTACTGAGTGCACCGTATACATATTTCTCTCCATTTTATATACAAATCTTTTGATAGATGCTGACTATTTAAATGCAATTGCATTTGCCTTGCCTGTTATTATCTCCCATATGTAGTCACCACCTAAAGGAGCCACCATTCCATACCGACCCAAACCCTCTGCAGGTGGCAGCCACACAGTGTTGGCACAACCACATGCTGCTCCGGTGAGTTTTGCATCCATTGTAATGAAAACTCCACAGTTTCCTGCAGTCCCAGTGGGGAGCTGTGATTGTGGACATTTACCCAAATGATTACACTGAGATCAGTTGGCAGAATAAATCTCAGACCAATCAGTAATACAGTCACCAAAGGGGACCGTGTCAAGTGCTCTTAAACATGCAGATCAGAGGTTTTGCTCTGAATTGTAATGTTGGCAACCTAGCATTGTAAATACAGCTGTAAATAGCTGGACAATCCATTCAGCTCTATACCATTCTGTGCTAATATTTTTTGTGGGAATGAGAATTGAGGATGCAATCTAAACTTTGACCCTTTGTCTATGACAAATCTCTGCTACCTGGTATGCTGTCCAAGGGGCTGCTTGTACATTAGAGCAGTCATAAACTTGAGTTTTTAGTTAGGTGAATACAAGACTGCAAATGCAGCTTGTCTGTATAATGTAGAACCATGTCAGCTACAAGCTCCACTTGTTTCAGGAGGGTTAAAGCACTGTTTTCTTAAAAGGCAGATGAATACTGAATTTATTAATCACTATGGCTGGTGATAGCATGAAAATTTCATGTACTACAATGCCCCCTTGTGGTTACATTGAGAAGAATTGATTATAGTTTGCTCAAAATTCCCAAAGGGCACTTTTTAAATATGTGAATGGCAAAGTAGTCTCATGTAACCAGACTTTTAACTTGTGGCATTAGGTCTGGACCCATTTGCAGCTTATTCTGGCTAAGAAGTGTCCACTTAGACAGGAAGACTGACATGTATAGTGACCAACCACAGTTTGTTTTGATGTTACATGTTTTCTAGGTGCATCTGAAAAAGATGATACTCCATTAATAGAATGCATGTAAAAAAAAATATTCAAAACAGAAAACATTTTGGCAGAAAATCAGATTTGTGTTTGGTCTGTGGGTGTGCCATCTGAAGCTGAGACTAATGACAAAGGAGTAAATAGGCTGTTGTAATTTGTACACTCCAACTAACCTTAACATGTTATCTTGTCCACAGGCTTTTGCAATCCCAGGACAATTTGCAATTCCACCCCAAGACGTGAGTGTTAGTCTCACTTCCTGATCAGTGTCATTCGCAGCACACTTCACAGCACCACTGCAGCCCTTCAGCAACATCCCACCCCTTATACAACCACTATTCTCCCAATGCATTCCTCACACACACCTAAGAGCCAACATCCCTGTATTTCCGATCACACTGGAGCCTCCACTAACTTAGTTGCTTCCTTCGAGCGAGGATATCAGAGGCATAATGTGTGAAAGATGGTATCTGACAATGACCATTTCTTTAATATCTATTGTCACTATTTTACTATTTTATATCCCTGGATGAGACACAAGAAACCAAGATGTGTTAACAGAATCACTAACATAAATGCTATAACTTTTTTTTATGTTATCTCATTTGGGAGGATAAGTGGAGAGTAAGTCCAGAGGAGACCTGGGGCCAGTTTCACGAAAATATTTTTAAAGGATTGTTTCACTCAAAAATGAAAATCATTTACTCTCCCTCATATCATCCCAGATGTGTATGACTTTCAGCAGTACACAAATGAAGATTTTTTGAAGAATATTTCAGCACTGTAGGTCTATACAATGCAAGTGAATGGTGACCAAAAATGTTAAGCTTTAAAAGCATATAAATCCAGCATAAACGTAATCCATAAGACTCCAGTGGTTAAATCTTTATCTTCATAAGTGATATGATAGGTGTGGGTGAGAAAGAGATAAATATTTAAGTCCTTTTTTACTATCACTTTCACATTCTTCTTTTGTTTTTGGCAATTTGAATCTTCATACGTATCGCCACCTACTGGGCATGAAGGAGAATTTATTGTAAAAAAAAAAAGAAAAAAAAAGGACTTAAATATTTATCTGTTTCTCACAAAGATTTATTTTAGTACTTCAGAAGACATGGATTTAACCACTGGAGTCTTATGGGTTACATTTATACTGACTTTATGTGCATTTTAGAGCTTCAGAATTTTGGTACCTATTTACTTGTATTGTGAGGACCCACAGAGCTGAAATATTCTTTTTTTTTTTTTTTCATTTTTGGTTGAACTATCCCTTTAAGAGTTCTTAGGATAAATTCCAAAGTTCATAAAAATCTTTCTAAATGTAATTCTTAAAAACATTCTTAAGAAGTTCTCAAATATTTCCATAAGAACATCTTAATTTTTTTTCTTATGAAAAAAAAAGGACAGGCTTTGTCATTCTCTGATTATACTAGCCTGCTCATGCGGTTGTCTTGTCTAATACAACAACTTCAAACACTGGTACAGTAAATTGTAAAGAGTAGCAAGCACCTCATGGTCATTTTGAGTCACTTTGACCCAGAAACACATTTGACATTTTATCCACTAAAGTAAAAAGGGCAGTCTCAGTTTTCTATTTATACTGTATTATTATTATTATTATTATGTTTCTATGGACTCTAAAGATCAAGGGGAGACTGCCATGCTGTGCTTCCATTTGAGTAGACTAGCATGAATGGACACCACATTTAAAAGCTTCAAAATAACATTTATTATTTACATTTCATGATAACATTTACATTGTTTTTAAAGCTGAAAATAAAAACAGAGATAACGTCTAGAATATTGTTGCAACCTCCATTCCCTGATGCAGGGAACGAGACATTGTGTTGAATCAAACGACACTAGGGGACTTTCTTGAAGGCCTTGGTTACCTATGAACTTGAGAAAAGGCCAATGAGAATTTGGCAGACAGAATTTTTATGTTCCTCCCCCGGACATGCGGGTATAATCATGCATCTCTTCATTCAGGTTTTTCACTGAGGAGCCGAGAATAAGGTTCGGACATTGCAGTGGCTCGGTTTAGCGGCTGGGGCCATTTTAACACTATCACACACATCGTTCTTTTCCAACTCCTATTCTTTCAGGAGGAAAAGACCCCGTGGAGACCACCACCTGCCCAGGCTGAGGGGAGGTAAAGTGTGGCCAAATACGTCACATAGGTTTTCTGGCCACATGTGGAAATGGCGTGGTGGTAGATCCTACCTGGTGCGAGGGAGGAGTTGCTACAAACACAGCGACTGGGGGGCAGCCGGGACTGACCAAGGTAGACGTGGGCCTGCCAGTTGGGGGGCCGTACTGCAGAAAATACACACAGGGAGATAAGTCCACAAAGGCCCATCCTGTGGAGCACCTATTCCACTACAGTGTAATTTTAGTAACCGTAGTGGGTCTGGTCGAGGAATTCCTCCACTGAATTTGCGGACCAGAGGGCTAGGGAGGAAGAACATTCAGGGAGGACGAGTTTAGTGGACTCTTCTGGGCAAAAAGAGTACACATGATCACCTCAGTGGAGGGGAAATGCGCTTTGTGCTAGTGGAACACCCGGTCAGACGTTCCGCATTCCCGAGTTCTACGTGCTCTGACCTGAGAGAACATGGGACGAGACCGACTCAACCCTGAGATTGTAAAATCTCATAATGTTATTGGGTGTTGCCCAGCCCGCTGCTCTGCAAATATCTGCTAGGGAGGTGCCGTTGGCCAGTGCCCACGAGGATGCCACACTTTTCGTCAAGTGTGCTTGAACCCGCAAAGGGGCAGGCACGGCCTGGGTGTGATAGGCCATAGCAATGGCATCAACTACCCAATGGGAAAGCCTCTGTTTGGAGACAGCGTTCCCTTTCCGCTGTCCACCAAAGCAGACAAAGAGCTGCTCAGAACATCTAAAGGTCTGTGTGCAGTCCACATAGGTACACAAAGCACGCACCAGACACAGCAACGAAAAGGCTGGGTCTGCCTCCTCCCAGGATAGCTTTGATTGCAGGTTTTATACCTGGTCTGGAACCTTGGGCACGTAGCCCGGTCGTGGTCTTAGGACGACGTGGGTGTCTGCCGGACCGAACTCCAGGCAACTGTCACTAACAGAGAACGCTTGCAAGTCCCCAACCCTCTTGATGGATGCGAGCATGACCAGGAGGGCCGTCTTCAAGGAGAGGGCTCTGAGCTCGACTGATTCTAGCGGCTCGAAGGGGGGTGTCTCTGAAGGCCTGAAAGGATCTCTGAGTGATCCCATGAGGGGAACAGTCATGGCCTGGGAGGGTTCAGCCTCTGGGCACCTCTAAGGAACCTGATAATCAGATTGTGCTTCCCTAGGGACTTAGCATCCACTCATGGTGAGCCAATATGGTGGCTACATAAACCTTCAAGGTGGACGGGGACAGACTCCCCTCCAGCCTCTCCTGCAGAAATGAGAGAACTGACCCGACTGCGCATCTCTGTGGATCTTCGGATTGGGAAGAATACCAATTCTTAAACAAGCGCCACTTCAGGGCATAAAGTTGCCTGGTTGAGGGAGCTCTGGCTTGGTTGATTGTGCAGGTGGTAGGCCACTTAGATCTTCTGCATCCCATCCAGGGGCCAGACGTGGAGGTTCCAGGGGTCTGGGTGCGTATGCCAGAGGGAGTCCCGTCCCTGTCGTGAGGAGCGTGAGATCCGAGAACCAAGTCCGTGTGTGCCAATAGGAGGCCACCAGAGTGACTTGTTCCTCATCCTCCCTGACCTTGCACAGCACTCGTGCAAGTAGGCTCACTGTGAGAAATGCGTAATTGCGCAGCCCCCGGGGCCAGCTGTGTGCCAGCCAGTCTATCCCGAGGGGAGCCTCCGCTAGGGAGTACCAGAGCGGGCAGTGGGAAACCTCTTGGGAAGCAAACAGGTCTACCTGTGCGTTGCTGAACCTCTCCCAAATCAGCTGGACCGCCTGGGGAGGAGCCTTCACTCTCTACTGAGTGTGCCCTGTCGTTACAGCCTGTCCGCTGCCATGTCGAAGTTGCCCGGGATATGAGTAGCATGCAAGTCGCTATTGGCTCTAAAGGAGGAGATGGCGGGCGAGTCACTACATGTGATAAGAGCGCACACCGCCTTGGTGAATTATATACACTATCGTGGTGGTGCTGTCTGAGCGAATCAAGAAACCTCTGCAGGGCAAGTATTTACAGCAACTCTAGGCAGTTGATGTGCCAACCCAGCCGGGGCCCTGTCCAGGAGCCGGCGGTTGCGTGCCCATTGAAACCCTGTTTGGAGGCATCTGTGGTGACCAGAACGCATCAGGACACCTGCTGTAGGGGGACTACTGTCCGCAGAAAACAGAGATCTATCTAAGGGTTGGATGTTGGCTACGGCACCATGCCCATCTCTGGACTCGAGTATGAAGCCAGTGCTGAAGCGGTCTCATATGCATCAACCCGAGTGGCGGGGCCACCGCTGAGGATGTCATATGCCCCAGTAGCATCCAGAACCGCCATAATGGAACCACTGTACCTTGTTTGATCGAACTTGGGCAGTTCAGCACTGGCTGCGTGCGCTCGTTTGTGAGGCGTGCTGTCATTGAGTCTAACTCAATGTAGAGAAAAGAGATGCTCTGAACTGGGGAGAGCTTGCTCTTTACCTCATCGACCTGAAGCCCTAGATGGCTGAGGTGCCTGAGCACCTGGTCCCTTTGGATGCACAGAGATTCTCGAGGGTGAGCTGGAATCAGCCAGTCGTCGAGGGAGTCCAGTACCCGGAAGCCCACTTCTCTTAGAAGGGCAAGGTCAACCTCTGCAAACTTCATGAAGACACGAGGGGACAGGGACGAGCCAAAGGGTAGGACCTGGTACTAGTACATCGGGCCATAGGACATGAGCCATAAGAAGGGTCTGTGCCAAGGCAAAGTGAGTCATATTCTTCAGGTCTGCTGCTGCGAACCAATCTAGATGCTGGACACACGTTAGAGTAAGTTTCTGTGTGAACACATTTGAAAGGGAGTCTGTGTGAGGCCCAGGTCAGAACTCGCATGTCCAAGATTGGCCCCTGTATGCTGAAGTGAGGGCCGTAGAACCCTGGCTTCATCTCGGCTGGTGGGACGGCTCTATCGCACCTCTGTGGGGCGAGTGCCTGGTAAACTAAATCGTGTCCACGAGTCAGATGGTCCTGGCCCGCCAGCACAACGGGCTGGAAGCATAAGCGACATGTCCAAGCTCCGAGTGGGGGGCACTAAGCGGTGTGGCTTCGCAGCGGGTGGAAGAGGTAATATGTCGGGGAGCAAAGTTGCATCCCAAAACAATTGTGCTGAGAAAAAACTTTATGGTGACTGAGGAGGTCGTCCAATGGAGGCATCCTCAAGACATCAGAACTAGCCAGCCGGGAGTCTACAGTCGAGGGCGTGGAGGCGAGGTGGCCGCACCCATGGTGCCGTGACTGTAGGTGCTTGGCGCCATACCACCGTGAGAACTCCGTGTGGGGGCACCGGTTAGGTGACCAAAGGAGTGAGGGAACCACTCTATTTATCCTGGCAATGTGGGTACCATGGCCCAGATGGGGTGTGGCAAGAAGTTTCCCTCCCAGCCCTCCACCAGGGGATGGAGTGGCCCAGAAACCAAATCTGTAGTGGCCATCTCGCTCCTTGGTTTTTTCATCTCAGGAACGCTTGGGAGCCTTCTGGGTCCCGGTAGTGGTATGTGAGATGGGGGCGTTAGCTTCTTTTGGGGAGCTCTACGCTGGGGCTGAGAGCTGGGCCCAGGTTGAAGCAGAGCTGCCTCGGTGGGATGCCCTCAGCGAGCAGACGAAGCACAGCTTGCGCTGGAACGGTGGCGAGGCATGATGTGGGAGATGGACTCCGTCTGCTTCTTCACTGCCGAAGAGTCTTCGATGGTGTTGCTGAATAAGACGGGGCGTTGAGAGAGTGGGCTTTGTCGGGTCCTGCATCTCGACCAGGTTCAGCCACAGATGTCGTTCCTGGACCACGAGTGTGGGCGTCACCCAACCGTGTGCCGGCGCTGAAACCTTCATGGCCCAGGGGGGCGCGATCAGTCATCGAGCACAGTTCCTGCAGCACATCTGGTACAGGACTACCCAAGTGCAGATATTTAAGTGCCTTGGCCTGGTGGATTTGCAGGGGGGCCATGGCATGCAGGGTGGAGACTGCTTGGGGCCACTCCGCTGTCAAGGGTAGTGAGAGTGGAGGAGCAAGGAAGCCGGTTTCGGGCAGTAAAAGGTGCCTTCTACGGCTTCGTCAACTCGTCATGCACCTCCGGGAAGAAAGGAACCAGGGTGGGGGGCATGGCTGTGAGCAGCGCCCTAACCCGAGGAACCAACCGTCTAGCCTCACACGCTCATGGCGGCCCGGGCAAGCATAGTGGACATCTGCGCGTCAGGCTCGGACTGGAAGCGCAGACCCGAAGGTGGCATTCCAGTCGAGTCATCAGCATAAGACGCCGCTGTGACGCTCTCCGATGCAGCGGCGAAATCATCATCCAGCTCGTGGGGTTCAAACGGAAGCAAACGAGTGTGCTGGGGGCGGGTGGTTCATGGGGATTTACCCGGCGAAACCGAGCCCGCTGCACTCCATCGCCAGCCGCGTCGGCCCCAATCCTGTAGGAAGGAGGCACAGTGCGGGGGGCGGCTGAAGTGGCTTTCTCTCGGAGGAAAAAAAGCAGTGAACGCAACATTGCCATGATTATGCTCTCGTACTGAGAACATGAACCATTCATAAACTGCTGCCTGCATGTGATCGCAGCCCAGATACACGAGGCAGCTCTTATGACCGTCAGAAGCAGAGAGATATCTGCCGCATCCAGGAACTACACAAAGGCATCTTTCATGTCTTTAAAAAGAAATTCAACGCCAATGTGTATACTCTTTTAGAGAAAATATACTCTTTTACTCTTTAAGGAAAAATGCTGTTGAAGTGCCCAGGGGCAAAGCTGCACTGCCGTGCAGAGAAAGAGAAAGCCGCTGATCGCACAACCGCTCATCTCCGAAGAAGAAATCTGAATGAACAGATGCTTGATTCTCTCCCTTTATACCCGTATGTCCGGGGGAATTCTGTCTGCCAAATTCTCATCAGCCTTTCCTCAAGTGCAGAGGTAACCGAAGCCTTCAAGGAAGTCCCCTAGTGTCTCTTAATTCGACACAACGTTGAAGTGAGTGACAGACAGAGAACTACAATTAAGTCATTCAGAGGTTCATTTTCTCAAAAACTGTAAACACTTTGTTTCTGTGGCACTATAAAATATCTGTGTTGTTTAGAGCGAATCGCTTAGACCTGCCCCAACAACGTTACTCATTCAATGGCGTTAGTTGGGGATGGAACAACAGCAGATGAGGAAAGGTGTTTTGAAAACATTGTTTATTTTTGCAATTCCTTTCGCTGCTGCTAACATCGCAGAAATTACATACTTCAGCTGTAAGACAACTGTGAGGTTATCCGAACTTTAAGATGTTATTTATGATGATTTTTAATAATACATTTATTAAGACTTTATTATTAATCCTAATTATAAAGATAATTTTTTTTTTCGGGAATTCAAAATGTTTCAACTTTTTTCTTAAGTCAGAAATTAAGAAGAAAATGGTAGTTAAGAAGAATTTTCATTCTGTGAATCTGGCCCCATATAACTAATCTAATTGAATCTTAAAGGGTTAGTTCACCCAAAATTGAAAATTATCCCATAATTTACTCACCTTCAAGCCATCCTAGATGTATATGACTTTCTTCTTTCAGCCAAACTCAATCAGAGTTATGTAAAAAAATATCCTGGCTCTTCCAAGCTTTATAATGGGAGCATATGGTACCTTAGATTTTGAAGCCCAAAAAAGTGCATCCATCCATCCATCCATCCATCATAAAAGTAATCCTTACGCTCCAGGGGGTTAATAAAGGCCTTCTGAAGCGAAGCGATGCATTTTTGTAAGAAAAATATCCATATTTATAACTTTATAAAGTATAATCACTGGCTACCGTTAACAGCTGTCCGCGTTTTCACGAGAGAGATCCGGCTTATGACATCATAAGTGAGAAGTGACGAAATCGAAAGCGCAGAGGATAGAGGAAGCCAATAAATGCTTATAGCTTTTGAATAGCTTTTTTGGGCTTCAAAATCTAAGATACCATTCATTCCGATTATAAAGCTTGGAAGAGCCAGGATATTTTTTTATATAATTCTGATTGTGTTTGGCTGAAAGAAGAAAGTCATATACAAATAGGATGGCTTGAGGGTGAGTAAATTATGGGATCGTTTTCATTTTTGGGTGAACTAACCCTTTAAAGGAATAGATCATCCAAAAATGAAAATTCTGTAATCATTTACTAATGTCGTTCTAAAGCCCTATGCTTTTTTCCCATAGAACACAAAAGGGCAATATTGAAGAATCAAAAGCATCAAAAAAGCCCCATAATGGTAGTCCATGGTGCTTTATTGATAAATTTATAATCTTCCCCTCCTACAAACTGTTAACTTGAGAATTGAGTCCAGAGTGGGTTCTGATCTTTTTTTCGTTTGAATGATTTGTTCATGAATCAGACTGATTCAGTTTTTGAGTTCTACTTACTGACTGACTCTGTTCTTGAGCTCACTGGAGTGGAAGATTATCAGTGAATAATTTTACCTGGTTTCATAGAAAACTGTTATTATACCTTTATTTATGCAAAATTTAATTTTAGCTCATTGTATGTATCACAATTACTTTTATTTCCTTTCACACCAATCACAAGTTAATGGGGAGATGTTCAGTTCATGAACACTTTTAGCTCTGTTTCTCGCACATTGCTGTCTTATGACATCAAAACACTCTTACCATAGCGCATGACTTGTAAGACGATGCTTTTTATTTGCATTAAATAACCAACTACATTTGAGCGTTGCATTCAAAGGACAGGGGCATGAGTCCTGAAGAGCACGCAGGTCGACATGTTAGCCTGAAGTGTTGTAGAACCATCACAATATGATGTGGTTTCTTCAGCAATTGCATTTTTCATCTTACATTTGCTTTTTATGACACTATTGGTTTGGTTTCGGGGAGGGAGGTAGGTTTTGTTGATTTATAACTCGATAGAGCATTAACCTTAAAAATCTCACCTGTTTGGGGGAAAATGTAACTTGCTTTTAGAATACACATTTTTAAAATAAATAATGACAGAATTTTCATTTTTGGTTGTACTAATCCTTTAATATGGGTGCTGTTCTGACTGTAGATGTGAGTTTCCTCTGAAATAATTCAATTTTAATTGGCTAGTTCTAACCTCCCTTCCTGCCCCCGCAGTTGACCAAGCTTCACCAGTTGGCTATGCAGCATATCCCCTTTACCTCCCTTGGGCAGAGCAACCCCACCTTCCCTGGTACGTACCCAGAGCTCCCCAGGGAAGTCTGTCTCTTCCTTTGTCTGTCTCTCTGCCTGTCTTTCTCTTTTTCGATCTGTCTCTCTCCCTCTCCACTTCCACCTCATGCGTTCACCACCACACGCTCTACTTTCCCACTCCGAAGAAAGTGAGGGTGAAGCCATATTGTGGTAAGGCTACAAATATCACAAAACTGTATGTGTCAGAGAGCAAACATTATGCTGCATATGACATGCTATGATACAACCACTCAGAAGCCATGTGCCCCCCCTCCCCCCATGAGAATTGGAGCCAAGTGGATTTTATCTAAATTATTTGTATCTTTGATAATACAATTGCACAATTATTGTAGGTAAAAAGAGTGTTTGTCTATAACACTGGCACCCCTGCAACCACTAACCACTCCTGATAGTTCTAGTTAGTTTGCGCTCAGAGCCAGCTGCTTACAGCTGCTTTGAGCCATCATAAGAATTTCCAAGTGTGTCAGGTCACTTTATCGAGAGCATGACGACTATGTGATGCATATGCAACCCCGCTCCTTTTATGTCAACTCATCACTAGGGCAGGTGTTTGCCTTACCCTGCATTCATTTATTTAACACTTCATCTCCCTTCATGTCACTCCATTCCTCCACAATACCCCTGACCTGTTCTAACCGGCAGCATTTTCCTAAGCAAACCTGAAGCTCACTCTCACAGCAGCCCACTTTCATCATGACACACTGAGTCCACATGCTGCAAGTGCCTGCCCATAATTATTACCATGGAAATAAAGAGACAGCCTCGTCATAGATGTTCCGATAATGTGGGCTGTTTGGAAATGCTATTATGGATGTTTTTTTCCATCTCAGGGAGATGTAAATCAATCAGAAATTCACTCATGAGTCACCCACTGCAGCAGCCTTAATGCTTTTATACAATGTTTCATTTAAATTTCAATAATTTGTATTTTATTTGCACAATCTCAAAGGTGGTGCAGCAAAGTTAAAATGTTAACTGCAGATCTCCAAATTGCAAATTTAGTCAGCTGTCGAAATGTGTGGTCTTCACCGTCCTATTTCCCTGCATAGGTCTTGATGCTTCCTTTGCAACCAGTTCTCAGGAGCTGACCATACCTAATGATGTAAGTTGTATGTGATATAAACTGAGTACATTTTACACTATTAATGATGTAAGCTTGGGGCACAATCTTTATTGCTGCTCATCTTGCATTTTTGCCATTATTTCAATGTACATTGGGGTACATTTTATTAATTTTTTTGAAACCTGGAAAGAAACCGGTTAAAACAGCTTTGTCATTACATTTTTTTATTTAATTTTTTTTTAAATGAAAACAAAGTCTGAGTTTTTGACCTCACTGTACATGGATTTGATTTTGGATTATTTGTTTTACTACCCTTATATGATAACACTTTGTTACTCTGTTGATGTCATCTCTTATAGATTATGTACTTTAAAAAAATTATAATAATAATGTTCAAGTCCAGTGAGGTTATTTTTTTCCTCAAAAACCATGTTAAAAATTGTAAAAAAAAACATTGTTTAGCCAATTGGAATTTGTTCATACACTAAATGCAAAGTGCCTCATTCAGTCTCATATACATTTTTGTCAGGAAAACTACAGACTTATATGACTCTTAATAAGAAATAGCATGTGTGCTTCAGAGGAAAAATCATCTTGCAAAAGCAAAATATGATGCGCAAGAACTATATTTAAATACACACAGACCTCAATACTCAATAATGGTGGCAAACAAATCTCATCAAATAAAAAGATGAGCACTTAGAATCTCCATGCAAAAAAACAAATATCAGTGATGAAAAAACAAACCAATAGCAACAACACAAATGAAGTCAGCAAACAGAAAAGTCATCCTATTGCAGTAACTACATTTGGAGGAATATTGCTTTCTAATGTGTTTACATGTACTGTCATTTAAAGTAATTCAGAATTTCTTAGTATCTGTGAATATATTTATAGTGTGTTTAAAGTTTTCTATTTTAAGATTCTCACTTTCAGCCTCTTTAGACTTCTAATGTGCAGATGTTTTTGGCCCTTACCCGTCTGTCTGTCTGTCTGTCTGTCACTCAGCTCATAGGCTGCATCATTGGCAGACAGGGCAGTAAGATCAATGAGATTCGGCAGATGTCTGGTGCCCAGATCAAGATTGCGGGGGCCACAGACGGTTCGGCTGTGCGCCACGTCACCATCACAGGCTCCCCAGCCAGCATCAGTGTGGCTCAGTACCTCATCAGTGCTAGGTAAGATATTTCCTTCCCTCATCTATCGGAATAGTTGAACCAAAAATGAAAATTCTGACATTATTTACTCTCATGTTGTTCCAAACCCGTATGCTGTTAATTTCCTGGGGAACCCTAAAGGAGAATTATTGTATGGAAAAGAGCTGTGTGAAGATTCTTGAAAAATCCTCCTTTTGTGTTCAATGTTAAAAATAACAGCATGCTGGTTTAGAACTGCATGAGGGTGAGTAAATAATCACCGGATTTTCACTTTGAACACAGGGTCTGGGATAATATGTAAGAATTAGGCCGCAGTCTATTTGGTTTGTTTCAACTCACTCATTTGGCACTCCTTTATCAATTCTCATCCAGGCATGTTATACCCTTATTTTCATTCCTTCTTGTAACACATAACATTCCCCAAATTGATTATACTTTTTTCTATTTCTCTCACCCCCTCATGTCACTGTCTCCTCTTGTTTACGTCCCTTAACCTTTCTATTAACCCACACTTTCCCTCACGTCTTTCCTTCTCCATGTGTGTGTGTGTGTGTGTGTGTGTTTGCAGTTTAGAGATGGCTAAACTGAGCATCCAGGCTGCATCCTCCACCTCCTCCACCACACCTATCGACTTTGGCCTGGGTTTCTCCCAGTCTGCCCCCTCCTCCTCCACGGCTGTCCTGTCTGCTCCCCCCTCCGCTATTAACGTCCACTCCCCCCAGTCTATCCCCTCCTTCCCCAGTGCCCATTACGCCCTGCCTGTCTCCAGCCTGCTTGGCATGAAAACCGTCCCTCTGCTGGCAGTGCACGCAGCTGCCTCCGCGGGCCTCCCGCCCGGCCTCACCCCCTACACCGCAAAGATCCCCACTTCGTCCAGCATCAAAAAATCAGAGCGGCAGAAGTTTGCCCCATACTGACTGGCTGTGGTCTTTAATCTAATGAGTATTGTTATATTTGTTTATTATTTATCCATGAATAATAAGTAGATTGAAAGTGTTTCTTCCTGGTCTCTCTCTCTCTCTTTTTAATGTCTCTGTGCAATATTTTGCAATCAAATAGCACAAGTTATAGTGAGTGAATGACAAGATTAATCGCTCTTTATATCGTCTTCCATTTTGTTTGCCATTTCATTGGGAAGTGTTGAGATATCCATCTCTCACCGTCTAATTTATTTGACACTCCTACTTATGTTCACAGAAAGCCAAAGCCAACAGTAATTTGATTTATTGGTAATATGCAGCTCATGGGGAAGGTCTGTATCTGTACGTGTGATTTTATTTGTTAGTTTTTGTTTTGTTTATCTTGGTGTGATTTTATTGTGCTGATTAGAACAGGCTGCCATCTTTGTTATTGTATCCGAATAAGAAAGTAATTTCAAATAGAGTGTGATACTCTGTGTCTCATACTGATGTTGTTAATGAGACCTTCTAACTTATAGATATTGTTCACCCTAAAATGAAAATTCTCTCATCATTTACTCACCCTCATGCCATCCAAGTTGTGTATGACTTTCTTTCTTCTGCAGAACACAACTGAAGATTTTTAGAAGAATATCTCAGCTCTGTAGGTCCATATAATGCAAGTCAATATAGTCCAAAAGCACCAAAAATAGCACATAAAGGCAGCATAAAAGCAATCCATAAGACTTCAGTGGATAAATCGATATCTTCTGAAGCGACATGATAGGTGTGGGTGAGAAACAGATCAATATTCCAAAAGTCCTTTTTTTAACTTGAAATCTCCACTTTCACCTCCTTCTTCTTCTGTTTATGGTGATTCACATTCTTTGTGCACATTGACACCAACTGGGCAGGAAGGAGAATTTATAGTGAAAAGGATTAAATATTGATTTTTTAAGATCACATGACCAGTTGAACACTACTTGCTTAATCTCAGTAACTGTCCTGATATCGGACACTTTCATTCATGGATTAAATTAATCCAGGTTTACTGTGCATAGTTAATTTCAACAATGGCATTGGCAACTGTAAACTACTGTGTTTGAATGATTCAGCTTCCAGGCCACTAGGTGTCAGTGTAAGTCAATGTAAGTTACTTCAACATACTTCAAAAAATTACTGAGTGCACCTTTAACCACTGGAATTTTATGGATTACTTTTATGCTGCCTTTATGTGCATTTTGGAGCTTCATCATTAAAACCACCATTCACTTACATTATATGGACCAACAGATCTGAAATATTCTTCTGAAAATCTTGAAAACAAAATTTTCCTG
The DNA here is from genome assembly GCA_032164185.1 of Moxostoma hubbsi. Taxonomy (NCBI): domain Eukaryota; kingdom Metazoa; phylum Chordata; class Actinopteri; order Cypriniformes; family Catostomidae; genus Moxostoma; species Moxostoma hubbsi. The sequence continues at coordinate 30,170,697 of JAVLUX010000021.1, forward strand.
AAATTAGATTTTGCCGATACCGATAACTAAGGTGGCGGAAAAGGCTGATAACTGATTAATCAGCCAAATGTTTTTAAAAAAATTTTATTTAATGCTATTTATTTAGTTTTTCCTTTTCGTGAACGACTAGACACAGGCACAGAACGACTAGAGTCCAAAATGAATAAAATCCCAGATACTGTTTATTGCAACAAAAATCCCAATAATAACCAGAAAAAAATGAAGATTTGGTGTATAACGCAGGACTTTTATGCAGCAAAAAACTATCGACAAACTATTATGTGGATTTTTACCAATAAAGGATAGTTCCAAAAGCAGTGTTGCTGATTAATCGGTCGACCTCAACATGTAGTACATCAATATACTTCTTTCAAGTACCTTCTTAAAAATGACCTAATTAATACTGCAGAGAAAGTTAAAGACGTGTATTGTTTATCTGTGTATTGACTAGCGTCACCAAACGGAATAGCCAAAATAATTACCATTCTTAAATTGGTTTCCCAAAATCATGCCATTGTTTGAGTCAACAGTGGTTTGTTGGGTTGGTCGAGAGGCTCAATCAAACAGAGCAATGTTTTGATGGTGCCACATAGCCGCAGTTTTTACACTATTCAGGGAAATCAACCCTTTAAAAATAACTTAATGATAGACAACTCTGCATATTATGTAAGCCATGACAGGAGAAAGCATTTTAACAGCTAACAAATTACACACTTTAAAACATAAAGACATGAAGGCAAGATGGCATATCTTGGTAGGCCTACACATTTTGTGATTCTAACATTTCCATCCTGCTGTTTTAGAACCATACTACAATCCATGGCCATGAGCATGCCTTCTTTAGTTATTAGCTATAATACCATGCAATGCATGTGACTGTTGACACTTTTATGCTGATGTAAATCAATATCAAATATAATTTTTTTTTGTTTTTGTTTCTCTCAGCTTAGTTAAATGATAACACTGTAATACTGTGACCCACATATGCAGTAGAGCCATGCTTCTCATGCCCAGCAGTGCTTATATCAGGGGAATTACTGTTTTTAACAATAATTTGATCTGTTCTTCTATATCTGATTGTGTGTTTTTCTCCTAGGCTGTCCTCAGTGATAGCAAGTCTGAGGCCACTGTAATGCATCCTTTATATCTTATCATTAATCTCTCATTGGATTACCCTAAAGACATAGTGGACTCTTATGGACTTAAATACTACTCAAGAATCCCTGGCTACACAATGATCATTTTTTAAAGTATTTTTTAATCATGTAATAATCAGATATGCTGTAACTAGTTTTTTATGTTTCAACCTCCAGTGCAAGACATGTACTTGTGTTTGTTTTTAGATTGCTTTTTGAAGTACTGGTATGCAATTTGCTGTTAATATGACAATCAATGTGCTTTTATTAATTGCTTTACAAAAGTAGTCATTCTTTAATTAAATGATACCAGCTTTTTATTAGTACACAGAGAGTCTTGTAGTTTCATTTTGAGTCCAAAGACTACTTCGGAATACTGCTATTGTCTTAAAAGAAAATGGAAATTGCATTTATGAAACTTGAGGAAATTCGATATTTCAAACTTTCCATACCTTGCATTTCAGTGCTGACCTATTGTGATTGAAGTGAAAGGTTAGAGCAAACTGGGAGTTTTCATAGTGCTGCAAATGCATATCTGCATTGCTGTGGGTCGTTCAATAATACATGCCGTACTTAAAACCGGGTTATTTTGGTTAAAGTAAGCTTGCCTCTAAGAACCACAAAGAGCACATGGCCCTGGTTTATTAGTTTACATTGTCTCAGAAAATCATATTTATTTCAGAAAGCTTATTTTGTCCTGATTATCTACCATTTGTTTCTGATGGATGTTTGCTGTTTTGTAAATGTCATCAGTACATCACTGACTTTGGCTGTGAAGGACAGACATTTTGACAAGCTGAATACAATTCATCTAATTTAGCTCCAGAGTATACCATTCCCATCGGATCCGGGATACCGCTTAAACGAACAATGCATCAGTGCCATTGACTTTTATGTAAGCAGCATTCATATTCATAACATAAGCCTCCATAAAATAGCCATCACGTCTGCTAAAGCTAAGGCTTTCAAATACAAAACAGCATGTTTTTAGGAAGGCATTTCACATGCATTCACAAATTCTCAGGCAAGATGCATTATCATAAGTGCTTTAACTTTACCATTCATTCATGTTTTTAGACGGCCTTCTTTCAGTGGGCTTCATTTCACTGTCCTATAAAAAAGACCTCAAAGAATATTAATAGTTTGTCTGAACTTTTTTACACTCGAGCTGGAAATGTCCATGGAGACATCAGACAACAAACTTTGTTGCACTGGCAATAAAATGGAATGAACTTTGTGTCACCCTTGGAAGCAAAACTACCTTTTCACAGGTGCTGTTGGGACAGATTTCCTCACAGGTTGCTCAATCATGCATGCACTCAAATTGAACCATTACCACACTGTCACTCACTGCATGTGGAGCCCTTAACCTTCTCCTTAAGGAGTGGCGGCTCCATTCAACATCATCAATAAAATAATTTCTGGTTTTAGAAAAACACTCTCACTCTTAGACTTTTTGCAAAGCTTTGAAAATTACCTTAACCCTGTCTTCTCAAAAATCTAAATCATGTCTGCATACTATTGGATCCAAGCATCGCTGGATTGGATCAATTCTTAATGGGCATGGAAATGTAATGTCAGAAGGGGAGCTCCTCTCCTCTACATGGTGGAGGGTCATCATGAGTGCCAACAGCCTGTGCTGTTGTGAAATGTAATGTTGTGGACATCACAGCCTGCCTCTTTGTTAATGTTGAATTAATGATTTTCCCCTCTCACCCCATCAAAAGAAGATGATGGAAATGGCTTCGACCAACCCTGAATAATCAATTATATTAATGCAAGCCTTTGGATATGAAGAGCATTTCTTTAAAAGGATGTAATAATCTGGCCTCGAGCACCACAATCCTTTTGTGTGTATGTTTGTGTGTGTGTGTGTGTGTGTGTGTGTGTGTGTGTTGCAAGAGTTTTCCAATTTCACTCTGTTCCACTCACAAGTTTGGACAGATACCATTAGGGGCTGTTCACACCAAATGCATTTGTTTGCCTCTGTCTGCTCAGTTTTTCAATTGCTTTCCAATGTAAACACGTAATAGATGGAGGTTTTTGACCTCTGTGCTTTGTCTTGCTGTTTTTTCAGTGTCTCACACAGGAGCACCGTGTTTTTCAGATGCTGTGTCATGTTAAAGGAAAGTTCTCAGTTAACAGCATTTGTGGCTTTATGTTGATTTACACACACACACACACACACACACGCACGCACGCGCACACAAAAAAACTATTAAACTCATCCTTCATTTATTTAAAAAAAGGACCAAAAATTAAATTTAAAGTAAGGCACTTACAATAGAAGTGAATGGGGCCAGCCCAAAAAAGTTAAAATACAAACATTTCAAGAGTATAGCCACAAGATGTAAACATTATAGATGTTAACGTGATTTTTGTGTGATATGTTCGCTTATTAACCTTATCCGTGTAAATTTAAACCAATATAACAACTTTGTTGCCACTACAACGAAACCTCTGTATTGGATAGCTTAACACAGATAAGGTTATTTTCACATTTTTTCCACACCAAATCATGTCAACACTAATAATGTTTACATCTTGTAGTTGTAATTTTGAAAATGTCTACTTTAGCCTTTATGGACTAGCCCAATTCACTTTCATTGTAAGTCACTTACTCTGACCACTTTTATTTAAAGGTCCACTTTAAAAAATGTTACTCCTAAAGAAATTAATTTTGAAACATATTTATAAAATCATGAGCACTCACATGAGATGAAGGTTCCAGTCATGTCAGCAACCTTATAAAAGCTGTTTTATTCTACATCTGCCATGTTAGAATCACATAAACAGCCAAATACTACTCACTAATCTCAGTTACCACCCTGTTATTTGACACTTTCACACATGTATTCAATTAATCATGGCCGACAGTTGACATCTCTACATTCCTAGATTGGCATTTATTAACCGAAACCTATTGATTTTGAATGATAGGTGTGGGTGAGAAACAGATCAATATTTAAGTCCTTTTTTCCCCAAAAAGGAAAATCTACACTTTCATTTTGACTTCCACATTCTGGTGTGAAAGAGACTTTCACTTTCACATTCAGCTCCCTATTGGTTGGGGCTGGTGAAAAGTGGAGAGATTGAGAGTAAAAAAGGGACTTAAATATTGATCTGTTTCTCACATATACCGATCATATTGCTTCTGAAGGCATGGATTAAACCACCAGAGTCGCATGGATTACTTTTATGCTGTTTTATGTGCTTTTTAGACCTTCTGAGTTCTGGTCACCACTCACTTGCATTGTAAGGACCTACAGAGCAGAACTAATCAACTAAAAATCCTTGTTTGTGTTCTGCAAAGGAAGCAAAGCTATACACATCTGGGACGGCATGAGGGTGAGTAAATGATGAGAGAATTTTCATTTTTGGGTGAACTATCCCTTTAATAATCAAGGAATGAGTATAAATTATTTCTGTGGCAATCAACATTATATCACAAAAGCTGTCGATTGAGATGAACTTGAATTTGACCCGTAACATTCCTTTAAAAAGTACTTCATCTGTTAAAAACGCGTCTCAAGACACATTCGTGACTTTTCAGCGCAAGAACGGCGTTCGGTGTGATCGGGTCATTTCAGTGCAACAGTAAACAGTGTTTGACAACGGATTAATCATCTCCTGAACTCTGTGAGTCAAGTGAGGGAATGCGCCATCTGCTGGTCGGAATGGGGACGCACTATTTTCATCAAACTCCTCAGTAGGCTGTGACGTAAGGCTACCAATTTTTTAATGAGTCCAGACTTTCTCTAAGCCACTCCTTTCTTGTTGGAAGAGACTTTGACAGACGTCCTCGCTATAGTGACACCATCTCAACAAAACACAAGCCGTACAGCGCTGCCAGGATACACAGTTATGCATACTATAGGGAGCAATGTGAGCGTGCAACAGTATTTCCTGCGTGCAGTTATGAGGTTTTCTTCAGTGTGCAGAGACTGATGAACGCTATCGAGCCGAGATCTTACACAACTATCTTTAGATCAACGGACAACGCTCACACATGCAGGTATTGCAGAGCTGCAACGTCTCTGAATGTCTCTAAATGACATCATAAAGTTAAAGTTAGACGTATGGAGACAGTCAATCCGGTGTGCTGCATGAACGATACGCTTAAACCGGACAAAATTGAACAGAACTGATATGTTTTGCACGAAGAGCGAGGTATAATACGGATAAAAAGACCGATTGCTATTTGCGGTCTACTTAAAGTCTTCAGCTCGCGTAATGAACTTATGTAGGTAGGCTAATATAAACATTAGTTTACATTCTAGAAACTGATTTTGATAGCTTGTGTGCTCGAAACATTGTGTCGCGACATTATCTACGCTCCTGTTTTCTGATTCCCAGTCGGGCATCGCCACATCTGAACCCCAAATAATCGGGCCAGTTCTCAAAGTGATTTGACAGCTGAGATGTCACACTTTCTACCGTTTAACGTGAGTCTGTGTGGCAGAAGATGGATGTGGGTGATGCTGTGAAGAGCACCTGTGCATTGCATCCGACATCAACAGGCTCCACAGCCCGCAGGGAATGGAGTTGAGATGAATGCATCGCTTGTAATGCAGCGATGTGAGTTTAGATGAACAATTAGATATACCTAATTCATCAGTAATTGAGTGATTTGACATTTCATAATCGGTTGCAGATTAACTTCCCAGTACACCTTGTTTTATGTCATTTCCCTCCACTCTGCCGTTTCGCATCTATTTCCCGATTAACCTCTTCGTGTCGTTTAACAGATTGAATTGAAGTGAATTGATTGCGTTTAGCTGGACTGATGATAGATTAGAGAAATGTGCGCGCGGGTTATTGAAGTGCTGGTGACTCAAGTTCCCTTGAGGCAATTTACTTTCGTGTCCATCACCCCCCGTGAAAACTGATGCGTGGAGGTGCGATTGGAAGATTGCTGTCGCTATGTGTGATTACACTCGAGGCGATCAACCTTCACACATCGCCAGCGCGAGAAAGTTATATGTCTCTTCAAAAAAAGAGGGAATGATTAAATAAATGTATTTTGGTTATTGCCTGTTTAAGCGGTAAAACGATATTCTGCGATGTTTATATTTTTTTATATTTAGGATTTTTTTTTTTTATTCATTTCATAGGTGTTGATTTAAGTGAAAACTAACATATTTCAACTTTAATTATTATTATTATTATTATTATTATTATTATTAAATAAAGGTCACATTAAAACTGACTTGGGAACTTTTGACCATAGGCCTACCTCATCATTTATTTTTGTTATACTTTTCAAATGCATTTTGTATATAAATTGTAGTTTTAGCCTTGTCCCAGACTTTCAATACTGAAATATGAAAATCCATAATAAACATACAAACTATTTAATGTTCAAAACTATGGTGACACTTAAAAGTTGTATTATTAACATTAGTTGATAGACAACATAACAATAAACAATACTTTTACAGCACGTCTTAATCTTGATTTATGTTAATTTCATCATATGTCAATTTTACCATTAAAGTTGTACACGTTAATATTAGCTAATGCATTTTTATCTAATGTGAACTAACAGGGAGCAAAAGAACATTTAGATATGAACATAACATGATTATTTATTAATAAATACTGCAAAATTAAAAAAATATATTTTTTTAAACATTGCTAGTTCATGATACCTAATCTTAACTAAGAGAATCTGAAGCGTTACTAAAACAACGATCATCTAAACAAAGAGTGCAACTTACAGTACATAAACCATTTCAGTATTGTTTGCATGAAAAAATTACGACTATACCAAAGGTGTCAAAACCATCACAAAAAAAAAGAATTCTTATAATAAAGGTTTTTAAAAAGTTTGTGTATACTTGTTCAGTGGCATCCCTTACTTGAAAAGTGATGTTTGAAGAAAACAAAGAGGTCAAGATTAAAATCACTTGTGTGCAGAACATTTTTATAGGGTACAAAACAGACGGTGTAACAAAGACACCTTTGTGTGTTTGTCTTTTTGGTTCAGTTTCTTATTAAACTATTATTTTATCAAGCCGATTCTAGCCTCCTCCTTTCCATTGAGCATTTTTACAATATAATTTTATTGTTTATATTTAGGATGCATAAAAAGTTAGTTGTGAAATTAACCGTAATAAGACAAAATAGTTGGTCATTTTATATATATATATATATATATATATATATATATATATATATATATATATATATATATATATATACTGTATATACAAAAAACAATGTTAAAAATTATATTTCCGTCATGGTCTTTCCACGATCAGATTTGGTTAAACCCAATTCAGAATTTGAGATATGGTGGAAATGACAATGTGGTGGGACTTTCCATAACTTGCAGTTGTGTCATAAATCTCATGTGATGCATGCACATACACAGTTGGACATTCTTAGACAAATGAAATAAATTAGCGAGGGCGTGAATTTTTTTTTAAGTGCCTTAAGTCCAAGAAACACTCATATTTTTTTTACAGTATATACTGCTTGAGAGATTTGATTTTGGGTAAGCTGGTTTGTAGCTGCTTTAGCCTACCTCTCTAACTGGCATTATGCTGTCCCTGTCCATGGTGCTGAACTCTGTACTTTGGCTGTTTTTCAGATGTGACAGTTCTGCTGTTGGTACACTAGACTCTACCTGCAATTTGCAGATTGTAATGTGAGCTCAGGTGAAGTCCCATCATTTTATGCTGGAGGAGAGGAGAGAGATGCTACACTCTGCTGCCATGACAACAGGACGTATCTTTGTCATCTGGCTCTTGTATACCAGCGCACGGGGCAATCCCATTGTGTCTGTGCCAGAGGCTGGCGAAAAAGAGCGTTTGGAGCGTGTTCTGACCCAGGCCAAAGAAGGTGCGCTTAGCCAAAGTGCCAAGCAGCGTGTGGAGGAGCTTAGTAATCTTGAACTGGATGTTATCAAAGGGGGCAACAGATCCAGTACTAGTAGGACTCGCCCAAACTTGAGCCCCTTGAGACGTGGATCCAAAGTCCAAGGAAAGTCTCTAGAAGCCTGGGGTGAGCAAGAACCCCTCAAACAAATCGAAGAGGCTCCCACAGATGAGGCGAACATCTCCATGGATGCTATTGACGAGTATGCGTACCCTGATTACAGGGGAAAAGGCTGCATGGATGAGACAGGGTTTGTGTTTGCCATTGGGGAGAAATTTACCCCAGGACCATCCAACTGTCCCTGCTTGTGTACAGATGAAGGCCCTTTGTGCGCCCAGCCTGAGTGTCCAAAACTTCACCCCCGTTGCCTGCGTGTCGACACAAGCCAGTGCTGCCCACTGTGCAAAGAGAAGAAAAACTACTGTGAATTTCGAGGAAAGATCTACTCATCTCTCGAAGAGTTCAAGGTTAGAGCACTATTAAATGCTGTATTATGTAGATGGAAGTGTTAACTTAATTTATTTTATTCTTTTTGTCTGTTGAATGCCAGAGTGACCTTTATTTTATGGCAGGTTATTTGAAGAAGGGTAATAACTGGGTTTACTCTTTGAATCTCTGTTCATTATTAAGTGTAATTGAATTTCTTTGGTCCAGTGGAGATTTCTGACAAGTTGAGGGAATCTAATATGTGCACATCATGTCTTGATTATGTATTGATTCCAGCAGCCCAAAAATGAGTTTTCAAAATTGCACTTTTTTTTTTATCTTCCTGAGCATTTCACATGAGAAATGCTCCCAACAACACAGTTTTTTTCTGTTCTTCCTTTTATGATATAAAAGTGTTATGAGTCCAATTATTATGTGGAACTAATGGTGACAAGTCTTGTATGCAGTACTATAAGATAGAACTAGACAGCCCTTTTTATGTAAGGCCCTATTATGATGCTCTCTAATTTCTCCTTTGGTAAAAAATGTGAGTTATCACTTTCAGACTGAGCAGCTGGTGCACAAATGATTCCTTTTGAACTGCATATCTTGCCCCACAGTGTAAACAGAATGCTACTGGTTATTATTATCCTGATTTGATTTTCATTGTTTCCTCCTCTTCCTGTTTCATCCGAGTCCTTATCCAAAACACCTGAGCTCAATGGCAGTGACATTTATTTTAGCATTAGTCTACATCAACGCTTTATACAACAGTTGCGAATGACCAAGGACTGGATTTATTGGTTCTACTCCATTGCACCTAATGCATATGCAAATTGCAAACGTAACAATTAAACCTTCGGCAGAACATAATAAGTCCCATAGGCTGGCTGCTTAGGGAAAACTGCAGAAAGAATTCTGACCCTCTCAACACACCTCACACCCACACCCACACAACAATTGAAGGTGACACATTGTCCTCACTTTTATTTGTTGAGGTTCGTCTTGGGAGATATGGTGTGCAGAAAGTTCTTTTCACAAAATTGTTAATGGCTGAGAAGTCCTTTGTGTTTTGTGCTTGGAGGCAGAGAAAAAGCTCGCTCATAAGTTCAGTATGTGATTTCTGGGACATTTCTAGAGCTGTGTCACATGAATGCTTCAGAAATCCACTTTGTGACAGAAAGGCTAGGAATTTATCATATACATACGGTTCAGTTCATGTTCATATAATGCAGTGCGTTATAGAAAGTGATAGTTCCTCCAAAAATCTGTCCTTATTTTTAGAGTTTAGTTCGAAACCCAACCTAATACATTACATCAACACTAAAAGATATGGGAAGCATATACTCCTCAGTCCTCCCTTTTTAAAGTTGGTAAGCTTTTCTGGTATATGGTTAGTTACATTTAATATGCTTACGTCTCTGCTGTAAGCAATCCTATCAGAACAGACCTGCAGTCATGAGTTGAGAACCACTGATATATACTTTCGAGGAATTTGGAGAAAGGTAGGCAGATTTTGATAATCTGTTATGAATGGGCTCGAGCATAAGGCACGACTCAAGCTCAAAGTTCCCCATGGACAGAAATTTGGATAGGAAGGAAGGGAGATGAAGGATACCAAAGGATTTGTCTGATAAGATGAGGTGAGCATTGTTCCTCCTTATGATGTGATTGCTGTGATTACATGCTCTTCCTCTTCCTTTCATTAGGAATGTTATTCTAGACACATGAGTATTTCTGTAACTGCTAATCTCTTGGATATTTTCACACACAACGGTCTAAAATTTAATCAGAATGGTGCCAAAAACAAAAAACATCCAGTGAGCAGTTCTGCGGGTAGAAAGACATTGTTGATGACAGAGGTCAACAGAGAATGGCCAGACTGGTTTGAATTGATAAGGTCTATGGTAACTCAACAATTGTGTAGAATGGTGACAAATTAGTATATCAGAATACTATTCTGCAATGCAGGTTGCCGCTGTTTTGGTGGCACGAGGGAGACCTACACAATATTAGGTAGGTGGTTTTAATGTTGCGGCTGATGCTAGTAGGTGGCATCAAATGAATGTCTTTTATGTTTTGAGTCATTAAACCATTGACAAAGCACAGAGACCTTCATGACAGAAACAAGTCTAATTATACTTTATTCAAATTAGCTTGTCTACTTAGAGACTTTATACATGATTAAATATTATAAGCATTTTCCCCACAAATAACAACAAAGGCAAAGCATATCATATTGTGAACTGCTGTGCATGACCATCAAGGTATCCAAAAAAGATGACATAGCCTAAAAGTAATAACAGGTTTTATACTTCCTGATGTCATTGTAATGTCATTAGTCACTTTTACTATTAATTAATTCAGCTACTTTCTCTCCTTGTAAAATGAGATTACTGAACTAAATGAGCAACATACCACCTCTCCTTGACTTGCTCAAAAGAAGCTGGTTCTCGCTCGTTCATGAATTTAATGAGTGTATGGGGTGTATTCGTTTAGTGGGTTAAACCAATGCCATGCTCCTTTAATGCCCACACTTCAATGCTATTGGCTCGTGCTTCAGTCAGTCTTTTCAGGCAAGAAAAGCCAACAAAGTGCCTCGTTGTTCAAACAAATTCAGCGTCAAAACTTGCGTGCTTATTGTAAAGTCACAGATTTTTAGGGGGCTGAGATTAATTTTAGGGGGGAGTAAATAAGGACAGAATTTTCATTTCTGGGTGAACGATTGCTTTAAAATGACCTGTATGCTTTTTTTCTTCTTCTGTGGAACACAAAAGAAGACATTTATGAAGAATCATTACATAGCATAAAAAAGTGATCCATTCTATTATACATTCAACTCCTGCGATATATTCCAAGTCTTCTGAAGTCATATGATAGTTTTGTGTGAGGAACAGACTGAAGTTTTATTCACTGATAATCTTCTCCTCCATCAAAATTTGTGTGTAACCCATGTCCACATCCAGATTAAAAAATGGTATATCAATGTCGTTGACACCAGAATGTCATTGGCTCTTGCATGAGCCATTTTTTTAATTTCTGCACTTGAAAGCAGGCTAGATGCTAGAAGATTTTCAGTGGAAAAAGAACTTTAATTACAATGTTCCCTCAAATAAACCGAGCAAATGGCTTCAGAAGACTGAAAATATATAGTGCACAAGTTGATGCTTTCATGGTGCTTTTTGGTATTTTTTTCCTTTTGGAGCTCGACAGACATGGTAGCCATGGACTGGGATTTTTTGTCAAAAGCTGCAGAAAGATTTTACTTCAGTCTCTTTTTTTGTGTTCCACTGCAAAAATAACAGCATACTGATTTGTAATGATGAGGGTGAGTAAATAAGGATAGAATTTTCATTTTTGGAAATTATTCCTTTAAAATAGTATATCATCATATAAACTTGGTATTATGGAAGTATCTACAGTGTTTTGAGTGTTTTGTGATGTGTGTGTGGGTTTGTATCTAGGTGTCTCCATGTGAGAAGTGCCGTTGTGAGCCCAGTGGAGAGGTTCTGTGTTCTGTGTCAGCTTGCCCACAGACAGAGTGTGTTGATCCGGAATACGAGCCCGAGCAGTGCTGCCCTGTGTGTAAAAGTGGTAAGTGGTTTGCTCCTTCACTCTCCCTCTCTTTCTCTGTTTTTCTCCATTGTTTCTATTAAACTGACTTTCACTGAACTGCTGAATCCCTGCTGTTCCCCCTGAAGTTAGAGAGGTAGCTAACAATCAGTTCTGGAAAATGACCTCAGAGACTTCCGTCCACTGCACCCAATTACACCACCATGAAGAAAATTCACAGAGGGCATGCACCGTGCAGCAGAATTAGTCTCTTCTTGTATGCATTGCGTGTGCATCCATCTCAATGTTCCATAATGGCCAGTATACAATCAGTGAGGTAATGCAAACCAGAGGAGATTATATTTGTTTGCAGGCTTTTGCTTAAGCTAGTTGCCGAAATGCATTATTCAGACAGCAATAGCACTAATGAACCTGCAAAGTTGCTCTGCTTGTTTCCAGGAGGTTAGGTGATTAGCTCAGGCAGGTGTTACAGTTGCAGGAGGCTTTTATCAGCCCTAGGGCACAGATGATTAAACTTTTACACACAAATGATGTTTTTCTCCATTTGGCTGAAAATAATGAAATGTAAGGCACATAAATGTTCAATTTCATCAAAGCGCCCAGCATGCAAAAGGAAGTATTTTCTAAGTTGCTTTTGTTACACTGTCTGTTTTGTACACATGAAAAGTATACTTTCCGCACTGATACAAAATCTAATGTGATGCCTAAGGAGGCAGTAGGAGGGTGTCATCCTCTCACCACATACAGGACATCTTCATTTCAGCCAAAATATGAGACGTCCTGGCTAATACGGGACAGTTGGCAACACTAAACACAGTCCAATTATGCCTTCTGATGAGCTGAGTAAAATAAATCTATTTTACCCAATACTTGTGTGTGCTATCTATTTTTATGCTTTTTAAAGTATCACACCATTTGCTTAGCAACATGCTAATTTCATAAACTCTATTTAACAACATAGTCTCATAGAATGAACTTTGGTATATTTGTAAACTGAGTTTTACGTGCAGTGTTCTGCATTTCTTTGCAGGTTTCTGGTGAAATAAACATTAGAGGTGCGACAATAACTGTGCATTTTATTCACACAAATAACTAAAACGGCTGATTATGACTTAATAAACACATATTTTTTGCACTGTTACTCATACACTGCAATGATATTAAAACACTTTTACTACAACGCATCGTTAGAAAAACAACATATTTTAAACCGTACTGTATATTTACACACTTATTCAAGTGAGATCAACTCCTGTGGTAGCTCATCTGATAGAGTATTGCACTTTGGACTTGAAGGACTGCGGTTCAAGCTCAGCCAAGCACACAAGCCGACACGTAACACAGAAGTATCATGGAAGTGACACAAAGTGATGTGGTTTCTTCCGAACATTTTCTTTTCATGCAGCATTTGCGCCAAGAAGACTATAGGTTATGTTTATGTGGTGGTTTAGTGTCAGGATGACGTATTTTTCACTTTTCATTTATCTTTTAGGACACTATCAGTTAGGTAGTGTAAAGTTTTAGGTTAGGGAAGTACATTTTACTCATTAAAAACTCCATCTAATATCCACCTTAAAAACCTGATAATGACACCAATTTACTCACTTTTTGCACCTCCCGCTGGACATTTCACTGGGAAACTGCAGCCAAATGTGTAATAAGCCACGTAGTGTCACACAAATTTAATGACATCAGGCTGCTATTTAAATAAGTTGCTGTGGAGTGCTATATGTGTGCTGCTTGGAGTTACTGGCTATGTAGAACATTCCAAATCTGTAATTTATGAAGATCCATGATGGTTAGGATGCTGCCTATTTAGTCAGTATAGTCAGTGAAGCAGCACGCTATATTTTGGAACAGAGCTTTTATCCGCCTTGTGTGTGTTGTTGTTCTCTATTTGGCCAGAGGATTGTTTTGTGAGGGAGAAGAAAGGGAAAGCTGTGACCTCGGGTTAGTGTGTGAGTGTTCTGTGATTGGAACACATTACAATGACTTGGGAGAAGTTTTCTGAATCAGTGTGGGTTATATAGAGCTGTTTGAGATGCTTTTAGACAGCACGTCCAAGACGGTTGCTTCTTGTATTCACTTGGATCCTAATGTAATATGGCAATGGCAGCCATGCTGCCTCCTTCAGCAAAACAGAAATAATGACTTGGTAAATGAATCTCTGACATGGCGGCTAAACTAACTGCATGCTGTGGGCAATGGGGGAGGGGTTGATTTGGGCCAATTATTATAAAGAGCACACACATTTTAAATGAATCATCTTGCCATTTGCCAAGATACTGCCAAGATCCCCTGTTCAGACATCTCAGTTGGTGTTTAGGTGTGAGGTGAAATCCAAGAATCTATAGCAGGCCAATTTCATTAAGTCCCCTTGCAGCATTAAGATTGAAGTGCTGAATGTAGCATGGAGATTTCAACAAGCTTTACAAATGTTTGTGCACACTCAAGCAGTCAAGCTGTATGGTTTTAAGATGGATCGGAAACATTTATGCTCAGCACACAAGATTACAGAGCAGCCGGCTCTGTTGTGCTCGTGAGGTAGTCTGCAATTTGATATAAACTTCTAATTGGCTGTTTGCGGTTACTGTGGTTTTGCGCATGGCTTGTGGGGGCGGATCACAGAGAGATGCCAGTGCGATGGGTGGCACCTATGAGTTTTTTGCTGCAAGTATCTGAGGTACAAAGACTCAAGCACAGATGCAGTGCAAGAAGCAGCCAGATGCTCTGACCTCCTGAGATTTGCACTCTTCAAAAGTAAGACTTCAAAGCTTCATGCAGTGACACTGCAGGATGGGTGGTGGGTGTGTAAAGCTGTGAAAGCCAGTTCTAATTTAGCCTCTGATGCTGATAATAATCACCTGAGCTCAGACAGTCTATCACACAAACTTAGTGTTTAGAAACGTAGTGTTCCAACAAACTTATTGTACAAAGGAGAATGATAATTGAATTGCAGTGTTTGGTAAATCAAATTATCAGAATAATCTACTCATTACTTCATGTAAAACGAAATCACATTTTTAAATACTTTACTTTCTAAAAGCCCTACTAACACTTTCACAGAAAGATTTTTGTTTTTCCACTCAACAAATTCAACATAATGTCAGTATTTTCTCCTTGTCCGTTGTAACTCCTATTAGCTGTCAAAACAACATGATCTCATGAGCATACATAAGTATTTGAACATAAAGTGTGGTTCTGTCACACAAATTTTGCACCAAAACGTACAATATTGACATATTAATATTATGGAAGCTTAAACCCTTTTAAATTAGAACAACTTTAGAGATGTACAAATGTTTATGAATCTTATGATGTTTTATTTTTTTTAATCCCTTTTTCTCCCCAATTTGGAATGCCCAATTCCCACTACTTAGTAGGTCCTCTTGGTGGTGCGGTTACTCACCTCAATCCGGGTGGCGGAGGACAAGTCTCAGTTGCCTCTGCTTCTGAGACAGTCAATCTGTGCATCTTATCATGTGACTCATTGTGCATGACACCGCGGAGACTCACAGCATGTGGAGGCTCATGCTACTCTCATGCTCCACGCACAACTTTCCACGCATCCCATTGTGAGCGAGAACCCCTAATTGTGACCACGAGGAGGTTATCCCATGTGACTCTACCCATCCTTAGCAACCGGGCCAATTTAGTTTCTTAGGAGACCTGGCTGGATTCACTCAGCACACCCTGGATTCGAACTCGCGACTCCAGGTGTGATAGTCAGCGTCAATACTCGCTGAGCTACGCAGGCTTCCTCTTATGATGTTTTTTAACAAATCTGAAGTTTTGGAGCATTTGCAACAGCACACATTCACACATACACCAATCAATGAGTTTGATGATTGAAAAATGCTGCCATAAAAGTTTTGCAATGATTCTACTTTTATTAGTTGCATCTTTATGTAATTTGTTCATAAATATACATAAATATGAACTCATCTGCAGCAGTATCAACGTTAAAGTTTTGTGAATTTCTGTTCTGACGGAATTCTGTTCTGAGTTGTCAGAAGATTTGTAAAAACGCTGTATGTGCGTAAAAATGTTACTTGTGTTAGATACTGTGAATACATTGACTATGAATTTCAGTAACAAACCAAACATATTGAAATATACGTTCAGATGTTATGTGTACATACAGTATATGTACGCATTAGGGATTGCACAACTACTGATTTTTAATAGTCGACATGTTGAGCCCATTAGTTGAGTCGAATTCGACTAGAAGTAACTAGTTGTGACGTTTTTTATCAAAGTAGCCTACATTTGAGCCACTTGTAGAATGTAGAAGCACTGTTTTATAAATAATAATAATACATTTTATTTGTAATGCACCTTTCTTGTACTCAAAGCGCTACAGTACATTACAATCACAATTTTACCACGTAATATACAATAAAATTAACAACAATACACAATTAAAAAAAAAAATGATTATAAAGTATGTTTTTAGCAGTTTTTAAAAAATTCACATGAAGGAGCACTCCTAATGGAAACAGGTAATGTGTTCCACAGCTTTGGAGCAATGCAAGAAAAGGCCCTGCCACCCATAGTTTTCAATTTACAAAGAGGCTGATATAGTGTGATATTACCAGCAGAGCGAAGAGAACGAGAGAAAGTATACAGTGTTTTCCAAATCACAAAAATAAACTGGAGCCAGCCCATGTACTGCTTTAAAGGTTAACATAAGAATTTTAAAATCAATATGAGATTGAACTGGGAGCCAATGTAATTGAGAAAGGACAGGGGTAATGTGCTGACATGAAGATCATGTGTGAGTCAGACCACTGCAGCTGAATTCTGAATAAGCCTTTCTGCAACAGGCAGAGAAAGAAAAGTTCTAATGTGGGCAATATTTTGGAGATGGAAAAAGGCTAATTTTGTTTCTAAATGGGTGATAAAAGAAAGCTGTGCATCAAAGATTACACCCAGGTTCCACACCTGGTTTGCAAGAATAATGGAACTGTCATCCACTTAAAGTTCCAAACTATTACATTTACTCACAATTTTAAAAAATCCAGATTTGGAACAATTCAGTTTCAAAAAATTATGTTTCATCCAGGTCTTGATTTTTAACAAACAAGCAGAGAGTATGGCTGAGTGCTGATATAAATCTGCATAGCAATGATAACCCAGCCCAAATTTTTTAATAATCTGTCCAAGAGGCAACATATAGATACTGAACAGAATAGGACCCAAAACTGTCCCCTGCGGAACCCCCTGTCACATTGGAACAGTCTGGGATCTATTAATGCCAATATAGACAAACTGTGAATGCTTATATAGGTAAGATTTAAACCAATTGAGAACAATGCCAGAAAGTCCAATCCACTTTTCTAGTCTGTTCAACAAAATTTAGTGACAAATAGTATCAAATGAGACAGTAAGCTCTAACAAGACCAAAATGCCACAAGCCCCTGAATCCACTGTAATGAGGTCATTCATGACCCTCACAAGTGCAGTCTCCATACTATGGCCAGACCTAAACCCTGATTGAAAAGGTTCTAATAAACAGTTCATAGATATATGACTTTGCATTTGACCAGTAACCACACACACAAGAACCTTTGCCAGAAATGGTAAATTTGAAATAGGCCTGTAATTGGACATGTCAGCAGTGTCACTTCCAGATTTTTTAAGGACTGCTACAACTGCTGCCATTTTAAGAGCAGAGGGGACAATCCCAATTTCAAGTGAAACATTTACAATAGCAGTGATATGGGGAACAATTGCTAGCAAGCATCGTTTCAGCAAAACAACAGGTAACGGAACAAGAATACAGGTAGTAGAGTTCATCATAGAAACCAATTTGAAAATAAAATGAATATTAACAATAAAACTTGAAAATACAGGAACCGGAGATTGAAGTGATAACAACTCCACAAAGTCATATAATCGGTCAGAAGCAATGGAGTTGTAGATATTTTCAATCTTACATTAAAAATAATTAAGAAACGCATTGCACTGCTCAGTAGTAGAGCAACTAACATTTCTGATAGGTTTAATGAGATTATTTATTGTTCTAAACAAAACAACAGTTAGAACAGTAAGAAGCATTACTACATATAAGAGTTGAATAGTATGCTGTTTTAACAGTTTTAAGATAATTATGGAGAATAAATGACGTGGTAAATGACTAGTCAACTTTAAGCTATTTTAGTTGTGGTCGACAAGTCTGTGCAACCCCTACGAAAACTCATGAGATCACCCTGGCCATAGAAACACCAACAGACTTATGTACTTTGTTTTAAGTGTGTTCCTCATAAATAATATTATTTTAGAAATACGTGTATTATAAGATGTAATGTAATTAAGAGTAATAGAAAGTCAGTACCTGTAACCTGATTACAAGATTTAAAAATGTATTGATTTACACTAACTTTTTACTAAAAAGTAACTGGTTTATAGTAACTAATTACTTTGTAATCATATTTTACCCAACGCTGATGGTACCAGTTAGAGCCTGATTGACTGGTAGCATTTTAGCTAGCAAGACTTCCTTTGTCTTGACCAGAACAAATATCCTTGTCAACCAGCTTCACCAGCTAAAGTTTGCAGGTGAACAGCATGACTTTGATGCTCCACCAGTTAGACCAGCATCAAACCAGCACTAACCAGCATAATCCAGCCTGGAAATTCATGCTGCTTCTAACTGCTGATAATAATCATCAGAACTCCAACAGTCTATCAATCAAACTTTCAGTGTTAAAAGTTTGAACTGAAAGTTTCCAGATTTGAGTAACTTTCTGTGCAATGAGTTCTCCAATAAATCAGGAGGAGAATGATTATTTAATTGGTGCCATTAAGAGCCAATTACCATCTGATTGACTGCGATTTTCTATGAAAGAAAGCCTTTAGACCGGCCCTTTGAGAAAAATGTGGTGTCTATGGGATGAAATGATAATAACTGCAGAGAAAGAAATGGAGGCTGTCGTCTTCATTTTGGTTGGCAGTCGTGACACTTAATGGGGAAGCAGTGTGGAGAATCGATTTCTAAATGGGTTGCAAGCATTTCTGTCATAATCATAATCTTATGCTTGGTTCAGTTCCGCCCAGCATGGGCTACAAGAGCTTCCCCCTCCTACTGTTTTAGCTCAGGTCACAGAAACCACACAATTGAAAGGAAGTAAATGCTTGTAATTTATTTGGTCATTAGAACGCTTCATCATTGCACTGATTCATGCATTTTGCACATGCAATAAACGTGGTTTAAAGTGATAGTTCACCACAAAAATAAAATTGGGTCATTATTTACTCACCCTAATGTCACTTAAACAATAAATAGTTACTCCTATCTGTCAGGTTCGATAAAGGACAAAAAACACCATCAACTCATTATAATAAAGAAATGCACTTAAATCAAATATGCCGGCTAAATATGACACTATTCACTTACCTTATGGCAAATAAACACTGTAAAGTCTTTTTAAAAATTAATCTATCATGTTTCATGGGAAAAAAGATAATCATACGGTTTAGAGTGACATGAGGGTGAGTAAATAAATTACCAAATTTTCTGTTTGGGTGAAATATCCCTTTAAGGCCACCTATGCCACTTTGGATAGCACAGAGCACATTTCATCCTATTAGACACAGTTTTATTAATTTTAATTGGGTATTAATGCGTGAAAAGCACAAAGGGTTAATAAAGCAGTCATGAGGGCTGATATCTCTATTTGTTGCTCATAAAGAGCGGAGGTAAGGACCTCTTTCTTAGCTGCTGAAAGAAGTATTATGTTCCTTGCAGCGCTCTGCCTGGGTCTGTTGTTAAAAGAGTATGCTGGGAGACACTTGAGGAAGTGCCATGGGGGGAGATGAAAGTGAGCGCTATTGCTAATATCCACCCCAGGCAGTTGTTCATGAATATCAAAGAACATCTGCGTGGAGCAGCAATGTTGGGACTCAAAAGGAACGGGAAAAAAACATTTGGATTCAGTCATTGCACTCCTGCACTCCTTTCACTCACAGAGGGGCTGTCAGTAAATAAGAAACTTGGCATTGAGTGATTTTTTTGAGTGCTTTTTGCTGTTTAAAGATTCAGGGAGAATGCAGCACCAATGTCACACACTCCCAGAGATGCAAGGCTCGATCTCAGTGTAGGATTGAGCTAAAAGTGCTTTTAGAACATAATTAAAACAGCATAGACTAATCTCTACAGGATGCTGACCACACACTGAGTTGCCCTGTTGAAATGTCCAGCATATGTTGTGTTTTGGATATTGGTGTGCTGCACCAGTATTCAAAAGAATGAATTTCTCAGCTCTTTTGGTTAATAAAATGCAAGTGAATAAGTGCCAAAATTTTGAAACTCCAAAAAACACATTAGTCAGCATAAATTAATCCATATGACTCCAGTGGTTAAATCAATATCTTCAGGAACGCTGTGATCACTTTCACTTTCTTCTTCTTGTGTTTTTGGCGATTCACATTCTTCATGCATTTCAATCAAAAAAGGACTTAAATATTGATCTGTTTCTCACCCACACTTATCGCTTCTGAAGATATAGATGAAAACACTGGAGTCATATGGATCACTTTTATGATGTCTTTATGTGCTTTGTTGGGGTGTCAAAATATTGGCACCCATTCACTTGCATTGTATGGACTTATAGAACTGAATTCTTCTTCTAAAAATCTTAATTTGTGTTCAGCAGAAGAAAGAAAGTCATCCACATCTGTGATAGCATGAGGGTGAGTAAATGATGAGAGAATTTTATTTTTTGGGTGAACTATTCCTTTAAGGGTGGTGGCACCCCTCCATCATGGAAGTTGACATTCTTTTTAACTTGACATGGCATCTAATGGTGCATCTCATCTTGCATCCTAGCTCCATAAGTCATGAATCAGTATATCTTGAACACAAATTCGGGCGTTGGCAAGGGTGTTCATCCATTGACCAGTGGGACACTGATGACCCAACTACCTTCAAAAGAATTATGAGCTCCTTCATTTAAACGCAGCTGGTATTAACCAACAACATTGCTGTATAAATGACACTATCATGCATTGTCAACCTGCAGATACAAAAACGTACAGTGCTATTATGAAAGATAAATTACATAAATGAACAAATAAAAATTAAAAATAGTATTTTTTTTAATATTCTAACAGTATTTAAAAGATTGATGCACGTTATGGATGAAAGATAATTGTGAACAAATCTCTAATAAAGAGAAAGTAAGGCTTTGACTTCATAAATATGCACAATTATTTAGTTTATCATCAGGGTCACTATGAAGCAAAAGACTGCTCACATGTATTATAAAAAGAAAGAGATGCTTTGTAATTCCCTGATGCACTTTCCTTTTTGTAGACCTCCACTCATGTGGGCCATCGCCTTGGCAACATCCAGAAAAACAAGCCCTTTTCTTGAAGAACTCAGGCAATAAACAGTTTGAGCATGAGCTGAAAGCTCCTAAAATTGCAAAGCAGTGTCCACATTGCTTGGGGGGTATGGTCCTTATTTTCAAAAAACGGAGGACTATTGGGGAGAAATATTCATGAGGGCTTAAGAGAGGCCCCATAAATCACTTTCTGGCCTTGCTCATCTTGAATAGTTCATCCATTTCTCTTTTCCTTTGGAGAAATATGTTAGCTTGGATTTGTTGCTCTGATGGTTTTATCCGTTTGTAATGGGGCTTGATTCTCTGTGATACTAGAGGAGAGATGTAGAGGACAGTGATTTTATATGCACAGCACCTCCAGCTCTGTCGACACTCTCCAGAAACATTATTTTCCCAGTCTTTAATGCCCAGGAGTTACAAATGTAAAGTAGGAGAACAGGATTTGAAAAGCAGACTGCACGGATAAGAGTATGTTTTGAACAGATGTCTCAAATGACTGAGAGCAATGCCATGCGTTTATGTTAAAGGGATCTTTCTCATACGTACATGAAAGCTCAACAAATACCCTGTAAAAAGATTCCTAGTCCATGCGGACGGGCCTGTGCCTAACTAGATTTGCATTTCATAAAGGAAATACCAGCAAGACAGCAATGGAATAGTGGTAAAGTTGTAGCTAAGTTTTTGTTTTAGGCTTTGATTCTGCTGTAGCAGTCATGATATTCAGAGCACTTCTTGTTTTCTGTCGGCTGTGTTTGAGAATCGACACATAACACAACACTGTTTACTGTTTAAAGCAGTGCTTGTCCTAACCTTTTGTGGGCCCTGAGCAAACCCCTTCTGGCTTTCTAAACAACTATAACATACAGATTATGAGAGAGTTTCACCACTTTTCTGACCACAGAATTCTGAAAACATGAAACAGATTGTATTTCCCTCAAACTGTCTTAAGTAAACATACGAGAGTCCATCAATATTTCTTTAAATGTGCACATTTTGGACTAAAAGTTGGTTCATAATTCAGCAGTGCTTGAAACAAATAATTTAAATAATTATTCTAAAATTATTTTTAAAGAATTATTTAAATATGTTTTCACTCTACAGTTGACAATACTACTTTTATTGTTGTGTTTGCATGACAAACACCAGAACTAATGCTTTGACAGCATGGGTGTCCCCTGCCACTGTGGGACCCCTATGCAACTTGCATACTTTGCATATTGAGAGGACCAGCACTGGTAAATAAAATATGGTGAAATTGATACAAGAAAGGAAGTCCAATCAAAATGCAGAATGCAAATAGATGGAAGAAAGGATACCAATCAAAATTCACATGCAAATATTTGGTAGAGAAATTGTGTTTCTCTTTAGGTTTTAAAGATGTGGTCATACTAGACTTTGGACTGCATTAACATCCAATTATATAACATGGAAGAGCTGATATACAAGCACATGTGAAGCCATTTTTAATTCCTCTGGTACCAAAGTTCAAGTCCATGTTCAGTGCCTAGTGTAACAGAAGACTTAAAGCTGAAGTATGTCATTTCTGTGTTTTAAATTAGCACCAGTACCTGACGAGAAACTAAATGTATTTCCCCCATGTACTGTACACACACAATTGAATTACAATAAAAGCTCACTTGGCTTGACTTGATAATAGACTTCATCACTGTTGGTTACATTTTCAATTCTGAACATTCATCAGAAATGTTGAATGGGAAATTTTCAAACTTTAATACATTTTTTCTCACCCCTTTCCTCCCCAATTTGGTGTGCCCAATTCCCAATGCTCTCTAAGTCCTCGTGGTGGCGTAGTGACTCGCCTCAATCCGGGTGGCAGAAGACGAATCTCAGTTGCCTCCGTGTCTGAGATCGTCAATCCACCCATCACATAGCTTGTTGAGATGTTACCGTGGAGACATAGCACATGTGGAGACGCATGCTATTCTCCGCAGCATCCATGCACAACTCACCACGCACCCCACCGAGAGCGAGAACCACATTATAGCGACCACGAGAAAGTTACCCCATGTGACTCTACCCACTCTAGCAACTGGGCCAATTGGTTGCTTAGAAAGTCACTCAGCATGCCCTGGATTCGAACTTGTGACTCCAGGTGTTTTAGTCAGCGTCTTTACTCGCTGAGCTGCCCAGGCCCACTTCAAACTTTAATCTTAATGCTGATTTGTATCATTTTATAATTTTTTTTTTTTTTTTCATTTTTAAAATAATTTCTCATATGTCAGCTTGATATGAGCCAAATATCTAAATATTCCTCTGTTTGACTGAACGGCCCATCCAGCCTGACACAGCAACATTTGCTCAACCAATAGTGTGAGTTTGGGATGGGACTATCCGTTTGTGGATGGGGGAGTTTTTTGGAGTAATTATTTTTGCAGTTCTGTTTAGTGATGAATATGGCAAAGAAATTACACACTTCAGCTTTCAATTTCTTTAAAAGTAGAAGGTTTACATGTCACAGAAATAGATAGTTTATCTAAGACTGAAATTATTTACAAAACAAGTTTGAATGGAGTGGATTGTAAGCGGTTCAAGCTGAACTGATTGCAGAAACTTGTGGAGAAGAAGAAAAAGAATAAAAAGAAAATTAGGATTTTTTTACATAATCCTTGCTTTTCAAGCACCATTATAATGATTTGTTTGACTTGTTCATTAATGTTTTAGTAAAGTCCATCCACCAGCACTTTCAGAATAAAATGCACATACACCTCCATCCTTGAATCCCATTCCAGCCATCATTCACACAAAGCAAGTAAATTTAGTGGAATTTATAATGTATATGTACTAAAGAATTGCATTAGTTGGCTTTCCTTTCACTTATTCTCAGAGCAGTGTGAGCACTGATCCATCCTTTCAGAGAGCATCAGCTCTAATGAGCTTTAAAAGTCATGTCATTTTCAGGATCCAAGCTTTCCTTTCCTCCTCCTTTGCTTTTTATCTCAATTACAGCTGTACCATGGGGAATAAAATGAATCTCAGAATGGACCAAAGTCTTTAATGGTGCTCGCTCTTGAATTTAGCCTCTACAGCAGTGCTTTGATACGTGGCAAAGATAAGGGTCTGCTCAGCGTGATTAAACACTCCCCTCCACTGCCAAATATGCAGCAAGTGTACAGCACAACTGCTCCTCTGCCATTTGATTTGTTCTTGTGTATGCTGGAGCTGCTTATCTTCCTCTTCCCTCAGTGCAAAAACTGTTTTCTTAATCTGTATTTATGTCTTGTTTGTCAGTAAAAGTATCTAAAAATCCTTAAAACAATTTACTTGAGAAGGTATTAAGTTGCGTTTTCAGAGACAATATCTTCAATTAAGTTTATTTCTTACCCCATTGGCAAGATAGTTTGTTTTGTGATTTAAAACAGAAAGGGATTGTTCACCCCAAAATGAATATCCTGTCATCATTTACTTACCCTCATTTTGTTCCAAACCCATGGAACTTTCTTTCTTTTGTGTAACACTAAAGGAGATCCATAGCGAAATGACAGACTTAGTCACCATTCAATTTCATTGTTTTAAAAAAAGATGTCAAACACTCTACCACAGTGTTTCTCAACTGACCCAAAAGTGGGTCGCAGGTCTATTCGGACTGGGTCGCGGACAGCAGGAAAAGAACAATGCCATGGTTCTCCCATTAAATATTTTTCGGTGTCTGCCCAAGCGATAGTCTATTTAGGACAGCCGAGGTAGATTTTATGATAATCTCTCATTCAGATAAAGGCTTCTCATCTGCACTGTGATATTTTTGCGCGAGTGTAACGGAACCAGCTGACACTAATGATCTGCTCTGATCTCTGGCCGGGCCTCCCTTGATATTGTGGCGCGTAGACCTCAAAACTGATGTGACCCATTTCAGTTCTAGCGAGACTTTTCTAGTTTAAAGCGTTACGGAGAAAGTCAAGTCAAACCTCTTAAACAGTAGACAGCCCTGACATGCCAAACAGCACTGAGGAGTAAAAGAGCAAAACTGTGCTATGCGCTATTTATTTATGTATGTATTTTTTCATTACGCATCTTTACCTTTCACGATTTTACATGAGTAAAAGTAATTGTTATATTCTGACAACATGTTATAGTTTCATATGAAATAATCTAAAGGTAGAATCTATTAGACCTCATTTTATATCGACAGTGTCAGTTGTAGTTAAAGTTTCAAATGTTTCAGCGAGTATTTTATATATATATATATATATATATATATATATATATATATATATATATATATATATATATATATATATACTATAATTTATTATTATTACTATTATTTAAGACTAGCTGCATTGACCTAACCATGTTAGCCTAATGAGGAGCCTTTCCTCCAGTGTAATATGTATGTTCTGTTTAAATCATGTTTGAAATTAGAAAACAAACAAGATAATAATGGACTCATATAAATAAATATTCTCTTAAACTGTTAAAAGGGGGAGAGAAAACTACCTGTCGCTTTTGTTGTTGATGTCAAACACAAAAATAATGTCACTTGATGCATGACTTATACTTGAAAACCAAGAACAAAACTATGCAAGATAAAAGGAAATGCAACTCATGATACATTAAATACAGGTTATGTTTTTACTATGATGGGTCGCCATTTGATTTCCAATGTAAAATCTGGGTCCTGAAGCAAAATCAGTTGAGAACCACTGCTCTACCAGACATCAATAAGTAAAACGGGTTTGGAAAAACATGAGAGTGAGTAAATTATGACAGAATTTAATTTGAAAAATGTAAAAAAAAAAAAATTTTTTATTAACCTTTAACCATTAAAACACTTTAAAAAACGATTTTAGAAACTAGGTAAGAGAAATACATTTAAAATAAGTGTTAATATCCAATATGCGATTATGCATATGAAGTACATTAATCTTGTTTTAAGGATGTTTAGACATTTTTCAGGAAACCAGACAAAAATACTGGAATACAAAAATAAGGAATGCAAAAAGTTAATTCTCTCCCACTTTCTCTATCCCTCTCTTTGTACCAGTGACAACATATAATGCCATAACGTATAAGCATGTTTTGTTGTGTAACAGTTAAAAATACATGGCAGCTTTATAACGCACATAGAGCCATAGGGTGATCTGAGATATAAATGCTCTTGATGAATCAGCTGTGCCAGTTTACTTTCACATCTTGATATTTGGGAGCGGAAATCTGATGTGTTAGCTCTGAAATATTTATAAATATGCTTGGGATGACGTCTTTAGAGCACCAGTCAAATATTCAAAATGATTGATGCGCCCGCATGCTTTTTATGTATTGTTCTGTCCTCTATGATAATGTCTTTGTAGAGACAATACAAAGGCGAAATTTATCCTTGTTTGGCAAATCGGAAAAAAGTGAATTGGAAGCTGCACCTAGGTAGCATTTGTGTAGAATGGCATAAGTTCTTTTTAATTAATTATGTTGGCTTGAATTCCATTGAAAATTACTGACAGCAATTCCTAAGTATCTATCTATCTATCTATCTACATTTACATTTGGCAGACGCTTTTATCCAAAGCGACTTACAGTGCACTTATTACAGAGACAATCCCCCCAGAGCAACCTGGAGTTAAGTGCCTTGCTCAAGGACACAATGGTGTTGGCTGTGGGGGTCGAACCAGCAACCTTCTGATTACCAGTTTACCAGTTATGTGTTTTAGACCACTACACCACCACCACTCCATATTATCTATCTATCTATCTATCTATCTATCTATCTATCTATCTATCTATCTATCTATCTGTCTATCTATCTATCTATCTATCTATCTATCTATCTCTCTCTCTCTCTCTCTCTCTCTCTCTCTCTATATATATATATATATATATATATATATATCTGTCCATCAATGGCCAACATCATTTCTTACTTTTCATTACTCTGCTGACTGTTTTCAATTTGTTTGTTTTTTTGTTTTTATTTGTGTGTAACTAAAGTGGATAAATTAGTGATAACCAGTATTGGGTGTAGTTGGATTACAAAGTAATTATTTATTGTAAACTAATAACTTTTAGGCACAAAATGTTGTGTAACACATTACATTTTAAATGATTTTAATCAGATTAGTTACTGACTTTCCATGAAAGTAATTACTTTTAAGTAAGGGTTACAAATATTTAACAAATATATGCATATTGTTTATGTGTAATACAATCAAAATGTGAATTAATTTGTTAATATGTACATCTGTTTGTGTTTCTGTGACAGTTGAATGGTGTGCCACAATGAGCAAGGAGAAAATAGACATTATTTTGAATTTGTTGAGCAGAAAGGTGTTTTAGAAAGTAATTTAAAAGTAAAGTAATTAGTAATGTGATTGCTTTTAAAATAAAGTAATCAGTAAAGTAACCTGATTATAGTTTTAGAGAAGTAGTTTGTCATTTTTAGTGTAGTTACTTTTTTTAGCAACTTACCCAACACTGGTGACAACCTATTTAGTATTTGTCTTGATCAGTTGTTTTGGACCTGCATGATGAAGTAATTGTCAGAATCTTCAAAGACACGTTTTTTTTGCCTTTAATGGCAGTACAGTTAAGACCAGAGGGGGTCAGAATAGGACTAGGACATGACACAGACTGGATGTGAACCCCATAAACATGACAGCTCTTTAAATGTCTTGCTCATTTGCACTACCCGCTGTACATGATAGATGTTTTTTTATAGTGCCTATATTTAGGTCATGTCCGTTTGTATTCATATTTATCGATGTGTTAGTTTTATCACTGTACTGCAATTTCCAGATCTGGTTTTACTTTTTCTAGCAGGTACTCGAAACCAACGTTTTTTTAAACTCAAGTTATTGCATTTTGGGAAATGGCTTACATAAGAGTATTTAAAAATATATGCAATGGTAGACTTTATAGATTAGTACGCTAAAAGTTGGAGTCTGCTATACATATTTACATGTTTATGGTGCACCATAAACTCATCAATTAACTCATCTTTGAACTTATGATATGTTCATGTTTTATGAAATGCCTGTGGCTGCCTGTCGTGGAACTGTGGTCTCCAAAGGCTAAATTGTAGTGATATCTTTTTAGTTAAAATATGTAACAACATTTTGACGAAGGCAATTCAGTGGTCCAGAATTGTCGTCATCTCTTTAAGGTATAAAATCACTTGACACTTTCTTTTTAAACATATTTCGTATTGAAACAAAGACGTTGGAAGGGACAAATCTTTTAGTTTCTCCAACACTTATGACAAGCAGTAATAATAGTAATAGTACTAATACATTTGGTAACACTTTACAATAAGGTTGAATTTGTTAGTTAATGCATTAGGTATCATGAACAAACAATTAACAATTCATTTTTTACTGCATTTATTAATCATTGTTAATGTTAGTTAATACAAATACAATTAATAATTGTTAGTTCATGTTAGTTCAAAGTGCATTAACTAATGTTAATAAATACATCATTTGATTTGAAAATTGTATTAGTAAATGTTGAAATGAACATTAAGTAAGATTAATAAATGATGTAAAAGAATTGTTCATTGTTATATCATGTTAACTAATGTTGTTAGCTAATGTTGACAGATGGAACCTTATTGTAAAGTTTTACCATTTTTCCAAAGCTTAATCCCTAACATAAACCCAATGCCTTACATAATTTTAATAGGACAATAACTTTTGTGTACCATGTTTTTTTTTTTAAATCAAGATATTCAATAGCTTACAATTGGCCATCTTGTATGTGTTTTTAGGAGTTGTCATTCAACTGTGTTGGTTATTTCAAAGCCATGAACCATGATTTGCTACCTTTTTTGCTAATCGGAGACCGGTAGTATTAGGGGGTGGGGCATGATTATAACAAATGTTATAGTTCAAGATGAGTCATCAATATTTTTGGTCCATTGTCCTTGGGAAAAAAGACTGCAAATTTTAAATGTATATTATGAAGTTTATCTTATCAACTTCTAGGAGTACACTAGCATATAGATAGTCTCAACGCTATAAAAACATGGCCACAAAAATCTCTCCCTCTCTCTCCCTCTCTCTCTCTCTCTCTCTCTCTCTCTATCTATCTCTCACACACACACACACACACACACACACGCACACGCGCGCGCGCACACACACACACACATTTATATCATGGAGTCTTTAAGCAGAGGACTGCCAAGATGTAGTGCCTACAGACCGCAAGCAAAATGTACCTGCCCCATAGAGTAAGTTGCATGAGGTGTAAAAGCTGACTTATTATAAACTATTTTGCTAAAGGATATAGTACTGTGTTATGATTGACTGCTCACTTGACAACATCATAAAACCTCTATGAGGTCAGTTGACATAATTTCAACTTGATCCATGACAGTTACAGCCACTCTACAAAGAGCTCAACTTCTCAAAGCCAGGGATTGCAGTTCTCTTGGCAGGTCTAAACAAGCCACAAGTCTTTTCTATTAGTCTGATTCAGCCCATATTGTCTGTGCACAGGGCCAAACTGCTATGCGGACACGGCGGTGATCCCTGCCGGCCGAGAGGTTAAAATCAACGAATGCACCATCTGCTACTGCACATACGAGGAAGGCACCTGGCGTATCGAGCGGCAGGCCACCTGCAGTAAAAACGAGTGCCAGCCAAGCTAAGGTGGCGATGGGGGCGTCGCTCCAAGCGCAGCCTTCACCCAGACAGCTGTGGTCCTTATCGGCTCAACACGGCAGCTGCGAGACTCACTCGCAGCCAGGACATCAGCACTGTATGGAGTTGCACCAGTCACAACCATTTGTGACAGCTCATGACTAAATGAACTCAGAGTGTCCAATAGCATGCAGCAGATGGGCCAATTAACCTGGGAACAGGGTCGTGGGCCAGAGTGTAAAATGCAACATTCCTCGCACTGCAGTGGAGTCTCTGAGTTTGGCATAGCATCATGACGAGTGAAGAGATTCGTTAGAGTTACATACGTATATAGTCTTAGAATCAAGAGGCATGGAGTTAAATTCAACTATATTAGTACTTCAAATTTTTATTGAGATTTATAACCCATATATAGGATATTTATTTATGTATGTTGTGGTTTGATGATTATGATTGAATTCAAATATCTGATTTACAGTAAGAAATTGATATTTTTATAGCCACTGTATTTTGATATGCTGTTAAGTTTAATACTGGGTCAGACTTGTATCCACCTTATTAGAATGTATAATGCACCTACAGCTGTCAATGTGTCTGGTGGTAAGTTTTTTTTAGTTTTTTTTTGTCAAAGCCAAGATGACAAACTGCAGTCAGGAATCACACACATCATCTAATTCAACACCTTTTCAGAATAGACAACAAAGCAGAATGGATTTGGTGTCTGTTTTAAAAAGGCTGCTTGCAGATGTTTGCATTGATGTAAAGTCTCTATTGTGCTCTTAACCGAGGTCCATTTTGCAAAGAAGTGTTCATATGTGTATGTGTTTTCATGTTCCAAATAAATCGTCACACTGTGCACAGTTGTTTAAACTAGACACTGATGCAAGGTTACTTGAGGATAGTTACCATTTTTAAACACAGAGCCACATTTGACTTTAAATGTCAAGTGAAGGGGGGGCTTGGTAGCTCAGCAAGTAAAGACACTGACTACTACACCTGGAGTCGCAAGCTCAAATCCAGGGCGTGCTGAGTGACTCCAGTCAGGCTTCCTAAGCAACCAATTGACCCGGTTGCTAGGGTGGGTAGAGTCACATTGGGTTAACCTCCACGTGGTCACCATAATGTGGTTCTCACTCTCAGTGGGGCGCGTGGTGAGTTGTGCGTGTATGCCGAGGAGAACAGCACGAGCCTCCACATGTGCTCGTTCTCCGTGGTAACGTGCTCAACAAGCCAAGTGATAAGATGCATGGATTGACGTTTCAGACGCGGAGGCAACTGAGATAGAGGAATATTGAACCAGAAGAGGTCTCCAAGTCAAGTGGCAATTCCAATAACTCGTTAGCTTAAATTTAGCTCTGTCAATAAAAACATATTGTACAAATTTGCTTTCAAGCCACAAGCCACAGGTTTTTTTCTGCAATTAGTGCACTAAATTGCAGTGTAAATTATTTAAAAATATGATAGAATATGCATTTTACAAAAAGAAGATTGTTAGGTTTAAATAATAAAACAGGATATGCATTGTCCAAAATGAAGACAAAGCATATTTGGACACTTTGTGCTGAACTTCATCTGTGGTTACTCCACTAGGACACCGTGTGAGCTTGAGGGCAACTGACTTCATCCATCCATTATAAATCACCTTGACAATCACCTTGTCACCAGTTTCTTAAATGCAATCGAAAAAATGACATAAAAAAAAAGTCTAGGATCATTTGTTTAAAGATGCTACTTTGTTGGAATTTTTGCTCTCTAATGCCAGGAAATAAAAACAGTTACAATTCATACACATAAGTGTGGCTTAAGTGACCAAATATATATTATGTACTACAGTATATTCAACAACAACCCTACCATTGTAGAAACACAAGCAGTATAGATTTCTCATGTATATAAATTGATACTGATTACAAATTACACAAACAAAATTGTAATCAGTAACTTAATCTTTTAGATGACTGTTTTTAGGTAATCGAATTTTATTACTTTTGGATTGCTTTTGGCTAACTATTTGCATGTTTTGATGAAAATCTCATTTTAAGTGTACTAATTTATATAATCTATTAATACCCAACGATTAACATGACTGCTGTGATTGTTTTTATTCAAATTGAACACATTCATTTGACATGTGAGGTGCAAAAGTAAAGTAATGTCAAGCTCAGTAAGTTTACAATTTCACATGACGGGATAATATGGCCTAACGCCAAGTGCGACATCAAAGATCCAGGAGCTGAATTTTTCATCAAAGTAATTAGATCCTTCTTGCCATATGTCACTTATGTCACACTCTTAAATACTGTTTGGTTGATGTCAAGAGATCTTCTGGTAAATGAAAGGTACAAAGAGCATAACATGGGTTGAGTAGATTACACAGTACTAGATTGCATTCTGTTGCCACTTCAGTGTGTTGAAGCTCTCAACAAACAGCCAGTCTATCTTCAGGTTTTCCTTTAATAGGCTCATTTGAGCATGGAAACAGCAATTACTGTTTGGGTTTAAAGATGTGGGTTTATCCTGAGAGGTTTATATTTCCCTCATAATTTATCAGCAGTTAATAACGTGTCAAATTCATTAAAAGAGCATAAAATTATACAAGGATGTGTTTATGAAATGGAATTAACATCTTCATTCAAGATGTCTTTCATACCATTGTTATAAGGGAACTGGACCCCTACACAGTCTCTATCATGCATCTCTCCTGCAGCAAAACGTGCCCTGAGGCAAGACTGAGAGATTGTGGAAAAATGAAGCCGAATGCGTGCACATACATGGCTGAGAGAGTTGATCACCCCCTGGCATCTGTCTCTCTGCTTCAATCTATCTCTTTCTGTATCTCCGATCACCTCCGAGGTCTGTCCCTCTCAGCTGCGGGGCTCAATGGATTTGGAATCATGGATTTCTTCATGTATCCTTTTGTAAGGTTTGCCACCCTGCTGGTTGTACACAATTGCCATTAAAGTGCCTCTTTCTATCACTTACCCCACCCCACCCCTTCTTTCAACAGTCTACACATCCTTCAGATGAGAGTAACTGTCTCTTTTTATATAACTCAGTCCTGTGTCTTTAGCTATGACTATAAAGGGATCTTTCAATCAAAACTGTCAACCTCACATTGTCCCAAACTTGTTTTTCTTTCTTCTGTCAAGTTGAGCTGTATCGACAGCATTTATGGCATAATGTTGATTACCATAAAAATAATTTTGACAGGTCCCTGGTTGATTTAAAAGACAAACATTACAGTAAGGCATTAGCAAAATTGTGTATTTTAACAATAATGGACTAGCCCCATTCACAATGGGGGGGGGGGGGGGGGGGGGGGGTGGTGGGGGGGGCCCATTCAGTTACATTGTAAGTGCTTTATAATTGTGATTTTTGCTATTTTTCTGATAAAAGAAGGTGAGTTCAAATAAATGTTTGTACTGGTAATCAACACACAATGCTGTTGATTGAGCTTAATTAGTATCGAACACACAACATTCCTTTAAGAAGAAGTTAGCCTCACTCACTATTGGTCATTGAGGTGAACATTCTGCCTAACCTCATCTCTTGTGTTTCACAGAAATAAAAAAAGTCATACAGGTTTTGAAAAATTAAGAGTGCGAAATGTCTTTTTAAGCTCTATATTTTCAGCTGTTTTATGTTTTCTCATTATCATTTTTTAAACAAATAAGTTTTTTTCTTTAATTTGATAGTTTTGACTCTGTTTGGTCTTCTGTATAGAGCTCCATTATTAAAACTAACTCTAATGACTACACAGTCAAGGGTGGCTCAAATTAGTTTACCCCTTTGAAATGGAATTCCCAATGTGTCTTAATACCAGCGAGCGCCGTCTGTCTTCAAAGGGAACTTTTAATGAGGGAATCTGTTACACAAACCTCCAACCGATTATCCCGTGCTGCATCTAAAAGTTCCTCTAATATATGATCGCACCCCTGTCATTCAATTGAAACTGAATGCTTTGCCCTTAACAAGCAATGACATTAATTTCTGGCTTTTAGCCAGATTACTTTATACATGGTTAATACCATTAAACCTGCCTGTAATTCTCCAGTGATCGTTCCCTTTGGACCAGGCTGCATTCCCAAAGGCTGTAATAATCTAAAGAAAATTCTTCTTGATTTTGACACAGAAAACACAAGCCTCTGCAAATGATTAATTAAGTTATTTCATCATTAATTGTGTTTGTGAAAGGTATAAAATGAATAACAAGCGGTTGGCTGGGTTCCAGAGACAGCATGTCCGCGTTGCTTGTAACCTGATAAAGAGGAAATTTCACACTCTGGGATTTTGGACCTCTACGTACACCACTTCAGCTGGCACAATTAAATGATAGCAGAGTCTCAAAATTAAACATAGCACCTAATTTATTTAGCAAGTTACTTGCTCATTATTATAAACATCCAGTAAGTTCAGGTATTTGAAATACACCCTGGTAGAATAATTTCAACCCAAGAAATAATGCACTTCAGGGGTGAGTGAAATAAATGGATATACTGAACTGTATATACTGTACATGTATGGTGAAGCCAACTGTACAGTATGTAAAAAATAATTGGCATCATAGCACTGCATTAAAAAGCCAAAAAGTGCAAGAGGCTGTGATATATTGTGAATATCATCACAACTAAATGCGTAATAGCATGGTAGCAAAATAGCATGGTATTGAATGCTTTATTGCTATTATGAAACAGATACATAATAGAAAATATCAGGACTCTTTTCATTAAACTATTTTTTATTAAGCAAGTTCATTGTTGCATCCTTGCACTAGAACATATGTAGTCCGCGACATTAATAACTGGCCTCCATATCGGTGCTTCATTATGCAGTGATATGTGTACAGCTGCCTTGCTGCCTCATTGACCAACAGACAGCATTTTTAGAGAAAGGTACATCCTAAGTAAACTGATTTCAGACCAGCTATAATAGGTTTTGAATTCCTATAGGGTTTGGGACAGTTATTCAGGTTATTATACTGCAACGACAATACTGGAAATCCTCGACTTCAATCGATATTCCTGATTTTAACACACTATCATATTTTCTGTGGTCCAGTAGCAGCAGCTGTGCGTCTCTGCTTGTCGTCAGGCTGCTGTTACCAGCCTGCAGCAAATACGTGCCAGATGGATGCTACATTAAGATGGTGTGAGATGGTCTGAGATGAAGCCTAACACCCCCAATCAAAAAACACCTCTACCTCCACACCTCCCTCATCATACTCTACCTCACAGCTCATGTCTGAAGAGATATGACAAGAGAAAACATGTCACTCTGTTGATTAAAAGACGAGCCAGGAAACAGATGAATCTGTTTTTGTAAGTTGTGCCAACCACCTGTTGCGTCCCGCTGTGAGTGTGTTATTGATTGGTTTGAATGTGTATATGTGCATTTGTGTGTGTGTGTGTGTGTGTGTGTGTGTGTGTGTGTGTGTGTGTGTGTGTGGAGGGGATGGGGGTGATTAGGGGGGAAGGCTAATCCTGTTCATCCTCTTTTTCGCTGGAGTTAGTGTGCTCGGGGAGATGCCTCATCTCCTTTCCTCACCACTGTGACCTGAATACAGAGTGTGTCTTGGTTCAGGCTGGAAGAGCTTTGTTTTGATTTGGATGTCTGCATAACTAGATGTCAAGCTGTCTAAACGTGAGGTAATGTCAACATTCAGAAACCTCTCTGTTCTCTTTGCTTCAAGGAATGTTAAATTGCAGGTATTTGAGGATTCCTCTTCATTTGAGGGATTTTCTTGCTAACAGGGAGATCGGAAGGTATCTTATCTGATGCAACTTACTGAAAATGAAGACATTCTGTTCTCATTGTGAAACTTTATTCTTTTAAGATAATAACAAATTATATCTGGGTTAAAGTGATGGTTCACACAAAAAATGTAAATCCTGTTATTATTTACTAATTTTCATGGAACACAAAAGGTGAATTTTTTTAAGACAACCCTGGCCACACTTTTTCATATAATGAAATTGAACGAGTAATGGGGCTGTCAAACTCCAAAACAACAAAAAAGCACCATAAAAGTATTATTAAGTAATTGTACAGATGACTTGTGCTTTAAATTCCATGTTTTCTGAAAATCTGAATATCTTTGTGTGAAGAACAGATGTAAATGTACAATTCAATGAAAATCTTGAAATCCACCCTAGCTCTCTGTGGCATGTTCAGTAGTTGATGAGAAATTAAGAAATGTCCAATTCATAAACAAATTGTTCTTTTGAATCAGATTTGTTTCAATGAATCGGTTTATCTAGTTCAGAAAACTTTTGTCCATGTTGGTTTTACAATTTTGTATATTAAAATGTTGTACATTTAGAGCATTTTCGACAAGCAGTGTAATCAAGTTAAATGTATTTAAATACTTTACTAGCACCTTAAATATAGAAATACATTATATTTTCAAGGTGAAATATATAGGTGAAAGTGTATATATATATATATATATATATATATACACACACACTGGCAGCCAAATGTTTGGAATAATGTACAGATTTTGCTGTTTTGGAAGGAAATTGGTACTTTAATTCACCAAAGTGGCATTCAACTGATCACAAAGTATAGTCAGGACATTACTGATGTAAAAACAGCACCATCACTAGTTGAAAAAAGTTATTTTTGTTCAAATCTAGACAGGCCCCATTTCCAGCAGCCATCACTCCAACACCTTATCCTTGAGTAATCATGCTAAATTGCTAATTTGGTACGAGAAAATCTCTTGCCATTATATCAGACACAGTTGAAAGCTATTTGAGTTCACCTCCTTGCCTGATCCTAGGAAGAGGTAAATATTATGATAATGGTAAATGTGTTTGTCATGCTGTCTAAGGAGAGGAAGGGCTCGAACCTGTTTAGTAACTAATGGATGATGAGAATATGTGTAGTTGAGGAGGTGGAGGGTTGCCAGAAGTGATGAGTGCTGGGAGAGAGGTGAACTC
This sequence comes from Moxostoma hubbsi, assembly GCA_032164185.1. NCBI lineage: Eukaryota > Metazoa > Chordata > Actinopteri > Cypriniformes > Catostomidae > Moxostoma > Moxostoma hubbsi. The sequence goes on from JAVLUX010000021.1 coordinate 30,207,593, forward strand.
TGCTTATATATGTTTTTGTGGAATTTATTAATAGGATCAGATTAGTAGGCTCCACCCAAACCTTTTTTATAATTCCATTTAACATTTTCTTTGTGTTTGTTATTGAGTTGCCACAGCATGCAATAGATTGGCATGTTTTAAGGTCAATATTAAGTCAAAAATGGCAAAAAAGAAACAGCTTTCTCTAGAAACTCATCATTCAATCATTGTTTTGAGGTATGAAGGCTATACGATGCTTGAAATTGCCAAAAAGATTTCATGCAAAGGTGTACACTACAGTCTTCAAAGAAAAAGGACAACTGGCTCTAACAAGGACAGAAAGAGATGTGGAAGGCCAGATGTGCAACTAAACAAGAGGATAAGTACATCACAGTCTCTAGTTTGAGAAATAGATGCCTCACATGTCCTCATCTGACAGATTCATTGAATTCTACCCGCTCAACACCAGAGTCATGTACAGCAGTAAAGAGAAGACTCAGGGGTGCAGGCCTTATGCGAATGAATTGCAAAGAAAAAGCCACTTTTGAAAAGAAAAGGTTAGAGTGGTCAAAGAAACCGACATGGGACAACAGATAATTGGAAAAGAGAAACAAAAAAAAAAGAAATAAAACATAAAAAAATCAAAAGCCAAAACATATGTTAGAACCAATACCAACTAAGCTCTTAAAAGAAGTATTCCCAGTAATCTCAGAACCTCTTCTTAATATTATTAACTCCTCACTATCCTCATGACATGTCCCAAGAAACTTTAAAATGGCTGTTATCAAACCGCTTATTAAAAAGCCACAGCTTGATCCTAGAGAATTGGCTAATTATAGACTGATTTCAAATCTACCATTTATGCCAAAAATAATTTCTACAGAGAAATGGAATATATTAACAATTTCAGTCAGAATTTAGGCCTCATCCCATTTCAGAGGCTGCACTTATCAGAGTCACAAATGACTTGCTCTTATCGTCTGATCTCTTCTAGTGCTTTTAGATATTAGTGCTGCCTTCGACACAATAGATCACAACATTCTCTTGAATAGGCTGGAGAATTATGTTGGCATTAGTGGTCTTGCATTAGCATGGTTTAGATCCTATTTAACAGACTGCTACCATTGTCTATGTAAACGAGGAATTGTCAAATCAAACAAAAGTTATGAATATAATGCCACAGGGATCAGTTTTAGGGCCTCTGCTTTTCTCCTTATATATGCTTCCCCTGGGAGATATTATCAGGAATCATGGAATAAGTTTCCACTGTTATGCCGACAATACCCAGCTTTATATTTCTTCTAATCCCAATGAAACTTCAAAATTCTCCATATTAGCAGAGTGTATCAATGAAATCAAAGATTAGATGGCCAGAAATTTTCTTCTACTCAATTCAGACAAAACAGAGGTACTAATATTTGGACCAAAAAACTCTAAAAAATAAGCAGCTAAAATATAATTTGACTCTTGATGGATGTACTGTTATGTCGTCTTCTTCAGCAAAGAACTTAGTTGATATATTTGATACCAATCTGTCCTTTGAAAATCAAATTTCCAATGTTTGTATAACAGCATTCTTCCACCTGAGAAATATTGCTAAATTACGACACATGCTCTCTTTTGCTGATGACCTCAAGACTAGATTACTGTAATGCATTACTGTGAGAATGTCCAGCAAGTTCAATAAATAAACTTCAATTGGTTCAAAATGCTGCTGCCAGAGTGCTAACTAGACCCAAGAAATATGATCATATTAGTCCCATTTTATCGTTACATTGGCTAACTGTTAAATTTCGTATTAATTTTAAAATTCTGTTAACTACATACAATGCTTTGAATGGTCTAGCTCCGAAGTACTTAAGTGACCTTCTGTCACACTATATTCCATCTCATTCATTATGATCGCAAAATAATTTCAAGAATATCAAAATCCACAAAAGGAGGTAGATCCTTTTCATATTTGGCTCCTAAACTATGGAGTAGTCTTCCTAACACTGTTCGGGATTGAGATTTACTCACTCAGTATAAATCTAGACTAAAGACTCATCTATTTAGCCAGGCATATACCTAATTTATGCTTCAACTCACAATTAGGCTGCTTTAATTAGATCTGCCAGAACCAGAAACATCCATCATGATCTATAACTCTGCATAAAATGGAATGGCATTTAATATACATTTTTTGTTTCCATGTCTCAACTTTGGGATTTATATCCCGAGGTTACCAGAGCCTGCCAGATCCAGCTCTGTTCCTACCTGCTGAGTGATGATGCCAAACTACAGCCGGTGCTAGCCAGTCACCACTTCAGTCTTTTGACTTCAGAGGATGAACTGATGCCAACTCCCAACTGTAAGACATGAGATACTTTATATTCCACTGCCTGAATCTTGGACTTAGGATGGACCTCACCGAACCTCACCAAAATTACTGGCCAGGTTGAACTGCGATGCACCCCATTAATCTCTTCCTTCATCACCTTCTGTCTATTGATGGACTACACTCTGAATTGAATACAAAGACTATCGTTTAATTGCCAACAAAAGCCTTCATCAGCCAATTAACAAGGACAATTGCATCTATTTGAACTTCTGCAGTTAATCCATGTTGGACTTCAAAGACATTAGTCATTAATAAAAATTTTCATAAAAATATTTTCTTTTTCTGTTAAAACACTGGCCATTAATTCTTACTTAATTTACAAATGTAAAACCATGACTTGCACTGCACACAAATAAGTAATATTGCCATTATATTCATGATGTTTAGCCAGAGGGGAACTGGCCCCAAAAGTGAGTCTGGTTTCTCCGAAGGTTATTTTTCTCCATTAATCAACATCTTCTGGAGTTTTGTGTTCCTTGCCACAGTCGCTTTCAGCATGCTCACTGGGGTTATAAATACAATTATTATTATTTACTTATTTAATTTCTATACACAGTTTACAACCCTATTTAGACAAACTACACAATGATCACTGTAAGACTTTATAAATATTAGTTAATTGTTTTTGTTTGTTTTTGTTAAAGTGTGAGTGCCTGTTAAGCTGTTTTGAAATTATGTGTGTGGTGAAAAGCGCTACACAAATAAAAATGACTTGACTTGACTTACACATTTATGCAGCCTGGTCTCATGAACATTTAAGTGACCCTGGCAACATTTTTGCATATCAAAATTATATGCTTCATTACATGTTTCACTGCAGTTTCCTGGTGAAATGCCTAGTGGGGAGCACCAAAAGAGAGTGAAATGGTGTCATAATCAAAAAGGTTTTTAAAGGGATAGTTCACCCAAAAGTGAAAATTCTTTCATCATTTACTCATGCCATCCCAGATGAGTATGACTCTCCTTCTTCTGCAGAACACAAACGAAGATTTTTTTTTTTTTTAGGAAAATCTCAGTTCTGTATGTCCATACAATGCAAATGAATGACTGCCAAAAACATTTAAGCTTCAAAAAGCACATATATTCATCATAAAAGTACCTCCTTAACCTAAAACTTTAATTAAAACCTACACAATAGTGATCTAAAATCAAATAAGAGGTGAACAAAACAGACATCCTAACCCTTAACCAAAAACTAAACCTAACTGATAGTTTGGTATAATCAAATGAGAGGTTATAATATTATACAGTATGTTTTAGTAAAACTTTTCAATATGATATCATAGCAGTGTGTCAGTAGTGAAAAAAATAAGTGTTTATAAAGTCATAATCAGCCATTGCACAGTTGTTATAGCGCCTCGAGTGTTATTTTCCCCAGGAAACTGTGGATAAACAGAATGTGGCACGTAAAGTCAGTTTGCAAAAAATTAGTTATAGTAGCGTTTGAATTTGTCAAATGTCATAAACAGCTCTAGACAATTTCCAGCCCTCATATAGCCCACAAGTTGTATTGGCACCTTTTAAATAGTACTTTTATGGTGCTTTTTTTTCACTTTGGAGCTTAACATCTCAAGTCCTCGTTCAATTTTATGATATGGAAAATAGAGCCCATGACATTCTTCAAAACTTTTTTGTGTCCAATTGTCAAAAGAAAATCACATAGGTTTGGAACAACATGAGGGTATTTACTATATGGCATAATTATTTTTGGGTGAAAAGTTCATTTAATAAGACCACAGTTTTAGCTTTAACTTGAGCAGACACAAGCGTCTACAAGAATCTACAAGCTTCAAGCAGCATTTATGACCTACCTTGGCCCTTTTTTAAACAAGCTTCCATTAAAATGTTGAGATGGCTGACAGCAATTAAGGAGCTAAGAGAAAGGCATTTACTCAAGTGTCTCTTTCTGTTGCAGTCGGGTTTCTCTGACACAGGTAATTTCAAAGCAGTCAGGTAATAAAAACAGGTTGGCTCTGCAATTGTGTGGCAGTCTAATAATGGAATCTCGTAAGTCACAGGGTACAGGCTCATTTTTACAAAGCAACAGGGAAAGTCCATTACCCTTGTGATGCCTACGTTATGGTGCCTTTTATTTCTTAATTGAAACTCTTGGCTGTATTATAGCATGGACAGAAACACAGAGACATGGGCTATAAAAGAGAGGAGAGACTGCAGACAGCCAAATCCAGAAGCCCTCTCTTCTTTGCCACCTTCGGCAATGACGGATCTAAAAATATCTACAAGCTTCTATGAGCATGATCTTTCTACCACCAACCCAACTCAGTTCAAAGCTTCACAAGGAAAACTAACAGCCATTGGCATTCAAACCAACAGATGCAGTGTAAAAATGTTTTGAATATTATCTTTTAGTACAGTTATTAGTGAGCAAACTTATAGATAATAAAATGTGATGACCAGGTTGCAAAGATAGAGCAAACATCAATTTCTAACTGAAATATCTGCTGAAAAAAGCAGGATGTTTGTTAGAGAACCAAAAGAACAACAAACCGAGAAAAAGATTGTGGTTTAAGATGCGCCTTGTTAGAGTCACTGAAATTTAATTGGTTGCAGCTCCACAGAGCAAGTAGTATATGACCTGCTTTATGTATTCCATGTGTGTGTTGTGTGTGTGTGTGTGTGTGTTTTCAACAGGAGGTCTATAAACACAATTATTGTTTAATGTTAGTCTAATTGTTTTGAAAAAATGAAATTGAAAAAATGAAAACGTTCTCGACACTCCCAAGGTGTCAAATACTGCCACTTTTGCAAGAGCTCTGCACGTCAATATGTAGTCACTAAAAGCGGCTTCTTTTTTCCCTGTTTCTATTCTATACAGGTTTGACTTAAAAGGGACACTGGCCCTTGTGTATCTTGTGACGGATTGTGACAAGCTTAAGTTCGGATGTATCTTTTGATTGAGCTCCTTACATGTCACTGCCTTCATGGAGGAGAAAGATTTTCTGCGATTAAAGCAACCTGAATCACATTACTACAATTACATTTTGCAAATGAGTTTTATGTGCCTCATTATAAGGACTGAAGCAGTTTTCTTGTAAAAATAAACACTACATGTGCTACAACAATGACTTCTTTTCTCTTTCACACAAATCACGAGTAAATAGACAGATTATCAGTCCATAAACATTGATTTTTCACTCTGTTCCTCACACAATGCAATCTTATGACATCGAAACCCATTTACTATAACGCATGTTTTGCGAGATGATACATTTTAATGTTACACAATTACACATTACACAAACTACTAGATGTATGGGCTTATTTCAACATGAAGTCTCGTGGTAGCTCAACTGATGGAGCGTTGGGACTTCCATATCCAGAAAAGGAAGCAAGTCGACCCGTGAGCCAAAGTGTCAAAGCGCCAGGAAAGGACTTGGTTGCTTCATCTATCGTCTTTTTCATCTCACATATGCTTTTATGACACTATCGTTTAGGTTTAAGTGTAGATTTAGGGTTTCAAACTTGAAAAACAGATGAGCTTTTTGAGGTTAATGCTCTATAATCACACTTTTGCTTTTATGACACTATCTGTTAGGTTGAAGGTTTAGGTTAGGGAGGTAGGTTTTGTTCATTTAAAACTCAATAGAGAACTAACCTTAAAAACGTATCTATTTGGAGAGAAACATTTAACTTGCTTCTAGCACCCCTCAGTGAACAGTTCACTTGTGTTTTATGTAATGATCTACGTCTTTTTTTTTCAGAGTGTCTATTTGTACAGATGTGTCACAAATATGTGTCAATTGTCTTTGACTGGGTAAATAGCATCTGCCACACAGTTCAGCTATTTTCACCCCAATAGTCAGGTGAAACCACAGGAATATACGTCAAACTAAACTAAACTAAAATATTGATATGATAGTGTAACGTTACTATACTAATACAGCATATTAATACATATATTAAAACACATTACTGTTAAACACACGATAATATCCGAAGATTGATAGTGATGCCTCCATTATGTGACTGCCCAGGGCTTCTTCTTTTTGCTTGATTAGAGTTTCTTCTCTGTCACCCTCTAAACCAAGGTGTTCTTAGCTTTAAAAATTTGTAAAACTCCTGGTATTACTATATATTAAATGTTTAATCTAGATTTGAATGGTGTTTAATGAAACATCAGGTTTGATTTCCATCATGACCAATTTTTGCTGACTAATTCACAAATCAGATTAATGTCTATTATGTGTTCGCCTCAAGGTGGAAACATCACTTTGGCAGTAATCTCATGAGAGACCCCTCAGCTTCCTGACAGGCTTCATTTATTGTCCAATTTTGTGCCTGGATAAAACATACAAACATGAGCATATACATGTACAGTATATATCTTTACCTATGAGCCCTTTTATCTTTCATTTCTGATTTCCACGTTCTTTTACGACAGCTGAGAAGCCTGTTGGGTGAGCTCCTTTCAAATTGTTGCTACAGATTATGTGCGTGTGACAAGCCCAACGATTCTGTCTCATAATGTCAATTGGCTTTGACTGATTTTTATTTGAGTGGTCTACTCACAACACAGCTCTTATTTCTAATTAATTAGAGCAAAGGAAAGTCACTGATTACAAACATCTATATTGAGGGAAGTGATGGCTCACAGATATCTGTCCACTCACCCTGTCCCTACTGAAAAATATTCAGCGGCAGATTTGTTACTTCATTGGGCTAATTGAGTGTGACAGGCGCGGAGCAAGGCTGAGGGAGGGTGATAAAGCAGTACACAGAAGCTGCCAAAGGCCACACTGGCAGGACAAGCTCACCCCAGGTGCTCATGGGGATTTCATAGGATGACTAGTATTTGGATGAGCAGTGATGCTGAGGCCAGCGGGGCATGGGTAAGGCAGAAGACCAGAGAGAAAGAAAGGTCAAAGATCACCCAGACTTACAAGCCTTAGTGAGGCCACCGTTAGAGGCCATAACCCACGGTGATGTGACATAAACATAACTAAACATTTGTTGTCAGTAACTGAGCACATGGATTCATTTGGAGCAGCATACAGATGGCTTTTGTCCAGTGCAGTACATAAGATGAGCTGTGCGGCAATTCCATGGGCTAATATGATAGTTCTGTGCTTTAGCGCATCTAAACTGTGTGTCTTGTTGAGAAATAATGATGTGGCATTACATTTGATGCAGTTTACAGTGAGAACATACCCAATACTGCGTACAATACTTAACCCATTAATGTTCACATGGACAAACGTGCACTGGATACTTGTTTGTTTACATTTGTTCACCCAAAGATGAATGGCGAATAGTAAATACCAGCTAATTCCTACATAAAATGCAGTCTTTAGGTTTCAAAAGAAAAACCGTTTGTGTTGGCCAAACTATTCCATTAGAAATCTGATCATATCAGCACCGTCATGGGGATTGTAAGTATTCTACCCCAGGAAGAGTCTGCCATCAAAAATAAATAAAAATAAACACTTGTAAAAATTTAGAAAGTCACTCATAATGCTAGGGTGTTGCTGAGAGACATTAACACAATATGCCAGTGCATTTTGTTTACAAGATAAATATATAATTGTGGTACCCTGTTCTTTTTTTATTAAAAAATGTTTTTATGCGTGTTTACTTTAAATCCTGATGTGCTTTATAGTAATGCACCAGAAATTGAAAGGTTATTTAAGGCACCTTATGAGAGACAGAGAATAAATAAGCATTATCTGAGCAATACTTGCTGTTTCTTCCTCTTTCTTTCTCTCTCTTGCATGCAGAGTCTCCCACTTACTTTTTCGCAGCCTCAGGTGCCATTTCTGGTCAAAATCCATCCCTGGCCTGTTGTCTAATTAACAAGACACAGCCAAAATGGCCAAAAACTAAATAAACACACAAATCTGTGAAATACTAAAGATGAACTATGTAGTAACTACAAATGGAAAGTTTGTCATGGCCAACTTTGATGATGACTTGACAAAACTTGTCTTAAAGTTTATAAAGCATTAAAGTTTGAAGGTTGCACAGGCATTAAATACCTTGAATATTTGAAGATCTACACAGCATAACAGTAATATGGATGGACGGACGGATGGACAGACGGACAGACAGACAGTCAGATAGACAGACAGACAGACAGACAGACGACAGACAGACAGACAGATAGATGACAGACAGACAGATATCTAGACAGATAGATAGATAGATGACAGACAGACAGACAGACAGACAGATAGATAGATAGAATAATAGATAGATAGATAGATAGATAGATAGATAGATAGATGACAGACAGACAGATAGATGACAGACAGACAGACAGACAGACAGACAGATAGATAGATAGATAGATAGATAGATAGATAGATAGATAGATAGATAGATAGATGACAGACAGACAGACAGATAGATAGATAGATGACAGACAGACAGACAGATAGATAGATAGATAGATAGATGACAGACAGACAGACAGACAGATAGATAGATAGATAGATAGATAGATAGATAGATAGATAGATAGATAGATAGATAGATAGATAGATAGATAGATAGATGACAGACAGACAGATAGATAGATAGATAGACAGACAGACAGACAGACAGATAGATGACAGACAGATAGATAGATAGATAGATAGATAGATAGATAGATAGATAGATGACAGACAGACAGACAGACAGATAGATGACAGTCAGACAGACAGACAGACAGATAGATGACAGATAGATAGATAGATAGATGATAGATAGACAGACAGACAGACAGACAGACAGACAGACAGATAGACAGATAGATAGATAGATGATAGATAGATAGATAGATAGATAGATAGATAGATAGATAGATAGATAGATAGATGACAGACAGACAGACAGACAGACAGACAGATAGATAGATAGATAGATAGATAGATAGATAGATAGATAGATAGATAGATAGATAGACAGACAGACAGACAGATGACAGATAGATAGATAGATAGATAGATAGATAGATAGATAGATAGATAGATAGATAGATAGACAGACAGACAGACAGATAGATGACAGTCAGACAGACAGACAGACAGATAGATGACAGATAGATAGATAGATAGATAGACAGACAGACAGACAGACAGACAGACAGACAGACAGACAGATAGATAGATAGATAGATAGATAGATAGATAGATAGATAGATAGATAGATAGATAGATAGATAGATGACAGACAGACAGACAGATAGATAGATAGATAGACAGACAGACAGATAGATGACAGATAGATAGATAGACAGACAGACAGACAGACAGACAGATAGACAGACAGACAGACAGACAGACAGACAGACAGATAGATAGATAGATAGATAGATAGATAGATAGATAGATAGATAGATGACAGACAGACAGACAGACAGACAGACAGATAGATAGATAGATAGATAGATAGATAGATAGATAGATGACAGACAGACAGACAGACAGATAGATAGATAGATAGATAGACAGACAGATAGATGACAGATAGATAGATAGACAGACAGACAGACAGACAGACAGACAGACAGACAGACAGACAGATAGACAGACAGACAGACAGACAGACAGATAGATAGATAGATAGATAGATAGATAGATAGATAGATAGATAGATAGATAGATAGATAGATAGATAGATGACAGACAGACAGACAGACAGACAGATAGATAGATAGATAGACAGACAGATAGATGACAGATAGATAGATAGACAGACAGACAGACAGACAGACAGACAGACAGACAGACAGACAGACAGACAGATAGATAGATAGATAGATAGATAGATAGATAGATAGATAGATAGATAGATAGATAGATGACAGACAGACAGACAGACAGACAGATAGATAGATAGATAGATAGACAGACAGATAGATGACAGATAGATAGACAGACAGACAGACAGACAGACAGACAGACAGACAGACAGATAGATAGATAGATAGATAGATAGATAGATAGATAGATAGATAGATAGATAGATAGATAGATAGATAGATAGATAGATAGATAGATAGATAGATAGATAGATAGATAGATACCTTACCCTGACAGCTGTGCTGTATCTGCTCACAATTTCTTCTCTGTCTCTGTCTTATCTTTCTCCTCACCCTTTTCTGTTTCTCTTTATTTCATTCTTTATTATCCCTTGTCGTCTATTAAAATTTACAGTTGCACTTCTTTTTTTAGTTGAATGAGGCTTACCCAAATTAGTCACTGTGGTGTATGGCTGGACACCATGGGATGGGTGTGCTTCTATTTAAATTATGGCAGGTCCTGCATAGAGAAAGAGGAAGCCGACAAGCTGACTAATAACCAGATTTAAGCCACATGGCACTCTCTCTGTCTTTCTCTCTCCCTCACTCTCTCAGAAGAAAATTATGTCTTGGACTAAAAATACCCATTTCCCTGCCAAAAATACTTTCATCGCAGAGCACCAAAAATGTTCTAATTCATTAAGCATTCCCCCCACTGAAAGAACCTCCAGCAAATGAGAGCGCGAAAGAACAAATAAATTACGGATCGAGAATTATTCATATACTGTAATTATTTCCACTAGGAAAAGGAATAGCCTAGCTGACATTACTACAAAGCATGTCACATATTCTCAGCATATTTCTGAACGCAGAGGGAGCGGCTTGTATTGCACATTCCTGCTGAACTCTTTGTTTTACCCGGGGCTCCTCTCTCACGGATCATCCAACAGCAGTTCACCCAGATGCCCGTGGAGCCTTTTACCAATGGTGTTGCAAAAATGTCATCACACTGTTTTTGTCAGGTTTAATTTGGCTAATTAGTGCAAATGCAGACCCTGAAAGACAAATAACACAAATCGAAGGCTGTGTTTTAGATGGAGTTCGTTCAAGAGCAAAATATTTTATAGAACTTGTGGCGTCCTCTGCTTCATTTTAAGGCCTAGAGGTATCCATTAATTCTTAATTGTTTACAGAGGAATTTGTTTACGTCTCTACAAACACCACTGCAGTTGTTTGTGCGTCTTCAAAAACACAGGCTGTGCTTTACTGAGAGAAAGTGTGATGGAATGCAAATTAAAGCATAAATAACATAAATGACTGTTAAATAATTGTCAAATGCCCTCGAACCCTTAAAAAACATTTGGTCCGTGTTAGACTTAATGAATGTCTTTTCTTCTTATTTTAAGGGAAAGAAATCTCTCCAGAGGATAACACATCTTTTACATATTATTTGTTTTCACCAAAGCTCTTCCATACATGTATTTTTAAATAAACATACACAGCAATTACACAAATTTAACAAATTATACAAAATAAATATTTTTAAAAATTGTTCAGAAATTTGAAAAGCATAGACAGATTTTAGGAGATGAAACATTCAACCTTCTATCGCCGACTTTTCTGGTTCCTTAGTGGTTCTTCTAAACATTACTAATTGTGGGCCAATACAAGTCCTGATACTGCTACTCTGTTCAAATACCTCAAGACTTTTTGAAGAGATGTATAGGAAATTCTGCACTCACGCATATGTAAGATTAAATATTAGAAATGTATGTTTAAGGTTACATTGAGTCAAACAAGACCTACAGTACGGTCTGTTTTCTGCAGTAAAGTCTGAGCAACATGATCCAACTGTCATCTAATCAGGAAACAAAGCAAGTGCTGTAAAAGACTATGAATTATTAAAGGAAAAGTCTGAATTTGAACCCCCACAGTACTGCTGTGTTACTTTTTTTGTTTTATTATTTGCGCTCTCTCTCTCTCTCTCTCTCTCTCTCTCAATCTCGAGCTGGAACTGTGATATTTTTCGACATAATTATCTGGTAGGGTGAGGGTTTTATGCATGCAGAGCAGCATTGTCAAATAACTCCATTGGACTATTTTAACCCAACTTGTTCAGCCCGTATAGCTCTCTCTGAATGTTTATCTGGTATTTATGTTAACTAAGGCCCATGTTTAACGTTAGCAATCAACGTTTATCACCGTCATCAGTACCACATTGCGCTTCCCAGATATACAAGGGCATTCTCATCAAAAAACAAATACACACAGCCACTTTAATGACAGAGCTGTTTTTCTAAACTGATATTAAAAAGAATATTGAATTGGACCGTTTTTTATCAAGCCAAGCATCTACTAATCTTTGGCCACTCAGGCACACTGTATGAAAAACATTTTGCTTCAGTGAGCATAGAGAAAATAAAGCCTCTTGTAGTCAGCTGAACAATACCAAGAACTCAGGATTATGCCAGAAATATTTTTTTGCATACAGAATGCAGTCCAAAACTTTCTTTTAAAACTTTAATTGGTAAACTTAAAAAGTATTTTTTTTTTTTTACTGCATACATACATTGTAACGGAAGCCCTGACACCGCAAGGTGGGAAAAAAAAACCCGGTAAAAATAAATAAATAAAAAATAATTGTCTCAGTTCCTTCCTGAGCCTAAGTCTTACATTTTTTTCTCTCTTCAAAAATGTTCTTTTCTCTGTTCTAATTTTTTTTTACATGTTTACTGATAGTGACACCTGGTGGCCAAGGTTGGTACCGCATTCCTTTTTTGATGAGAGAAAACACATTTTTGAAGAGAAAACTAAACTAAACTAAGAGAAACTAAAATTCTGAAGAGATAAAATTGTTTTTAAAGAAATCATTTTTATGAGACTTGGGCTCAGGAAGGATCTGAGTAACAATTTTTTATAAAAAAATTGTCACCATTAGTGAGTGTTCCACCTTGCCCCTAATGGCTTCCGGACATTATAATAAGTCATAGTTTTCAACGAGGAATTATTTTTAAATCATGAGAAATTAATTTTAATCATGTATGGTCTGAGCTTTTAGTTATTAATCACAGCCATGAAGTTCATAATGAAGGCCATCTTCTCGCAGCATTGGTTAAATATATGCAAGAAAGTCAAGACCAATCACAATTCAGTATGCAAATAGATGTTTAAAAAACAATTGCAGTTCCATGACATCATCAATGTCAGTTACAATTTGAATGCTGGACATTGTATCAATGTAAGTCAATGAGAGATTTTCAAACTTTAATCTTAATTGATCAAAAAGCACAATGTGTACAAAAACTAAAATAGACATCTAATGCTGAAGTTTGATTGGAGTTTATGTTGAGCAGTTAGGGCTGAATCAGTCACAGACAATTAATAGGTAACACTTTACAATAAGGTTCAATTTGTAAACATTAGTTAACAGCATTATTTATCATGAACTTACAATAAACAATACTTAGTAAGCATTTATTAATCTTAGGTCATTTAAATTCTAATATATACTATACATTTTTAAAATCAAAATTTGTATTTGTTAACATTAGTTAGTGCGCTATGAACAAACTAATAATGAACAACTGAATTTTGCTAATTTTTGTGTCATGATGACCTGAAAAGGTTGAACTGGGCAAAAATGCAATTTGATTTAACTGAAGGTATTGTTTGTTACTTATTTGAGCTGCCGTGCATGTGTAGTCTTGTTTATCTCTTTGTAGGGAGATTAACATTTCCTGAATAAATCTAAAGTATAAATCTGAAAACCTGCATTGTGGGGGGAACTTATTATTAAATAATGTCTTAATTCATGCGTTAAAATGCCACAAGATGTCTGCGAGTGGTAGGGTTAGAGTAAAGTAATTATATTTATCTTAATGTAAGAGCAGGAGAAGTCAATGAGTTTGTGTATGTGTGAATGTTTGTGTGTGTATGTGTGTGTGTGTGTGTGTGTGTGTATACAAGTGCAGGAGACAAGTGTGTCATATTATCAGATGTAGAGCGCCACCTAGTGACTACAGCCTATTCTTGCTTTTAGTTGTCATACATTTCTAAATACCTGCAATCAAATCATAAGACCTACATTCAAATCATTAATAATCCTTCCATTAAACTGTTTCACATTTTTCTGTTCAAAATAGATGACAAAACAGCTTGTTATTCAATTCAACAATGAGTCCCTGTGTGTGTCGGTTTACAGAGATCCATGACAGTAATTTGACCCCCTGCTGACTGCATGACAGAGGAGGCAATCTAAAGACAAACTAATGGCACTGTCTCCTGGCAACAGCTGACGCTGATGTTGACACCTGTGGCTTCCATCTGCATAATCCCTTACCCGACCTTAGCAAGAAGAGAGATGCAACATCAGTGAAAATATATTTCTATTAGTTTATTCATTTTTTTGCTATTATTCTGTAAATAATTAATGGAGGGGGAATCTGGTCCTGCGATGTACTGTGTAAGACTCCTCAGGGCGCCCTGTGTGGATTCAGATGGTGTGAGCCAGTGGCTGTGCAGACGCATGAATTTGCCTTGTGAGAGAGGTCCAGAGGGGAGGTATGACTTTGACAGTATGGTCAGGAAAGACAGACGGGCATTCGCCAAGTTAAATCCACAAGCCCAGTGGCCTGATGAAAACGCTCCTCTGGTGCCGCTGCGTGACGATGTGCCACTAATAGATCCGTGCTCTGGTCAACTGAGTGCAGGGGCACAGGTGCATCTGGAGGCAAAGAGCAGAACCCCATTCATCGATAGAGTTTACACTCCGTCCGATCTGTGGGTTCCGGCTGGAGCGAGAGACAGGCCTCAGACTCCTCCAATCAGACCTTCAGCTGTGCAATATGACACATCTGAGCACAAAAAGTGGAATTCTAGAAAGAAATCAGAGGCAGCGTTGAGGGCAAAACTTGGAGGTAAAAATTGCAACTTTTTTGTTTTGTAACTTAAGCTTGGCAGTGGACAGCGATTGTAAATTGAGTACATAACAATTAAGCAATATGACACTCGGAATCGTGTTGTTGTTCCAGAGGTAATCACAGTCGTGTGGATGAACGGAACCATTGCGAGTGTGATATTGCTTTTCTATAACAGTTCAACAAACTGTTCAGTAAACTGGGGTCTGGGGACCCACAGAGTGCCGCAGATAATTTCAGAGAAATATAAACTGTGAAAAATGTGTGTCAACAAAATGTAAAAAAAAAAAATGCTACCATTACCGTTTCTTTCTAAGGACTGCAAATAAAATATTCCATTTCATATAAAAAAAACCCGAATATAATAGTATTATATAATATGAATAAGCTTCACTCAAACAAAGAAATAAACACTTTCAGAGTTTTTAGGTTTACTGAATCCTCCCTTGTTCACATTACTCCAAAATCCATGTAACCAATTGAACTTAATTTAACTGATTTGTTTAATAGAAGAAAAAAAATCCATTCTTTAATCCATTTGTCTTTGGACAAATTGGACAACATTACTTTTTTTTTTTTAACTTCTTTTACTTAAATTTTGTATTTTTGTGCAAGATGAAGGGGTTATAATTGTTCATGTTTAAAGTTTTGTTATGTTGTGATTTAGAAAATATTCTGTTATTTTGGAGTTTTGGGTGTACCAATATAATAAAGAGCAGATTTTGAGCTTAGGAGGACAACAGGTACATGTGATACACTATATTTATTGCTCTTTTCATTGAGAGGTTATTGTGCTAACCATACAGCATTATCACAAAGCTGCACTCTATAGAGCTTGACACCAGCATGTATTTAGCATGCTAACGTTCACTGTCACTTACTAGTAGGCTACATAAAGAAAAAATTATCATAATTTGAGTTAATTTAATATGTCTAATTTTGTTAGATTACCTAATTTAATTAGGTTCCTTCTACACAAAGTATTTGAGTTAAGATTACATATTATTTGAAGGGCCTGACAAATAGCTCAGTGGTAAAAAGATGATGGCTACCACCGCTGAGGTACGCTAGTTCACTAGTTTGAATCCCAGGGCATGGGAGTGACTCCAACCAGGTCTCCTGAGCAACCAAATTGGCCCGGTTGCTACGGAGGGTAGAGTCACATGGGTTAACCTGTGGTCGCTATAATGTGGTTCTTGCTCTCGGTGGGATGTGTGGTGAGTTGAGCATGGATGCCGTGGAGAATAGCGTGAAGCCTTCACACGCTCAACGATAAGACGCACGGGTTGACGGTCTCAGATGCGGAGGTAACTGGGATTTGTCCTTCACCACCCGGATTGAGGCAAATCATTACGCAACCACAAGGACTTAAAAGCACATTGGGAATTGGGCATTCCAAATTGGGAGAAAAAAATATTTTTCAGTTAATAAAACTCATTTAAAACACATGTAAACATTGTCCATGATTGAATGAAGTTCAGTCAAAGAGTACATTTTTGGAGTGTACAGTATAAATGAGTCTTATACATGAAAATGTGCTTCTTGGCATCAAAATATAATTTTTTTTTTTTTTAAAAACAGCAACAAACATGCAATCAAACAATCAAATAATATTAATAACTTTTCAGACAAGAATTGGAAGTTAGTTAGTGCATTTCATAGTTCCAAAATAAACCAAAGCATCAAGCACAGTTCCAGTTTTTGAAAAAGTGAAGAATTAATTAAAGTAAAGATTAAGAAATGAATCAGTGTTTTTCAAAGAATTTTTAAATTAACAAATCTTCATTTTCATTTTTCAGTGGTGATTGACTCAGTGGTCAATTGAATGACTCACTCATAAAATAAAAGACACTCATTTTCAGAAAAGGTCAATGAGATATATTAGCACTCTAGCACTCTTGAAACATCTCTTGTCCAATCAAATCAGAAAAAAACTAATCATTAAATAAGTATTTACTAATTCCATCTGCTTTGTGCCATCAGGTTGGACAAGTGTGAAGAGTCTTAAACATCACTCTCAGGACAGCAGTGAAAATGTGGTTAGTTAGCATTTAAAGGGATAATTCTCTCATCATTTACTCCCCCTCATGCCATCCCAGATATATATATGGCTTTCTTTCTTCTACAGAACACAAATTAAGATTTTTAGAAGAATATATCAGCTCTGTAGGTCCATACTATGCAAATAGTGCCAAAAATGTTAAGCTCCAGAACCCACATAAAACAGCATAAAAGTAATCCATACGACTCCAGTGGTTAAATCCATGTGTTCAGACATGATATGATAGGTGTGAGTGAGAAACAGATCAATATTTAAGTCATTATTGGTCATAAATTCTCCTCCTTGCCCAGTGGGGGGCGATATGCACAAATATGTGACTCCAAAAAACAGAACAAGGAGAAAGTGAAAGTGAAGGAAAAAGGACTTAAAATATTGATCTGTTTCTCACCCACACCTATCATATCACTTCAGAAAACATGGATTTAACCACCAGAGTCGTACAGAGTTCTTTTATTTTGCCTCATGTGGATTTTGGAGATTCAAATTTTGGCACCCATTCACTTGCATTGTATGGACCTACAGAGCTGAAATATTCTTCTAAAAATCTTCATTTGTGTTCAGCACATGAAAGAAACTCATACACATCTGGGATATGATGAGGGTGAGTAAACAATGAGAGAATTTTCATTTTTTAGGTGAACTAACCCTTTAACATTAACAGACATGCTCAGTTATCTATGATGTGCCTTAAATCTTAACTTGTGCTTTAAATATCCTTGTTTTGTCATTCTCTTATTTGGCAGAGTATGCAGATGTTTAATGTTCTCTTTTTCCCGAATATCTTTGTTATAGGATCCAAGATCTTCAGTTCTCTCTGATACTATACAGAAGGCAGCTCAACGATACAGCTACACTTCTACAGCACAACGGTTTGATTAGTTGTTCTAAACACTCTCTACATCTATCACTACAATGTATTTCCCATGGCTCCCTCAACTTGCTAATTTTTCACTTTTCAAATGCTTTCTGTTCCATTTGTTTGTATTGGTCCAGTGATTATAAGTTCAAATGAATGATTTTCATTATAAAATGGGGCCATGTCTGATACATACTGATTATTTCCATATTGTTTTTTATTATAATTACACGGCTCTCTGGAACACTTGATTCTGATTGGTCATTCACTTCATTCTTTGGTCAAATTGTTCTATATTATAACAGCTAAACCAGTTTTCTAGATAGCTGTGCTAGCTTCATATCTCTAGCATCACGTCATGGTCTTCACATCAAATCGGAATTGAATGTCCGTTGTTATAGCTGACTGTATTAGCCTATCCCTTACTTACTGTATGTGATTGTGGGGAGATGCTGTGTACAGAAGTTATGAGGATGTGGACTGGGACTCAAAGTTACCCCCTCGCCACAAACCGCCTACAACTTCTCTGGAGAAAATGGCTGACCCTGTGAGTCAACGTTTCATGCTGAAGAGATACCACAGCAGGCCTGAGCTATGGCAGGTCAGTCTATTTTATTCAGTGTGTAGTTTCTTATTAAAACCGGCGAGTTTCTGCTTTCACCACAACATTTTGAGAGTGATTTCCATGCTTTCAGGCCATTGGATCCCACTGGAACAAACATCAATTGCGTGCCACATTTAACGCAATGAAACCCATAAGCTTGTAAGTGATCTGAATAATGTTTTGATGGTTTTAGACTTAGTTACTGAATTTATAGGTACAGCATTTGGAACAGATAAAATATTATCGTTCTACATTTAATAAGGCAATGCTGAACCTGTATATCTATACTGTACATCTATTTCTACATCTCTGTGTATAAATTGTTTTTCTGACTGTTAAATTTTTAACTACCAGCACCAGCCCATGCCCAAAATCAGGCCATATCCCTTTATACAGGTAAGCAAATGCAGAGATCTTTATTACAGAAATGACCCTGCCTCAGCACATCTTTAAGTTATTCATTCCTCAAACAAAATAAATTACTATAATTGCTGTGTTTTATATTGTTAGTTACCTTTTAATGAGTCCCAGTCGATGTCTAATGCATCCATTAAGATTTCGAATGATATGTGTGGTCTTGTTATACTGCACAGTGGCACGGTGGGCTCTGAGAACATGGATAATGTTGACAACCCTAATGAAGACTTCATTCCTCTGACTGTCCTGCGGACTACAGTGCCTCACCACACCCCAACAAGCTAGTATGAATCTGCTCTGAGTATCTGCATATACCAAATATACATTCTGTATAACCAGGATTTATAAATTAATTTTGTTTTCTCTAGCCGAACTAATATACCTGGCTACACTGGAAAGGCCCAGTTTGATAGACCACAGAAGTCAGCTGTTCATTTGCCTTCTTTGCCACATACACCACTGACAGCAGGGTAAGTCATTTCAGCCTTTCTGCTGACCTCTGTTTCACACTGGTGTATTAGTGTTGAAACAAAATACATTGAAGATGCATCAAGCCTCTAAATATACATTTTTTAATACTTATAGACACTTCAAATTTTCTTACTACTTTTCAAGTAATAGTACACATAGTGTGGTGTCGTAGTATGAAAACATTGTGAAATCTGACTATAACAGGTCCATTTATATACTTATAAAATCAATCTATATACAATCAGGACAATAGTGTCTAAACCTGTAAAGACAGGGTCTTATTTCACCACAAAGTCAACATAATATCACAATGCAAAATAAATAAATAATAACATAATTTCTCTAAACAATAAAAATATAATTTCCAGAATGTGTTTTCATGAGATTCACCAAATAATAATAATAATAATGTATTCATTTTTTAATGTAATTAATCTATTAATTTATTAATAAACTAATGAGCATTCCACCACACTGTAGGACGGCTTGTCTCAGCAGGTGGCAGCATTGCTATATATTACACTTTTTCCCAATCGTTTGGCTCAATTCTCGAATGAGAATTCTTTTTTTCAAAACAATAAGTTCAAATGTCTGAACAATTCATTTCTTGTTCACATCAGATTTGAATTTCGTATTCCTTTAAGTAAATTGCACGTGTTTTGGCACGTGTGCGAAAGAGTAAGTACAATTGTCTACAATCTGCACAATGTCTAAACGCACATGGCTTGCTGATCACAACTGATGAGTTGATTCTCAGTGAAACTGTCATACTCTTCACAACTTCTAAACATTCTTTCATCGTGTGAGCCATCACATGCAAAATGTCAGACATACATGTATCTTCCATAAATATGAAATATCGATGACATGGAGCATTTGTGATGTCTGCTAAATCTCTGGCCAGACCAACAAGAGTGACAGAATGTCCACCAAGAAGATGGGAACTTGTAGTGTTAAGTACTGTGAGGAGGTACAATTTTTTTGAATTGTTTTTTTACAGAACTATCGCAGGTTTTTTTCATTGTTGCGTTGTTGTTGTTGTATTTTTGTGCATGGATGTCATTTTGTGGCAATTTTCTGTTGACTATATTTGACTTTACATGTAAGAAATGTGTAAAAATGGACATGCAAATGTGAATTTTCTGATTACATGTAACATAAAATAAATGTATATATACAAACATGAATATCCTTTTTCTGTGCACTACACTAATGTACAGTATTGACTTTTCCCAGTAAACTTTTACCTACTGTTGAAATCGGTATCTAAAAAGCTCAGTGTGATACACAATAGCATTCAACTAGACAAAACTGACATTCTTGTATAGTACAGTAAGCAGTCAGTGTCAACAAAATTTGAACAAAATTTTAATTTGTATATAACACACATTTCCAGGGTTGACTGCCATGGTGAAAAACATCTGAACATTTTGACCAGTACGGCTCACACGATTATTTATTTATTCATTCATTTTGGTGGCATTGGCCAATTTACTGACACAATAACTAGCTTTTGAAGCATGAATTAAATGTTTTGGGTGAGTTACTGCATTTTACAGACATGCAGTAGAGTCGTGATGTCCCATAAAACAGTTGTAAGAACTGCACATGCAGTTTGCAGAATTTAAGACTGTTTCAAAAAATGAGCCAAAGCGATTGAGAAAAACTGAATAAATTTTCTCTCCATCATTGTCATAAAATTAAAAAAATGTTGTTTGTTGGTAAATCTTCTATATTAGCTTATTTGAGCACTAAATATATATATTTGATTCCTCAAATTGGATAACGATTATTAAATATTGAACTTCTAGTGAATGAAAAGTAATGTAGGTGGTTTATCTAATCAAGCAATTTATGTCATTGCATAGATTTATATCAGCTTTTAATTTATAGTCATAAGCATGCTCTGTATCAGTCAGCTCATAGGATTACTCTGAAGAGGCGTTTCCCTTAAGCATCGCAAACCTTTATCTTCAGATCTTTTCTTTCTCTATTGCTGCCATAGTATCTGCACTGTCAAGATTTTTTATTTTTTTTTCGAACTCCTGCATTTCCCCCTTCTGTTTGAGGCTGAGCTCTTCGCCTGCCCTAGATTTACTACTCTTCAGCACTCCTCAACATGTGATTATGGCTGGAGGTGTTTGAACATAAAGCATCACACACACACACATGACAGAGCATAGACATAAAGCATTAGAGCATCACTTAGAGGACTTAAACATGATTTGTAAGGCTGAACAAAGTTTTACAAATGCATACAGGACGAAGAGACGCATTACAGATCAAAAGTGGAAGATTTGAATTCTCCATCGATGTTGAAAAAGCAGCAAAACTTATGGTAGAATCATCAAAACATGTTCTTTTCTGTGGGTTTCTGAAGAGTCAAATCAGACAGACACTAACGGGAACAAAGTCAGCCCTGCAGCACTCTTCCACCCTCTAGTCTGCAACGGCAAACATCCTCAGCTTTCAGAATGAGTAGGAATGAGACGTCTGCAGCTCGAGCAAAGAGGAAGAAAGAGGAGGAGGTGTTTGAGAGAAGCACTGGAGGAAAACCAAACTCCTCACCCAGGGACCGGGTGTTTTTTTTGAAAACCTGTTTCCTAGCTGGGCCCCAGAAGAGCTGGTTTACCGGCTTTTTGGAGCAGACCTCTCCAGATGGCCCTATCCAAAGCTTAGCTGTTCTTGATGCCGGTGGTAATCGTGGTTTTTACTCAACCCAAATCCATTTTCCTGGAGTCACTGGCTTGCTGAAATCTGTTTCCTTTGCCGATAAAACAGGCCTCCCATCTCTTTTCCTTACAGCAGAATGTCAGCACCTTAACAACTTCCCCTAACTCTCCCCTCCTCCTTATTTGGTGCTAACTCTTATGTCTCCAAACTGTTTTCATACCCCTGAAGCATTGACAACACTTAATCACTTGAGGCTGTCTGAAAAAAAAAAACATTAAAATACTGTATAGCTGTTCAGGTTGTAGTCTAAAAACCTGGAAGGGAATTGGTATTTTTAACCCATGGATTCCCCTAGGATTTTCCTATGGGTTTTTATAATGGTAATTTTGGATTTATGAGTAAAATAATGTATGTGATGAACAATATTTAAAGATACCTGGTTGTTTTATTCTACAACATAAATTACACATAGTCATAGCTCAAACATGAATTTTTAATTCATTTTTAGTTTTTAGTTGTTTTTGTTTTTTTGTAGTGTTTTGCTAACAAGTTGCTACAGTAAATAAGGACCACAACGGTTTTCTGTTTGGTCAGGCATGTCTACTCACATGATTGTGGTAGTTGTAGTCCTTATTTAGCAACTTGTTGACAGCTTCAAAATTCACATTTAAGCTAAACTGTGTGTAATTTACTGTATGCTGAAAAACCCCATTATAAAAACTCATAGGAAATTCTCGAGGGAACCCAAGGCTTATTGCCTGCACTTCTTCTCTGGGAATATTGACAATAATATTGTCGTTTTTTACGCTGCATTTTTTGTAATTTAAGTGATTTTATCAAATGATTAATATTTGTTCATGTCCTTCTTAACAATAACAAAAGAGCATATTCCAAATAAGGCATTTACATGACTCCAAATTCTGATTACCGTAATACAGACATATGCCAGCTGTTTTTTTCATAATTCTAGAAAACTTAATCTGAATATGGCAAAATTCGAATTATTTTTGGAAAATGTTTGTGCAGGTAAGTGCAGTACATGTAGTTGTTTTTAACAAGTTGTCACTGTTTGAAGGAAGTGAATAGCTTCTTTAAGACTCCATGCTTTTCAAAGAACTGGTCAATATCAGTCATTATCTTTACTTTGATCCTTCCCAGTTTCATTAATTGTTCCATTTCTAGGAGCAGTCGTGGTGACTGGAGCTCACCAACTTATGGACACAAGGCACCTCTGTCAAGAATGGTCACCACTGTCCCACCGGGAAACCCCTACCTTCAAATTAAATGCCCAATACTTTCCATGAAATGACTGCAGAAGCTCTGCAAGTATAGATTTCCTTAAATAGAATAATAAATGGTGAAAAGTGTGGGGAATGAGAAGCTCCCTTTTCATGAAATCCAATCTGTGTTTGTGAATAGATCTATAATGATGCTATGTCATTGACTGATTCTGTGAATTCTGAATAATGAGATGCTTTATTAGCATAATTTCCCTTGATTTAGATGAGTGGTTCTGAAAATGTAGAGGTTGTGCTTTTGTCTTAAACATTCTTCGGGGGTATGGGTGCATGTGTGCTTTTGCATTTGAGTATATGTGTGTCCATGCGGATAAATGAGTGAATCATTTCTCAACAATCCTTTTTGCACACTTTTATTGCTTTGGTACGTCCAAATAGTACTGACAAAACTTTTTTTAACATTGCTTGTGGAAAGAGATACTTTGTGGTTATGCAGCAATGGGTGTGCAAACTTAAAACTCTGCTGTTTCTCCTCAAAAAAATAAGATAAGAAAGAATTTCTTAAAATTGATCTAGCTTTGCACCCCAAGAACTGTGGTTTGGAGAATAAAAGAAAGAATACCAGTGCAGCTTCACCTACTGGTTTCCTGTTTTCCCCTTTGTCGTCTTTGTGTTTCTGTGTTGAAAACAGTCGGCTCTGGATTCAGCTCAGTTGAATTCACTAATTGTAAACACCTAATAATCAACATGTATTCAAAATTGCTGAAGAGTCATCCACATAGCTCAACTTCACGTCAAACACAGGTTTTGTTAATAAAAAATAATTCTATCTAATGCTTTGCAATGTTTAACTGTTTTTAAAAAAACATATTCTTCATATAAACATACCTGATAAAGTCAAAAACACTTTCCACAATTATGTTACACTTGTGATTTACTTTTGTTCTTTTTCTTTTTTTTTTTTTTTTTAAGTTAGATGCACAAATCCTTGAAACATTTCTTGTGTGCGTTAGAATTATTATAAATGTTAGATAAAGTATTATCTAACATACAATTAACCTAGCATGGAAAGTTTTAAAGTGTTTAACAATAACAACAAACCAAAATTTTGTCCCAAACTAGCTGCTCATACTAAATGATAGCAGAATTAAACTGCTTTTAGATATCATACATAAAATGCAGCTCAAAGTGCTTCACATTTGGAAGTATAAAAACACAGAATTCAACATTAGTAGTACATAGTTAATAGTATAGTAACTATAACAGCTCATATTAACATAATATTTAGCTTGAACTCTTCAGGTTAACTATTTCTGAAGGTTAAGCATCTGTTTTCACTGACCATTTGGAAAGTGAGTGGTGGTGGAGTAGTGGGCTACAGCACATAACTGTTAATCAGAAGGTTGCTGGTTTCATCCCCACAGCCACCACCATTGTGTCCTTGAGCAAGGCACTTAACTCCAGGTTGCTCTGGGGGGATTGTCCCTGTAATAAGTGCACCGTAAGTCTGCCAAATGCATAAATGTAAATGTAGTTTACTTAAAAAATACTTCATTTGACAGTTTTAGGCTCAATTTTATAACCGGTTCATGGAAAGTGCTCGTAGTTTACAAACAGCTGGCTAATGTTTTTGTGGGCAGTGGGAAAATATTCTGTTTTCAGTTAGTTTGACAGCTGAGCCATGGTGGGAATAAGCTCTCTCTGTGGTCTTTCCAGAGATGGAGATGTGGTTAACTGATAACTAACGTACCTCTTGGGGCCATGGCTGTTTTGCAATGAGAGGGATCCAGACCTTTCTTTTGTCTCAGAGTTTGAAGTGCTTTGTCCAATGTGACCTGGCTTCAGCCAATCACAATGAGCTAATGTCAGACGTGAAGGCCTTTCCGATACTATGAGACAGACTTAACGTATCAGAGATTTTTCCTAATGATAAAATATCTATTGATCTTTTTGCATGCAAATATAATTTATGTGAATTTATCAAGGTGTTCCTCAGGGACCAGTGCTTGAACCCCACCTCTTCTCGATCTACACTACATCACTCTGATTGATCTTTGTAACAAAGTCTGTTTCCAATGAGGGAACGGAGACGCTGAGCTCTACACAGGTACGGTTCTTTAATGGCCACAGTAATGTTTACAACAAAAATCATAACATGAGCTGAACAAAAACTTTCTCAATTAGTAACAGGCTTCTCGTGTCTTTACATCAGCCAACACTGGATTGGCGTGTGTCAGTTTCTCTCCCTCGTCTGGCAGTTCTGTGGCGGT
This sequence comes from Moxostoma hubbsi, assembly GCA_032164185.1. NCBI lineage: Eukaryota > Metazoa > Chordata > Actinopteri > Cypriniformes > Catostomidae > Moxostoma > Moxostoma hubbsi. The sequence goes on from JAVLUX010000021.1 coordinate 30,233,200, forward strand.
TTTTATGCCGCTCTCCCCATGCTCACTGAAATCAGAGACAGGTGTTAGACATAATTTGGCTCAGGTGCAAGCGCCCTTACCGCTTTCTCCCCCCGGACGGACGCTTGACCACGCCCCCGCTGCCACAATCTTTAAATGGTAAATGGTCTGCACTTATATAACCCTGCGATTGGCAGCCAACCCGCTCTACCACCTGAACCACAGCCATGCAGATGATATGCAGCTCTACCTGTCGTTCCAGCCTGACGACCTCATCATATCAGCTCGTATCTATGCCTACTTCTCGAAAATCTCGGTCTGGATGAAGGAACGTTACCCAGCCAACCTGTCTATTGACCACTACCTCTCTATTCATCTTAGTTCAACTACGCTAACACAAACCAGGACAGCCCGGAACCTGGGAGTTGTGGTGGATAACTAGCTTAACTTCACGGCCAACATCTCGTCAACTGCCCAGTTTTGCTGGTTTGCACTTTACAACATCAGGAAAATCAGACCTTTCCCGTCTGAATATGCTGCGCAGCTCCTGGTTCAAGCTCTGGTCAATTCAAGTCTGGACTACTGTAATGCCCTTTTTGCCGGCCAGCCAGCTAGCACAATTAAGCCACTGCAGATGGTCCAGAACACAGCAGAACATCTGGTCATCAATTGGCCAAAGAGGGCTCATGTCACCACACTCTTGATTTCACTTCACTCTACTGGCACTCATCAAATTCAAGGCTTTGACTCTGGCCTTCAGGACAGCCAATGAAACAGCCCTCTTACTTTAATTCACTCCACCAGGTCTATGTCCCAACTTGCTCTCTGCGGTCAATGAACAAGCAGTGCCTAATGGTCCTGTTGCTAAGAGGCACAAAACCTATTTCATGATTATTCACTTTCTCTGTTCCTCTGTGGCAGATTGATCTTTCAGCCTCCACACAATCTGCCAGTGGTGATTTCTCAGTGCCAGCAAAGCCTTTTCTGATGGCGTAACATGCCTGATAAATAAATATTTTTTCATCCTTTCATTCTCATTGACCTTTTTGCATATGTATTTGCAATCACTTTCCACTCCTAATTCATCTACAAAGGAATAGCAAAAAACAAAAAGTTTATCCAATCAGAATTTATTCTTCAGTGCTTACAAGCAAAGTGTGACAACTGTTTCACAAATCGCATGCTCCTTAGCCAAAACAGCACGTGAGTCTGAGCTCCACCCCATCAGGCCTTCAGAATTTCCACAGAAAACAGTGCAATGAATAGACATCTAAAGTCAGATTGTCAGATTTATCAGCCAATCAGATTGATTTATTTGTTCTTGTGGGTGTGGTCTTTAGGATATGTCCCAGTCCAGGCCTTCTAGCTGGCTTTGAGTTATGCAATAATGCCTTAAGTGATGTAACTTGAAAGCGAACAGAGATCTTGGCTGTCATCACTGCTGTTATTGCCAATAAGAAAGAGATCCTTATGTATTTAAAAACCTGAGATGTTCTGCATGATCTTGCGATTGATTAATTAAACATGAAAGGAGGACTGATTTTCACTTCAAGCAAATTGGTAAGTGCTTTTTGTATTGTTATAGCAACATCAGGAGTTTTCTAAGTGTAAATTAGGCTGCTTGAGCATTAAGAGTCAGATCAAGTTTTAAAAAGTAACTGTGTACAGTTACACATTTTTTTTCTTGGTATTAGACCTCCTTGGTTTTGGCTTTCATGCATGTCAGTTGGTATTATTAGTTGACTGCCAAGTAATGTAGGATTATTCATTGTGAAACTGTGTTTTCTTAATTAAATGAAGGCCATTAAGTGGATTTCAGCCTTTCCAACACTGTATTCTAGCTAGATGCGATAACAAGGAATTTGTCTGTCCACACTGAATGTAAAACTTATGCTACATAATGACAGCCAATTAGAACATATTTGATGTTTAATATGAGTGTGATTTTGGACAGAAATACATTCTAAACATTCTTTAAAATGTGGCGTGATGAATGATAGATCCAATAAAATGACCACTGTGGTAACAGCTGGTTAGGATTTGCATGGAAGAGATTGCTTTATCACATCACTTTCACGTGTTAGGGGTGGGCTCAGCCTCAACCTAATTTGGGCGATATATTGTTGTAGAGTTACATATCTTGCTATCAGATCCTCAAAAGTCACCTGATATATTTAAGTGGCAGGGTCACAATTGGTTGCATTTTATTTTGTGATTTCACTGGAATGGAGAGCAGGCTGTGAATGAGGAATAGAGAAATTGAATAAGTACAGTATCTGAAGGACATGTGTGGAGGCAGCTCTACAGGACAGTGGCACTCTAGGGCCCTGTTTCACCTTGTATTAAAGTGTGTTTTGGGCAATCATTTTGAAACGGGACACAGCTAAAGATGGGTCCAAAATGTTTTGAGATTTGTCCACTTCACCCTCATTCGAAAGGTGGTTGAAAACACACGTGACCACACTGGGTTCATAGTGTAAATGGAAATGCATTTGAATGTGTTAAAAGAGCTGCAAAGCACCACCTACTAACCTGTCAATCAACCGCTAGGCTAAAACAAGACTTTTAAACTTTGCCAGTTGTAAAAGGAAATAACATAGGCCTATAAATGAATAGGCCTATATTTATATGCACAAGAAGTTAATGAAACTTATTCAGTATACCTGATATCAACATGCAGAGATACAGATGTAAGGCACAGATGTCTATTTCGCCTTTGCCAGGGTCTGCCACTGACTAGAGGGAAGGATAATTCTTAAAGTCAACATGAAACATTGTATTGCCGATGTACAACCCATTTTATTCTAAATGAAAAAAGATATTGAAGAAAAAAATAATTAGAGTGGGACATTGGATTAATTGGATTGTGAGAAGTGTGCATTACATAGGGCCGCAGCTAGTGTATGCAATATTAACGCTAACGCCTCCTGAACCTTAACGCCATCCAACTGGGAGTCCCCCTTGAACGCTTCGCCATCCAAAACATTGCATATGCAATATATACTGTTTTTGGGTCACTGCATACCAGAATGGAACCAGGTGGCTGAAAAGTAAGAGGGATTCGTGTTTTTATCCAAAAAGGACAGTCGTTTCAGAAGCTATAACACTTTGATCAAAGGGTCACATAGACGCAGATTTTTAGGGGGTCTAAAATGCCCGATAGTATGACCTCAATATATTTATCCTCTGTCCAGTCTAGATATTAGAGTACTCAACTGCAGAAACGACAGCATCTCTCATCTTTAGCCTAGCTCCATTCAAATAACTTCCCCAAATGATAGATGTGTGATGATTTCTTAAATAAACTTTTCTTCACTCCACTCAGTTCCTTAAGATTAGTCTTTGTCTTGTCTACATCGTATCATTGGCTCAATTTTCAAGATGGAGTCACAAACATAATGACTGATTCACCGACAATCCTTTAGGGTCTTCACCATACTCGCTCGGCCGAGAGATTAATTTCCCTTTCGTCGTTTAGTTTTTTTCCCCCGTCATTTCCACATAAAAAGGCTAAATGTTAAGCATGCCTGACTCCCCCCAGTGACACATCCATTCCTGCAGATAATTACCATAAGGAAATTGATGCTTTAGTGTGCAGAGGGGAATTTAATTTACTCTGACATCCCCACTGCATAATGCATTCCCAAAGAAAGTGAGATTTTTTTCAGCCCCAGATTAAGTATATTAATACACCAGTCTATTAGCGTGATTACCAATCTCGAACATCTCCGACTCCAATTTAGGGTACTTAAATCAATTATGGATTGCACGGATGTCTCAGTTCGCTTGCTCATTGTTTTACATTGCAAGATACTACAAGACAATACATTTAAAAGCTCATGTTTTTCTCTGTGGTGAGACTTGAGTCATGATTGATGAACATCAGTGTGGTAATTCTGTTTATCCTTTTATCTAAAAAGAAATCCCAATTCTGCGCAGACGGTCAAATTCTAAATAACAGCAGTCTTTCTTTTTTCTTAGGAACACAAACAAAGTTATTTTAAATTATATATGATGTCTGTTTGTCCATACAGTGCAAGCCAATGGGGTCCAACACTTTCAAGCTCCAAAAAGGGCATAAAGGCATCATAAAGGTAAAGCCATACAAACCATGCCATCTGCAGTCTCCTTAGAGAGAGTGTAAAGTGAAATTTATTGAATTCAAATTGAATTTAAAGTGAAAAAGGAGTTTTTGGTCTGTTTCTCACCCAAAGCAATCATACCTCTTGAGAAGACATGGATTAAACCACTCGACTCTTTATGCTGCCTTTAGGTCCTATTTGTAGCTTGAAATATTGGACCACATTGACTTGCCTTGTATAGGTATTATAATATAATTTCTCCAAAATATCTTTGTTTGTGTTTCGCAGAAGAATGAAAGTCATACAGGTTTAAGATGGCATAAGGGTTTGTAAATGATGAGAATTATCATTTTTGGGTGAACTATTCTCTCAGATATTGTACTGCTGTTAATTAGTACGGTTGTGGCATGTTTTTCTATCTTCCTTTCAAATTGTACTTGTACTGCAGAGCATTTTAACAACACATCTTTTATTCTGGAAATCTATTTCAATCCAGTCCATTAGAATCTATTTGTACTTAGATACCAAACTTCTACATTTTAACATTTTAAGTTGTTTTTCCCAATCATGAAATTAAATGATAGTTTTCATTATTATAGGGCAGAGCACTACAGTTGTATATTCAATCAGAACTTGCTTTTTTTTGTACATTACATTCAGTATTCTAAGTACTGTATCTACACGCTAACTCTAAACCTTTTTCTAAGCAGTATTACAAAAATTTAGGATTAAAAAAATTAGAGGGAAGAATTAATTTCTCTTAAACTTGTTTCATATCATGACACTAATTTGTAACCTTCATAGACAGAAACCAAATATTTGTCAAAATTTAAAATGGAAGAGTATACCTTCATGTACTCCAAGTATATTAAAATGTATTATTTATTTTTTTGTTGTTGTAAAAAAAATGCATTAGATAACAAAATATCAAACCAGTGGCATATTCAACGACATACTGGATCTTTTCTCAAAACTAACTTTTTTTAACAATTCATTTTCAGAGGTCATTTTTAATCGATGTATGAAGTCCCTGTCAAATTCACACTGGTGCCCATCATAATGGACCTAGTTCAGCGCGTTAACCATGGATATGTTCCACTAAATTTGACAACCATATATTGTCTTCATTTTAAACAGTTTTTCTACACTTTTTCTTTTAAAAATCAAATGTATTTATGTTACATGTCTTGCCTGAAAAATGTCCCTCTGCTATCTTTCTTTTATAACACTTAATACGATATTTTGTTGCAATAATATGTAATTAAATTTATTTTAAATTTTGTTAAACTATTCAAACACTTTTGGGGCTATTTAATAAACAGTGGGGTTAAAAAGTCTGAGAACAAGTGCAAGTTTTTATTGCAAATACGTAATATCTGCATAACAATTTGAATGAAAATTGACATGAATTCAGAATTTCTCATTTGGTACAGTATGTCCAAATCTCATTGACAGCATGCACTCGACCTGCCATGGACTCCACTAGTTTGTTATCCCTACATGATTTTAAAACGTTTCAAAAAGCATCTTGTGATGTTACTGAATGCTTGGTTACGTCTGTCTGTTGTACAAAGGAGTTAACGTGGCTCATGCCAAAAGGCCATATGCTTACTTAACAATTTATTACTTGAAAATAGCAGAATTAAGCAGAATTTTAAATATACCTTCTCCATTTTACTTCATAAACTTACATGCTTCCAAAACAATAAACAGTAAATTAAAAACAAAACCAAAATAATCTTCTGTAGTCTCATTCTTTGGACCCCATTTGTATTGTATATCCAATAGATATGATTTGGTCAGTTTGTGTTATACTGATCCTGGTAACATTTAGGTCCAAATGTAAACTAATAGGCTGTCACTGGTAACTTCATACATCTGACGCATGTAAGTCTTCTCTCTACTCGGCTGGTAAAGACAGGAGCTAGAACATAGTTTGCTGAGTCACCTTATGCCATAAGTATTCCCTCAGTTTATTCTTTAAATATGAAACTGTCCCATTGTAACGTCAGTCAATTTAAGCTCCATTTATCATAATATCAAGAAGGCAACATTTAAAGCTGTCCAGAGTGTAACGACCGTACACAAACCACAGGTTGTCCTGAAAAAAACAAGCCACATCATCAAACGTTCCCATTTCACCCCACACCCAACAGCCTGAAAAAGTCCTCCTGGAGAGGGGAGATAAGAGTGGCCCCCTTCTGTACATGACTCAGCACCAGCAGCTCCTGAGATATGGCTACCTGGAAGGGTCAAACATTTGGATCACTGGGGGGAAAAAATACTCTCATTACTCTCTATTACACCAGTACCCCAAGAGGCATTGTACCGGAAATATCATTTAGAATATATTGCCAAAGCATGGGAACGAAATTACCCTATTTGTTTAAAACAAAATTGCTTTCTAACTCATTATTTATTGACTGTTTCGAACAAAAATAATGTAAAAATAAATTATATCTATTTGGATGAATGGTATTGTTAGTGCAACCATTCTGATGCTGAAGATATATTTTCATAAAGTAATAATGGAAATATTGAATAGTTCCGATTGCGTGGACACAAAGCTTGAAAATGTTAATTATTGATTAAAAAACAAAGGCAAAAAAAGACTTCATTATCCAAGTATTTTAAAGATGGCTAAACACACTGTGCCAACAGGTATAATGACTGACTTCGGTCAGGCACAAGCAAGTCATTACAAATATGTGCTACATTCCCTTGCTTTTGTGGGCTACACAATCTCATTCGTGTGCTGCTGTGGAACATAAAGTATCCTTCAAGTAAAGCTACAACCTAGAAACTGACAGGATGTACAACTTTCATCTAAAGCAACATCCGTTTTGAGCCATGAAGTGTGTATTCAAAAAACCTAATTGAAATCCAAGCAGATAACATATCAATCATGTGCCACTCATGACCAGTGCACTGTCAAGTGCTAATAAACACTTCCATGTAAACACAGAAAGCACCATAACATTTAGCATGAATTGTGTGCATATGGATGCATAAACTTTAAATGGCAGTGTGTATTTAAGGGCAATTAATTAGCCAAATTAATTTCCATTTCTCGTTTAAATAGGTGGAATTTCACTTCATATTTAGGAAAGGTACTCTATTCTTCGAACAGGTGAAAACAGGTGACAGGAGATCACGAACGGAACAAGAGACCCTCTTGTCCCTCTGAGAGAAATAAATAAATAAATAAATAAATAAGACATGATCGGTCCACTCTCCTAGCCCGCTTCATCCCATCTCATGCATGGCTGCCAGTGATGGTCTACTGGGTGTCAGCTTTTATTGGCATGATACAAAGCGAGGTGCCAAGGTCTGCTGCCTCGATTCCCCGAGCAGATTCGGCCTCTGGAATAAAAGCGAGCAAAATGCCTCATACGAGCACAGAGACAGAGCAATGCTGGGCTGGAAGGAGGAAGTGCAGTGGAGAGGGGAGGGACCGCGCGCAGAGTTCCATAGTGCAGCCGCGGCGCTCAGAACTTCTGCACATGGAGCGGCGGGGGACAGCTGGAAGAGCTTCATACTGCAAACTCAAGGAATAGCAGGTAAAGTAACGCTCACGGCGCTTTCCAAGTGACAGATATTATACATGTGTAATTAAAAAGTTGTCAAAAGTTAAGAATTTTCCTCCGTGAGAGCGAGAAGAACTGGCGTAATGGAAATTTTTGTCCTGAACTCTGCCGCGGGTGCACGAGCGCCGCTTCAATCCTCTCAGGCGCGCGGTCGTTTGAGTGTCGAAAGGCGCGTTCGTTTCGCGCGTAAACTTAATGAATTAGTTTTACATTTGCGCAAGGATTTTATTCATTATTATTTTTAAGTTTAAATATACCTGATATACCGGATTTTCTTTCTCGGTTCATCCTCTTTCCCCCTTGTTTTCCACATGGGAAAAGTTTCCCGATGTCCCAAACTTGAAAATGGAACTGATTGGATTTTTTCCCCCCCCAATCATTTCACTAATAGCGAAGTTTTATAACATCTTTCTTCATTAAAATGTTAAGATTCTGCGTGAATAAAATGTTATAATTTACTTTCACAATCTTATCTCGTTACGCACCTGTTGCTCACTATTAAAATTCCTCACTATCTTTAACGATGTGGAATTTTGAGCACAAATTTTGCCCAATTTTTCCTAAAATGTGTATTTTTAATAAGGCATGCAATTAATCGGTAGGCTAATTTGCCTGTCAAAAAAATAAAAAATAATAATATTAAAAAAAAATTGAATCGAAAAAGTAACTTTTGTCTTTGTTTATGTATGTTTCAGAAATATTTTTAAGACGTTTTTCACAAGATAATTTTAGGGAAAGACAACGGTTTTGGGGGGCTTTTGTTTTGTTTTGTTTTTTGTCAATTTTTCTCAAGTGATGAATGCGTGAGAAGAGCTTCTCTTTTGTGTCCTTGTTTGGTTTCATTTACACTCGTTCATGTACTCACGGTTGAAGTCATATGGGGCAACACAAGATAAGTTGTGTCAAAATACACCGGGTGAGAGACTTGAAAATAGTTAGCACATTAAAAAAAAAAAAAAAAAAAAGAATAAAAAAATAAAACATTTATAAATTGACCGCAACGAAGTCCTATACACAAAACTTTCTAACTGAGAAATGAAAAAAAAAAAAAAAATGGAAACGATGCTGAGTTTGTTTTAGGAGGGGACGAAAGTTGTATTCGTTAAGGTTTTTTGTTAACAATAACCGCTATGTGTATTTCATTACAGGTTTTAACTTATAGTCACGTTTTTTAGTCAAAAACTTTGATAAACCCTTTGAAGATTAAATGTGGATTTGCGCAAACAAGTAAACGTGCACATACATTAGGATGTAATTGATTCACAGTGTGCGTTTGTACTTTTTGTGACGTCTCCAGCACATACAGTCTGAAACAATTATCTTCCATCTCTATTTCATCCATTATATAACAACATCAATTGTGCTTCGTTTCAGGCGCTTTTTATAACGTGTTAAATATATTTTACACTTTAATGTGCCACATTAAAATGTGCACATAGGGAGAGAGAGAGATGAAATTATGAAGTTAATAAAATGACTTAACTCAATACCAGTGTAGTGAAGTGTGGCCAATGCAAATGAAGTGAGCTTCTTTTATTTCTGTGAAAGCCCCAGAAAGCAGTTCCTGCACATCATCTTTGACAGATAGCAATCGCTCCATCTACAACCTCAAATGTGATGAAATCCTCACTGATGCAAGACAGGCCAGTCAATGGATGTCCTATTTAACAAAAGCTAAACAGTGTACAGAACTTCAGCTTTCCTAATTAGAAAGCATTATAATATATAGTTATATAGTGTTTAAACTGTGAATAATATTGTCCAGTATTATTAATTTATTTCTTATCCATTCATAATCCTAATGTTGAAAGAGTATCATTTTATAATGTCTGAAAATGTGTTTATGTGTACATTAGGATCATAAATAACATAGAATAAGCTTCATTTTTAATAAGGAATGAATGATTTTAGGGAGGTCACTTTTGGATAATATTTATAAATAGAAAAAAGCATTTCCTACATTGAATATTATAGACAGCAGGGGGAAAAGGGAACTGAAATTGTTTGCGATAAGCAGTAAAAATGCTCCCTCACTAATTAGTATAACATGGGTGGACCAAAATGTATAACACATTTTGCAGGTGTCCACAAGGAAATCTGTTACATTTGTCCCATGTTAGAAGATATAGCTTAGAAGCTTAAAAACTAACTGACCAAATAAACAATTAAAGTATTAATTATGGAATTATTATTGTTTATTCATGATAGTATTTAATCAGTAAAGCTGAAGGTAGCTAAGACAAAATATGTGAAAACCAAAAAAAAAAATGTTTTGTTGAATGTTGCATCAACAGTATGTGTCTCAAATAGTAAATGAGATAAATCAATACTGTTCCCTCTGAAATCATGACAAATTATTTCTCATCTTTATTTGGAATACTGCTGTTTTTATGCAAAAACAGCAGTTTTTGTAAAGATTGCACCGAAATGCAATCTTTACAGAAGATATTTTCTTCACTCATCTCATTCAGATGTAATTCATGCAAACATCCCTTAGTCAAATGATGAAACTGCAATTGTTGCAAGTACAGCTTTAGTTAAGTCATACTCACCTTTGAATTGATCTGAACCCATCTATGGCATTTTGTCTGTTTAACGACTCTGCAGGGTCGAGCCTCCACCCATCTCTTAAACTTTTTTCACACTAGATCTGTTTTCCTACCCTTTACACTCCCTTTCTTTTCACACACACATATACACAAATGCACACACACACTACGGGTGTTTTAAAACCCACAGAGCTCCTGTCACTAAAATAGCATGCTTGACTATGCTAATCTCCTGTATTGAGTGTGACCAATGTCCTCTCATCAACATGCATACCGAGGTTTGACAAGAAAAGCAAAAACTGCAGAAAAAAGGAGCTAATTGAATGTACAAAAAGAGATAATGCTAAAAACAGTAATAAATACATTTTCAGCAGGATTATAGAGTCATAAAGTGCAGGTAACTGGTATGATAACAGTTTTGAGAGCTATTTACATGAGCGAGTGGTGTAGTGTGTATTGCCACTAACACGTCAGGATTAGCATAACATTTCATTCAAATCAGGATTTATCTAGCGAAATAATACTAAAGCAAACTAAACCATGCTTCAATTTGGCCTCTCTTTTTAGACAGAGCCCTCAGATGTTTGTATCTCAGGGTGGGGAATAACATTTTCTTTAGCTATACAGTCATATATTATAAGTTATTTTGAGCAGTAAGGCTCCTTCATATTCATCAGTAAGCAGTATTTTGACTTTTTCTTTCCCCTCTTTGACTACAACACTATTTCCCCTCTGACATCTGCCCAGAAAAGGGGGCGCAGGGGAATACCGTACCATCACCCATCCAACACATGCATACACTCTACTTCTGAATGCCACAGAGCATGTTCTCATATCTCAGTTATGAAAAAAGGATAGATACAAAATGGTTAGTTTTGCGGTGTGAGGTGCGCAAGCAAACAAGAGAGAATTAAAAGTGTGTCAGATTTTAATTGCATCTCACCCTAACCCAAAGCGAACCAGACTCTAACCTCAACCATAACGTCTCTTAAAAGAGTATCAAAACATGTATGCATTTGCTCTATATGATGTTAGAAAGAATTCACCCCCTTGATTTCATTTTTAGATTTTATTAGTGTTACCTCCAAAAATATAAAACATTTAAAGATGCATTTTTTCCCTTTTTTCTCAGTTACACAGTAAATTCAACACATTATGTATGAATACAAATAAAAAATCTAACTTTTAGGCTGAACATTAATGGAACATGAGATTTTTCTCTTACAAAAGCATTCACAATCGAGTAACATTTAAAATATGATGTATCTTTGCCACGGGCGTGTCTAGGGGGAGGCTGGGGGAGGCAGTGCCTCCCCTAGGATAAGCCCTGCCTCCCCTGAGAAATGATCTGCCCATCTGATGATAAATTAAGATTTAAAAGTGGATTGTTTTGTGCATATTTTTCCATCGCTAGCGGAAGGGTCTGACCCAACAAAAATCCAGTTTGGTGCTGTTTGACAGTGTGCGCGTGCTTCGGACGCACTCTGAAAAAGTGCATAATGTGAGAACAGAACGCCAATGAAATGTTTACCTGGCAAAGCTTTAAAGCACGAGCAAATAATGAATTTTTGTGATTGCGAATAAGTGCAGTGTCCTGTGAGTGTATGGTAACTACCGCGGCGCGGCATTAACATGTGATGTGAATGTACGTCGATTATTGGGACTGTGGCGCCAGAACTGCAGCTGATAGAATGTGCGCATTATACTATCTCATATTTTAGTTTCCATGCGCTTAATGTGTTTCCACAACAATGTTAGTGAGTAAATCTACTGAAATGGCCAAATGATGAATGAGAGAAAGCCGTGTGCAGTGCGTATGCTATATAGAATATATGTGATGCGATCTGGGAAAACCCACCACATGGTGAAATTTGACATATTACAGGTTTTGGTAGTTTGGCACCATATTAAAGCTGGGTTCAAGCAGTTTCCAAATCTGTTTTCATTTATTTTATAGTTTAAGTGGTAATCCGAAGTCGGCTGATGACTATGATTTTCAGAAATGGAATTTTGAGAAAAACAGGTTTACTTAATGGTCACGTCCTGCTAGCGCGACGACTGGTGCTCCCTTTTTTATTGCCTTTTTTCATATCAAATATTTTAGTAATCATCATAGATTACGTATCATTCGAAAGCTTACGAACTCAAAATTGAACCTGTGAAAACCGTTTTGAAATTAGAAGATTGAGAGGCGAGCAAGGTCTTTTAGACGAGCAGCTTCAAACTCTGACGGGTTTTCCCAGATCGCATATCACATATTTAGTTGCTCAAGCAAGTGGTAAAATATTTAATCATGTATTTATATTAAAATCTGATTCGCAAACATTTTAAATTAACTTAAAATTGACAAAAACAGCAGACACATACCTTTTCTTTTGCATTTAAATTTTAATACAATAAATCTTGCATTTCACAAAGAACTTGTTTTTCCACCTCCACGTATGAGACTAGTGTCGTTTATTGTCGCCTTGTTGAGGTAAATTGTAGTCTTCCTTGCTTTACCCCGGTCTTAAAGTAAAAAGAGATTTGGTCATTTTGGCACACGAAAAGAAAATCACAAATGGTCTGGACATGAATCAATTTGTTTCTGAATTTGCCAAGACTAGCCGCAGACTGGTCCTGTAGATAGGATACACTGGATGTATCAGGGACCTGATTAAATCCATGAATAAGTTCCACTAATAAAAAATAAAAATAAAAAAAAAATAAAAATAAAAATAAAACTATATTTAAAAAAGTTATGTTGCCTCTGCTAATCATATCATACTTTCAATTCTTATTGTTTCACAAAAATAGCTTTTATTTCAACTCTCTAGGTCTCCTGACCCCCTGCATGTAGCCTAATATGTTTCCTTTTATCTAGGCCTACATTTTTCATTTATTCATTTAGCAGACACTTTTATCCAAAGCCACCAGAGAATAACATTCAAATACTGTTCTCATACTGTTCAAATGAGCATATCAAAATTGTTTACCTGGGGCCGCATTCACAAAGAATCTTATAAGAGGCTACAAGTAGCTCCTAACTGGCCAAACTCCTAAAAATAATGGGCATGTGACTCATAACTTTAGACTGTGTTTTACTAAGAGTAATTCACGAAACATTTAAGCCCTAAAAGTAGAACCTACGTCTGGGACAGTTTAGAAGAAGAAACAAATTAATTTATCTCTTGTCTACAAACGTGACTTCAGATTCATTTAAAAAACTCTCATCCCTCTCGGTAGCCTACTCGTGTAGCACGTCTTCTCACAAGCAAACACAGGAAATCACCTTTATCTGATATATATGAATCTGTCAATAATAATATCATCATATTATTATTAATGTTGACCTGATTTGATTAACTTTTATTTGATAGCCCTATAGTCTAATAGGGGCCCTGTGCCTATCTCTGGGTTCCTGGCTTAGAAAAAGATCTGCACTAAAACATATTGTGTGTAGTATAGCTTAATTTTGCGCCGATTTTTTTCAATTGTTTATGTTGCCCCCCCAAACAAGCCAAATGCCCCCCCAAACATGACATCCTGGTACCCCCTCTGATCTTTGCACATTTTCTTCATGATCATGAGCATACACATCTAATGCCACTTTACATAATTAGTGGACAGCAATTACCAAATTCTGCCACAGACTTTCAATTATATTTAAGTGGCTTTCTGAATTCTAATAGAAGCAGGTTCTCATCAAGAATTTGCTTGCATTTGACTCCATATTTTGCCCTTGATGGCAACAAGCTTGTGCTAGTCAACAGCAAAGCTAGAGCAGTGGCAATGAACTGGCAAAGAAGCCAGTTGCCTTTCTTCTAGTCACTCAAAAAATCTGATCACAACTCTGTGAAGTTTTGACAAGAAATTGTGCCATTTCAAAATGTCCTTTTTCAGCCAGGGCTGTAATCACCATAGACATTGAGGTGGACATGTCCCCCACAATATTCATAATAGTGGTCCACTGATATGGGGTTTTTCCATGGTTGATTATTAAATTCTTAAATTTATTATGTGTGTGAAATATAAAGTCAGTGATATTGCCATGGTAACATTGTGCAATCAAGAATCTGTTCTAAAAGTGTGTGAAAATCCCATTTAAATTTGTATTAAATGTACTTTTCAATGTGCAATCATCATGGAATTGTAGTTAGCAGCTAGTTTTCTTATTTTGTGGTAGACAAAACATTATTTTCCAGCTATTTAATAAAGACAATGGAGGGAAAATTAATGAAGAGGAACATTTTTAATAAAAGTTGTGTTAGTAAGCCACAGTTTTAATCACAAAAGATGCACAGAATGAGTAGAATAAAGTCAGCGCATTCACCTGAATGATGATCAAGAAAATCAAGTGTTGCACCATCAGACATACTGTGTATATTTACAGGAAAATGTGATGTCTTTCGATGTCATATATCTTAATGCATTGATTCACATAGGTATAAGACATTAATTAGAGTATTTATCTCTTTAGCTAAATGAAATAGTAATTATGCATTGCTTATCACCCACAACCTGCAATCCTTTACAAAAATCATGCGCACCAAATACTTTTAACCCTCTCCATTTCACACACACACACACACACACACACACACACACACACACACTCACAGACACACGCACGATCGCGCTCAGACAACAATCCCCAAACAGGGTTTTGGGTGTGTGAACTGGTCGAAAGTCTTCCGAGAACTGAATTCCCCAGGAAGACATGGGACATTGCGACAGACGGTAGGCCGCTGGTTTCCCACTATTTGTTCCAAATGTGTGGAGCCATCTGTCATTAAAACAGGAAGGCCTTGGTTCCCCTTCTCCCAGGAGCTCTCTTCGGCTTGCTTGGCTATTTTCAGGAACTTCACTTCTCCCTGTGTGGCTGGTGAGGCCGGGCGTTGGGCCCTAGCGGGAGAGTCTTGAAGTGGCAGCGGCGACGCCATGACTGTTGTGCCCATCTGCTGTGGGCCCAAGTGACCCCTGCATTATTAATGGGGCCACGAGCGCTGGTGACTTCTCAGATATGCAGGCCTGGTCTGAGGAAGTGCTCACCACTAAACTGACTCCTTCTGAGAGAAAAAAAAACTAATTCTGGCCTCCCACACTGGCCCTCAGCATCCCACTTCTTCTTTCTTCCATTTCTTCTCATTATATTCTTTCACTCTCTGTCTCAAAAAGTTATTTTTTGTTAAGCTTTTCCATATTTCCTAATATATTCATTTCCTATCTCAGATAAACTTGCTTTCTTTCTCTTTCACTTCATTTACTGGAATACTTCAACCACAATTACAACTGTCATTTCACTCACCCTCAAGCAGTTCCAAACCCACTTGATCTTCTTTGTTCTGGGTATTGTTGACACTGCTCCTTTCCATTCAAACCTCAAAAAAAAAATGTTTTGTCCTATTTTTAAGATTTATGAATTTCAAAAAAAAATTCCATCAAATTGAACTGTGAATTGACTAATGACTAATCTTTAAAAAAAATGATTACAATTAAATAAATAAAAAAATGTATGAATATAATTTTGTTAAAGATTACAGCATTCAATTTGATGGCATTTTGTTATGAAATTGAAATTTGTACATCTTAAAAATAGGCTAAAATAATTTTCTGAGTGTGTGTAGTGTCCAGTGACTGACAAGCTACAAAAGTGACTCAAAAATCCCTAAATGTAGTCTATAGAACTTGTGCGCTAATTTTCAAATCTTTTGAAGCCATCTGATAGATCTGTATGCTGAAAAGTCTGCAATTTAAGATGTTATTTGCTGAAAATGACTTATTTATTACTTTACATTTTCAAACTTGGCACCTCAAGATGTGTCAAGCCAGGTGTAACATCTATAACATCAAATGCCTTTGGTCCTTGTGTATCTAATGACTGATCACAACGCACCAAGTTTGAACACATGTAAAACATCAAATGTTCTTTATGGGACATTTGTTGTCCTTTTTAGTCCTTTTTTTGAGCTTGACAACCACTGGTAACTATAAGCCTATGTTTTGAGGAAAAGAACGGTGTGAACATTCTTCAAAACATCTATTTTTGTGTTCCACACAAGAAAAAGTCATCCAGGTTTGGAACAACATAAGGGTGAGTAAATTATGTCAAAATTTCCATTCTTGGGTGGAATCCCTTTAAGTGGCACCTTCTGTGTCTTTTTCTGTGTGTGTGTGTGTGTGTGTGTCTGCCTGCCTCTGTTTGAGTATCCGTGTGTGTGTGTGTGTGTTAAAGAGAGCTAGAGGGACAGAAAGATGCAGAAAGAGTTGGGCTGCCGGGCTCACCCATGCATGCTCAGTAAATTAGAGTGAACACGAGCGCCAATCAGCTGGCTATGCCAAACACCCGCATCCTCCATGACCCTGGGCCATCTAATTTTATGCTTAATTTTGCTGCAGTCAGTTTGCATTTTTGGATGATTATGAGGTGGGAAATTAACAATAAATAACAAATGTGGTCTGAAAGCCTGCTACTTTCGAATCTCCCCCACCCCATCACCGGTCCTGTATAGTCCACCAGACAGTCTCAAACATATTCTCTCAGTTCACCCTGTCTGTCAGACTGGTAATGAAAATGTCTGTAGTTCTTTGTAATGTAATGTGGAAGACAGTGGTGTGTGCGGCTGGAATGGGCTGTTCTTGCCAGGGTGATGGAGATGCACAAAGAGAGGGCATTCTCCTTTAATCACCAACCACTTCTCCCCGATAGGGCTATATTTGAGGCGGCAAGTGCCCATGATAGTCTTTCTCTCTTTTGCTCCTGTTAGAATACCTGCACAGGATGGAGACTGAGGAGGCCCAGGAAATGTCCCAGATAGCAGGTAAGAACTGCCTCTGACACACTTAAAGCCACAGTGAGTTATGGACAGTCAAAGCAGTGAAGCAAAGACAACCGTCTTTTAACCGTCATCAGAAAGACGTTAATGCAAGCACTTTCCCCAGAAAAATAGAAAATGGAACAAGGAACATAATCTGTATGCACTTAGAATTTGGACCAGCATTTGTGCTCTGTCTGCAATTTAATATCTAAATAAAGTTATGAAACTTACACTAGAGACATGATAATGTGCTAGAGCTATATTTATTGCATTGAGGACAATTATATACAGTATGTAAGGGACAGTGTTGGGTAAATTATGGGAAAAAAAATGTCTAAATCTCTAAAAATTACAGATTACATTTCTGATTACTTAATGGAAAAAGTAGTAATTTCTAATTGCTTTGCTTTTAAGTTTCTAAAACAATTTGCACAGAATGTGCATATAAAATGTCCATTTCATATTTACTCGTCCCTTCAGCTGTCACATAAACACAAACAGAGGTATATATGAACCTTATTATTAAATGTATTCTACATAATTGATATTGTGATATAATAACATGTAACCTATGCAATGCACAAAAAAAGTCATTAACTTAATTGAAAGTGAGTAATCTGATTGCAGTATTTTAAATTGTAAAACGTGTTTTTGACTAAAAAAATCAGATGACACTCAACACTGGTAAGGATTAAAGTGCATATTCTCACAATATTTTACAATAATTACCAGTTGACTGTAATTATCCTTAACAAATAAATACACATGAAATATTGATTTGAGTTATTAATTATTTTATGTGAGAAAAGCAAGAGAAAGAGAACACGAAGTGCATCAGGAGACATGAAGATAAGGGGATAAAGGTCAATGGTCAAATTGAAACTGTTTAGTGGCCATTATATAACAATATGTGGCCACAGAATGCAGCTTTTGACCAATTAGAATAAAGAATTCCAAAGAGCGATTTAATAATCTGTGTTTGGAATGTGGAAGTAACCTATAGCAGGGTAAAATTTGTGTGGTGAATGGGAGACCACAGTTAATATTATTTTTGTGTCACCATTTGCTCCAACAGTAAAATAAAAATCCACTATTAAGTTCCCATAACTTTCCAAAAGAGGGTAAAGAAAGAGAGTGGTCAGAATGGAGAAAGATGCCAAATTTACGGTCAATATGTCAGCAGCTGTATTTGAAATCCCATCACAGCATATTTGACTGATATTTTTTAGAATGCCAGAATTGTACACAAAGAATAATGTGACAAATTTAAACTTGAAAATATAAAAAGATTGCTAGATTTATGCTGCTAAATAAAGCGCAAATGTGACATCATAGTTTGTGAAAAGGGTCCATTAGTGCTACTGAGTGTCCATGCTGGGCAAGTACACAAACTGAAGATCAGAGCACAGGATGTTGCCCTACTTTTCTTAAATATATTTCAACTGTGGTAAATGCAAAAGGGATGTAAAGGAAGTTACTTGGCCTGGGTAGTGGGTCTGAATCTGTATTGGTAACTTCTCTACTTTCTGCTCAGGAAGGGACAGCCCTAATGTCAACGATGTGGGAGAGGACCAAGATGAGGCCATGCCTGTCCCTGAAGACCTGTCAGCCAGCACAGGCCTCCAGCACAACAACCGCACTGACAAACCACTGGGTGAGTCAAACCAGCCTATGCCCAAGCTGGGACGCTACCACAGAACTATCTTATTCACACAGTTACATACATGCAATGTTCAGACGGATATTGCTTCCGGTGTAGCCCACTCTTAAAGTCAACCTGACACAGAAAACCAAAATCAAAATGTTACAAACTTCAAGTGTAACTCATCAAACTGATGGTTCGTGCATTTGGATTCCGGAAAACCGTTGCATTTGTAACAGCAGATGGCTAATTTAATCCTCTAAATGAATGTTTACTCATTGAATCAGCCTACACATTCAGTAACATGAGCATTTGTGCCAGGAATAACTGTTTAAGCCACTTTAACCCCTCCATTTTTTAAGATACACTTATTTAGTTTTTGTGCAATGATTCTCATGAAATTTGCTATTGCAGTACTGCTAATTTGATTTTTTTGTGCGTTTCTTTTATTTCTTTTCCTCATTTGTAGGGGAAAAAGCATCTGCTGTATGAAATGTAAATGAAAATCAAATATGAAAATTAAGAATTAACCTATTACCCAAAAACTAAACATAACTGGTCTGTAACAAACTATTTCTTATTTGTCCTGAAAGAATAAAAAAAAATATTTTTTTTTTTTAAATATCAGGTTTGCTCGATTAGTAGTAAAAGAAGGCTTAATTAATTCTTTATTTGCTGTAATTGATGTAAATGATGTAAATTAAGGGAGTTATCTGTGCAGAGTGTGCAGAGCTGCAGTACGCGGTGCGATCAGACGTGTGGCTATATGGTGTGAGAAGGCGTAGAACAGTGGGAATACAAAACATATAGAGTTTGCTCACTCTGTCTCATTACTTATCTTCTACACTAAAGGTCCTCCAAGTGTCACTGCAATTGTGTAGTGTTTAAAGATGGAGTAGACAAAGATTAATAAATGATGTAACAAATATATTTTTTGTTCATGAAATGTAATGCATTTATTAAAGTTAACAAATGCAACCTTATTGTAAAGTGTTACCAAATTAAACATGTTTTTACTATAACTAAATTGTAGTAATCATGTTTTTTAATGGAATCTATAGTTTTAATGCAATTAACCATGGTGTTACTACAGTAATATGTTAATAAAATAACCATGTTTAATTTTGTGGTTTAATTTTACTACAAAATACCATGGTGATACTATGGTACCATTGTTAATTTTGTAAGGGAAGGTAAAGGTTCGGTTTAAGGGTAGGGGTTGGTTTAGGGTGTCTTTAGGACTCTAAATAAACACAATAAACATGCTGTAGTGATGCCCATATATTTTAGTATTTAATCTGTAGTGCAAATAGTATACGGGATGCAAATAATATCACTACCATAACACTATTTACACTTAGTACAAAGAGGATGCATTTTGTTTGTATTTAAACTTAGTGCAAATAGCCTCTGCCATTTTTTATTGGTCCTAACAATATGCTTGTGACAGTTGAGGAGGGCGGAGCCGGGTCGTGATTCTACACACCCGTTCCTTTATCAGGCTAATCAAGCCTCGGAGAGGGATAAAGGCTGACTGCGGATAGTGGTGCAACAGAGGGAGAGCGTTTACGGGCAGCTGTCCATCATATGTGTGTTTTTGTGTCTTTAGGTTTAAGTTCTTAATTAAATATCATTTCTATTGTCAAGCCGGTTCTCATATATGCTGTAGCTTGGTCCTCGGCCTCTCCTCCACCCTCTAACAGACGTTTATTAATAACTATAGTGTTAGCAGTGTGAACATAAAGTGGGTTAAAGTGGGAATTTGGCTAATGAACAGAATGAACAGATGGCCTCTTTAAAATCTGAATGTATTTTAGTTTGGAATTTTCACAAACTGAAGTTCCAGATTAACTCGGAGTTAATGTGTGACCTGCTCACTTTGATGTTACTGAAAGCAAGAAAGTGACAGAGAGAGAGAGAGAGAGAGAGAGAGAGAGTGTGAGTGTGAGTGTGAGAGAGAGAAAGAAAGAAAGAAAGAAAGAGAAAAAAAGATGTTAGAGGAAACTGAAATAGTATGTGCAAGAGTTTCCTAAGAAGAACTTGCCAGAACTCTCTTTCAACACTCACTCAGGGAGATAAAATGTTCAGGAGCAACATCTACAAGCAGACACACGACCCTGCACCTGCACTCTATACCATGCTTTCACTTCAACTGCCAACATATTCACACACATTCACACACCAACACCACATTCAAATTCAGCTCCAAAAGACATGCTTTACTCTCATGAAAATATTGTGATGATGATCAGAATAGCACTTTCATTTCTCTCTTATATGTGATACTTCTATGAATAACCAAATGATCAAAAATGTCTTTAGGATGTGCTTGATTCTTACACACTTCTGTACACCATGCATCATGTCAAGACCAGAATACTAAGGCAAATAACTTGACACAAAAATGCAATCCACAATTAGCAATCTGAATTTCAATGTCTCGAAAGAACGACCTTGCAAAGTGATAAAGTAGATGAAGTGAGAGATCATAGATGGGAGGCACAGAATGCAGGCGAATGCAAAACATGGCCACAGCGTGTTCTTCCGCTGCACTTGTGTTAAAAACAGCAAAACCCTTTGTTAGTCATGAGTTTGAACAGTCAGGGTGACATTGTCAATACTGATTTGAGTATTAAAATGGCATGTAATTAACCATGAGTCACTCAGCACTTTAAAGACAATATTTTTTTTATTTTATTGTTTTTTACACTGAGTACATTCTTGTTCATATTTGGGGATTTAGAGACATTTTGGACATTACAGTAATTGTTTTAGACTACTCAAGAGAAACAGGAAACTAAACTTCAAATACAGACTACACTCTTGCATTAGCAGAGGTTTGTGTGAATGTGCGTGTGTGGGGGGGAATTTACTTAGTTACAGTAATAGTTCAACCTGTTCGGGGACAAAATCCGTCCCCAGAAGTTAGCTAAATATGGAGAAAACAACCTTTGAGGACATTTGGGGATGACCTCATTTGGAAACCATTTTTCATAAATAAATTAAATACATTTTTATCATTTTCTTTATTCTAAAAATGCAAAGGTTTCTTTTAGGGGATGGATTGCGGCTTCTGTTAGAGATAATCTAGAGTCATTGTTATAAGCTTTATATAAAAACAATGGTTAATGGAATCGCCTTCATCTAGGTAGGCAAGTGTAAGCGTTTCTGCATGTTGTCCCTGGAGATATCATCAGTCAGTATGTGAGAGGATGTGAGTGTCATATCTCCACAGTGCATCATTGCTTCTCTGATTAAGCCTGAAGTGTATCAAGGGAGTTATCTGTGCAGAGTGTGCAGAGCTGCAGTACGCGGTGCGATCAGACGTGTGGCTATATGGTGTGAGAAGGCGTAGAACAGTGGGAATACAAAACATATAGAGTTTGCTCACTCTGTCTCATTACTTATCTTCTACACTAAAGGTCCTCCAAGTGTCACTGCAATTGTGTAGTGTTTAAAGATGGAGTAGACAAAGATTAATAAATGATGTAACAAATATATGTTTTATTCATGAAACCTAATGCATTTATTAAAGTTAAATTGAACATTACAGTAATATGGTGTTAATAAAATAACCATGTTTAATTTTGTGGTTTAATTTTACTACAAAATACCATGGTGATACTATGGTACCATTGTTAATTTTGTAAGGGAAGGTAAAGGTTCGGTTTAAGGGTAGGGGTTGGTTTAGGGTGTCTTTAGGACTCTAAATAAACACAATAAACATGCTGTAGTGATGCCCATATATTTTAGTATTTAATCTGTAGTGCAAATAGTATACGGGATGCAAATAATATCACTACCATAACACTATTTACGCTTAGTACAAAGAGGATGCATTTTGTTTGTATTTAAACTTAGTGCAAATAGCCTCTGCCATTTTTTATTGGTCCTAACAATATGCTTGTGACAGTTGAGGAGGGCGGAGCCGGGTCGTGATTCTACACACCCGTTCCTTTATCAGGCTAATCAAGCCTCGGAGAGGGATAAAGGCTGACTGCGGCTGTTCCCCGGGCGGATCGGAGGCAGTCCTCCGGCCCCTGGTGGATGGAACGCCCTGCTATGTTCTCGGGGAAGAGTAAGGGTCTCCCCCGCTCGAATCACAACCCGGCCCCGCCCTACGCCCCATCACAATGCTGATTTGTCCTTAGTATATTCAATTGGACCTAATTATATTAAAATAAAATACTACAACAAACAATACTATACAATTATTTGTCAATCGTTTTGACCAATTAATTGAAAAAAAAAAAAGAATCATTCATAGGAGTCATACAGTGAATCAGACTACTGGTAACACTGTTCGTACATTGTTGCGTGCAATTGGCAAGGACATCGCAATAGTGTTATCTAGTTATTGTCTGTGTTATTTTACAGAGCACAGTCTTTCTCTTTCATCACATTCAATTCAGACTGCAACTGAAATTGCTAAAATAAAATTGTATTTGCAGTGGCGCTGTAGATTCAATAGTGGTAACACACTGCTGCTGAATAGCACTGCAGGAAACAGCGCAAGAGTATTTTAGTGCGATGTCATCCACATCAGAGGAAGAATGCAGAAGTTCAGAGCGTCATGAAAATCATTTGGTTCCATTGTTTTTAAAAAGGTCAAACCTATGTCAATTCCCAGCCCTGCTTATTGGTTTGGCCATAACATATTTATTAGCATTGCATTGTATATCATGCTCTCCAGTGAAGTGAAGGAAGGTTTTCATGGTGAAAGGGGTCAGTACTACTGTGCGATTCCTCTTTTTATATGTATGAGGGTGATAGCTGGGCCTTAAACCTGTCGCTATATCAGAGGCAAACATTTCACTAGCAAGTTCCTAAAAATGTGAGCTAAAGCAGGGTTCTCTTTATCGAGAGTAACCAGTGGTGTGGTACTGTCTGAAGAGGTTGGCATACTGTGAATTTCTAAATAGGAATTTTCCTACTCTTGCCAGTGCCATCAGTTGCACTCCCGCAGCTCTGAGCACATTTAGAGAGAATCTCTCTATACACACACACACAAAAACTATTCACTTTATGGTGCTGCGGCATCACGTTATTACAAAAAGATCTGAGTCAAAAGCCTACTCGTTGTACTGGTGGCCATACATATTATCACTTATTTTAGATGGGCATATGCCAAATCCTACGAAAGATAGGTGGACATATGGCATATTCCTGTATATGCTTGCTAATGCCCTAGACTACACTACTGAATGTAACACATACCGTACCGTATGCATACGCATGCATTCTCAAACACATACTCTCACCCACACAAAGTGGTTAACATGTATGTAGCTCTGCAGCACAGAATAAGCTATGCGAACATTTTCAATGCTTTGACTGGAACAAAGCCTAAAAACAAGTTTTTTTAACCAGCTTTTCAAACAGTGATAATTCACTTGTAAATGCGCAATTTGATGATAATGTGTGCATGCCGTTATTCAGGGAGTGTGGCAACATAGTGGCAAGTGTCATAGGATCAAACCAAGAAGAGAGACTTACTGACTTCCCTTATAAACACCGTGCCCCTCAGAAGCATCATGCCAAGTGGATTTTAAATGCAACTTCCAATACAATAAAATGCATGATGATCATTGGCAGTCAAGTTCACCTGCAATTTATTTAAATATACATAAGACCCAGCACTGCCACTGGTGCCCTCTCAAAAAATGGGTGCATGACGGCCATAATGCACTTCAACACAGAATTTAGTGAGAAATGTCCCTGCTAGTAAGCTGCTTTTGATGTTAAAGAGTCTACTAGATTACAGTAAAAACATTTGGTGTGATGTTTCAGAGAGATCACGTTCTGAGGTCTGCCTGTTATGTCGTTCTGTTATATGTAGAGCTCTTTTGTTTGTCCTTGTCTGTGGCTTTTGACACTCGCTTCCCAAAATGGGTAAATTAGGATGTGTGACAATCGTTATACAAAGTAAAAGCTCCTCTTCCCATCCCCAGTTTAGTCACAACTTCCCCAAATGTTCCATGAGAGAACATTTCATGACAACAAGCCTAGTTCCCTCTGCAAAACTCAGGTCACATATCACTGGTTAAATCATTGTATCATATAAGCAGAAAAGATGTCAGTGGATCTTTGTGTGTGTGAGAGAAAGAGACGCAACCTTTTATGGGTGTGGAAGGGAGATTGCATTCCTGTATTGACTTAATGCTTTACACAATGTAGTTCTATTAACTGCTGCAATTCACTCAGACATTGAGAAGTTCATATGAACGTTCTTTGAATTCAACGTGAAAGACTTTTCACTATCCATTCAGTTCTCGATTGATAAAATGTCCCAATCTACATTTTATCCTTGTTAAAAGTCCTGTTTCACCTGGAAATATGTCAGATAGCAGAAAATTTGTCTCAAAATGTACATTGCAATCTAAGAGAATCCAACATGAGCTCACAGGTTCTGGTACCATGGAAACCATGCAGGAAGTAATCACGTTCACATAAGCAATGGTGTGTGTAATTCAGAGTCCCATTTCCACTCTAAATTACAGTTTTACTCCACTGATGGTTAGGTTTAGGGTGGGGGCTGGGGTTTGGGTTAAGGCGTATAGTTAATGTATTATGCATTCCTGTTACTGAAGATACAATTCGCTTTTGGCATCACCTGTGGACACTTCACCTCATCAACACATCCAGATTCATCCACTGGTGGCAGTGGTTTGACTCTCGATAAGAACAGACCGATTTCAACAGCAGAACTTTCGACCTCACGTTGCCGAATTCACAGTGTGATCAGCCTGGTTAATCTATCAAGTGAAATAGGATAATAAATAAGAAAAAATTTAGGGTGGGGCTTCATTTTATCTATTGGGAATTGATTAGATCATTAAAAGTAGGCATTGCACACAAGAGATTCATGACATCAGATGAAATAGAAGTCGTTTTAGAAGCAGAGCATGTTATTCCATTTTAATGAAAGAATTTTTTTTTGCACAAATGAAAAGTACACCATGAGACCAGGGAAGGCTCATTCCTGTAATAAAGTATCTATAGAGTAAATTTTGACTTTATGTTCTAGATCAGGAAATGTTGTTAATGTTGGAGCTGTTTCTCACTTACAGTAAAAAACAAGATCATAATTCCAATGTTATTTTGGAAAAACAGTTTCACACATGTGAATATAGAGTAACCTGAGCACAGACAGTAGTTCTGACTATAGATACTCTCCAAAGTAATCATGTGCTTTAGTTGCTGATCCCTGTAGTCTGAATGCTGAAAATGAAAAAGTTTCACTTGTCATGCTGAACAATTCCCTGTCTGTACTTCCCTTTCTCTCACTTCTCCATAACTCTTGTCCTTTTTTTTTTCTTTTTGGTTGGGCCGGCTTGGGTGTTGAAGCTTCCCCATTTCCCTCAGATTCCCATTTCATTATGTCTACTTCTTCCTCTTGAATGTGTACCAGTGTTATTATAGTTAACGAAAACTAACTAAAGTCATTTGTTAACTAAAATACTTTTACATAGTATTTTTCTTGACACTTTGTATTACGATCCAAACGACACATAACCAAACATTTTACCTTAGAAGAAAGCTTAGGATGTTTCAACCTTATTCAAAAGTAAAACATTCAATACTGGTAAGTAGATCCTTTGAAGAGCCTCTTTTGATCAAATCCCAGATTTGTTTAAGCAGCAGGTCCTACTGGTAAAGTGGGACAGAGGAAAAATAATTCTCTAGAAAATATATTTATATTTAAAATTATTTTTTATAGATTCTTCTACACTTTCACATCATTAAGTTAACTTTTCTTGTTTACAAGCTTAAATTGATTTACCTCAATTTTTTGTCATTTTCTTTACCATTGCTTTTGACACCAGTGGTCATGAAATGAGTTCTGCTACACACCCTAAAGTATAATCATCAATTTTAAACCTCAAAAAGATAAAGGGATAGTTGACCAAAAATGTAATAATTTATTCACCCTCATGCATTCCCAGATATGTATGACTTTCTTTCTTCGGCAGAAAACAAATGAAGATTTTTAGAAGAATATTTCAGCTATGTAGGTCCATACAATGCAAGTTTATGGGGTCTGAAACTTTAAAGCTCTAAAAAGCACATAAAGGCGGCATAAAAGTAATCCATTAGACTCCGTTGTTAAAATCCATGTCTTCAGAAGTGATCTAATTTGTTTTGGGTGAGAACAGACCAAAATGTAACACCTTTTTTGCTGTACATCTTGCAATTGCAGTCCTCAACAATCATGATTTCAAGCTCGATTACACTTACTCTTAGAGTTTGCAGAGTGCTAGATGGCGCTGGGAAATATAATCAAGCTTGAAATCATGATTGCCAAGGAGATTGCTGATGTCAAGATTTACAGTAAAAAGGGACTTAAATATTGATTCTAATAATAAGAAATTCATTTTTGGGGGGTGAGCTTTCCCTTTAATAGTATATTAGTTTAGATTAGTTTAGTAATGATTTGCAATCATTTAATGATATACATATGGATACAATGTAGATCAGGTGGTAGAGCGCGTCGGCCGCTAATTGCAGGGTTGGCGGTTTGATTACCGGCCCACATGACTCCACATGCCGAAGTGTCCTTGATCAAGACACTGAACACCATGTTGCTCACAGTGGCAGGCTAGTGCTTTGCCATCATTGGTGTGTGAGTGTGAATGGGACACAGTGTAATGCGCTTTGAATACCGCTAAGTTTAAAAAGGCGCTATATAACTGCAGACCGTTTACCATCAAGCTTAAATGTCTTTTGTCACTTTGCCCATATTTCACCTTATATTAAACATTTTGCAACATTTACAGTCCACATTAAACATGAAAATACCACTAGATAGACGTAACACAAGACTACCCAGAGAAATGTAATGATGTTAGACTAGTAAACGCTCAGGTTTGGCAGCCATAAAAAATACTAAAATAAAACGAACTAAACTGAAACTAAGAAACACAGAGAAAACTAAAACTTGATGAAAACTAACAGACAAACTGTGAAAACTAAACTAAATTGTAATGACAAATTGAACTGAATTACAAATGAAATAAAACAAATCCCAAACTATAGTAACATTGCTCTGTAAAAACAGAGGCCAGGGGATGGAGAAATCCACCTGGCACCACAGGGCCTTAACACTCACTTCTAACTGAGTTTAATTGTGCTGAAGGTGTTGGTGAAAAATGATCTTTCCAAAGAATAATCTGAATGAATCTTTAATGGACAGTTACAGAGTTATCTCTATTTAATTTGCATATTCTTTTTCTATGCTTGTGTGTGTGTGTGTGTGTGTGTGTACCACGGTTTGTTGTTCTGGTTTACACCGCTGAGAGTCCTCAGTTTCACAGTGCTTCCTGTGTCTCTGTTTCCTGTTTATCAGTCATTTGTTTCAGAGAAGTGTGATGGTGAATGAGATGGTGCTTGGAGTATAGATTTCCTTTTCGTGAGCAGTCAATCGTACAAGACGACGACAGGATTATTTGATTGTTCATAAAAAGGAATAATAATAATGATGTTCAACTCACATATTTGCAAGGCATCAATGTAATATGAATCTAACATTAGGGATTTAGAAAATATACATTAAAGGAATAGTTCACCCAAAAATGATCATTCTCTCATCGTTAAAATCATATTTATGCTTTTATGCCTTTATGCCATCATATGCCTTTCTTTTTCTGCGGAACACAAACAGATATTTGGATGGGCATATGAAGTGAATATATCCATACAATACAAGTCAATGGGGTTTCAACAGTTTGAAGCTCCAAAAATGACATAAAGGTAATCCATACCTTTAGAAGAGATACAACTGATTTTGGTTGAGAACAGTCCAAACTGTAACCTTTTTTCCACTAAAAAATTTCCATCTACAGACTTCTTGGAACGATCATGAATTGAAGCTTGATTACACTTCCTCAAGCTTACATTTCGGTCTGTTTCTCACCCAAAACTCATCGCATCATGGATTAAACCACTCGAGTCATGTATATTACCTTTTACATTGTATGGATATAAACACATCGTATCCATAATATATATATTATTGTATTCTGCAGATGAAAGTCCTACAAGTTTGATGCAGCGTAAGGTTGAGTACGTGAAGTATTCCTTTAAACCTCTGCAATAAATTCTGCCTTAATGTATTGTACACACTCAATTCAACCCTTTTTGTTTTGTATATATGTTCAGTCTTAAGTTTAAAAGTAAAATTAAAGTTTAAAAAATCCCCCACTGACTTACATTTTTAGAATGTTCTGCATATACAATGTTACAGACATTGAAGATGTAATCTTAAAATGTGCATCCGACTTTCGATTGGTTTAGAACTTCAGACTGAATTGTGATAGGCTTTATTTCCTGAATATATTTGACCATCTATAACCACCTTTACACTGCAAATGTATAGCACAGCATTATGCATTGATTTTCAAACACTGAAAACAAGATGAATGACTGAGTGTCATGACAATGGCAAAGCGGCTCTGATGTAACATTTCATTTATGCAGAACATGAGCTTAACTAAAACTTTAACATTATTCTTTTGCAAGAACTGGAAATCTACTGTAGTTTTCTTTTCTTTATTGGAGGTGGGGGCTTTCACTCAACTATTATGTAAACCAATAGTAACACTTATATCTATACTTTTAGTTGTCAATGTCACCCATAGCACAAAGGAACAGAATTTTAACAGATGCAGTTAAAGTTATCTAATATCCAATGGATTTTCCAGAGCTGTGTTTCTCTGTAATGCAATAAAAATGTATGTTTTGCCTGTTACTAGCAAAATGGTAACTAAAGGTTGAGAGAAAGAAAATAGTTGCTCTGCAGGTGCACTGTCTAACATCAAAAGTATTAAGATATCATGTAATGGCGGTGTTAGTTAGAGAGTCAGACAAAATAACCACCCAGCCTGGCACTTTACTTAACGGGCCCACTACCCTCTTTTCCAGCCTGCAATATTAAAGTTGAGGCTCGGAGTGACGAGGAGAACGGGCTTTCCTGTGAGATGAATGGAGAGGAGGAGGAGGAATGTGCAGCCGAGGACTTGCGCGTACTCGATGGCTCGGGGGCCAAAGTGAACGGCTCCCACGCACGCCCCGACAGCAAGCCGGCTGCCTACCCCATGGCCGGGGGCATCCGCCTCCCCAACGGGAAGCTGAAGTGCGATATCTGTGGGATAGTTTGCATTGGGCCCAATGTGCTGATGGTGCACAAGCGAAGTCACACTGGTAAGCACAACTGCCTCCTTATACTCTCACCCACGGCTACAGTAAAGCTTCAGCTCACTGGGTGCTGGGCTGGGTAGGTTGATCCGCATATAGAGAGACACAGAGGTCAGAGAGAGACACACAAAGAGCAGGGTAGAGATGCTAGACATGTCTTTAAGACATAACCAGACCATCATCAGAAGCCAGAGCAGAGCAAACAAATGATGGAAAAGTTTTGTATGGCATGTCTTGTATATATTGGACTGTTAAAACTGCAAATTGATATAAATGACCAATCTGAGCATGCTGGGTTGATGGAAGCTACAGTTACAATGGTGGCACAATACTTGTTGTACGTAATGTGGTTTTTGAACATTATAGCATGTTGCAGAAGTATTGTTGAGAATTTAATGGTAATGTCCACTGCCCGATATGATCATCAGCTGGTAAAGAAAAAGATCATATTTATGTTTTTGGCTTAAAGGAATATTGTGGGTTTAATAAAAGTTAAGTGCAATCGACAGCTATTGTGGCATAATGTTGATTACTACTAAATTTCTAAAATCTATTAATTTATTAAAATCTAAAATCTGGGTTAATGAGGCACTTACAATGGAAGTGAATGGGGTCAAATTTGTAAATGTTAAAATTCTCTTTGTTTCAAAAGTGTAAACACAAGACACAAACAATATGTGTGTGTTAACATGATTTTACTGTGATGAAATCACTAACTAACCTTTTCTGTGTAAAGTTATAGCCAATAATACAAATTCGGCATCATCGTGATGTTACAGCGTAAACACTAAAATGACCATGAAAGCAAATATTTAAACAACTTTATAGCTCAAGTAAAACACAAGGTTCTTTTTTTATATGTAAGAGCTTTTATAAAATTATAAGCTTCACATTTCTGCCTTTAAACCCTCCAAAAATTGGCCCCATTCACTCAATTGTGGCCCCATTCACTCCTATTGTATACGTAAGTGCCTCACTGTGACCTTGATTTTTGCTTTATGTAAGAAAAGGAGGGATAAATCCAAAATGATTTTTGTGGTAATCAACATAATGCCACAAAT
This sequence comes from Moxostoma hubbsi, assembly GCA_032164185.1. NCBI lineage: Eukaryota > Metazoa > Chordata > Actinopteri > Cypriniformes > Catostomidae > Moxostoma > Moxostoma hubbsi. The sequence continues at coordinate 30,264,090 of JAVLUX010000021.1, forward strand.
GATGTCTATTAAGCTTAAGCTCTATTAAGCCCAGAATATTCCTTTAAGATGGATATAGGAAAGAGAACTAAAAGAAGTTTAAAGAGGACATCAAATTTGTACATATACATACATAAACACATATATAAAAAAAAAAAATTGTTTTCTTTATGACAGTACAAATCAAGCAAAAAGATATTTCAAAACAGTCCAAAAGCAACAACCAACCAAGAAAAAGTCTCTCTCGAATCAAAGGGCAATTATTTCAGTATTAGTTTCTCCTTGTCTCAAATTGATATTCCACTGCAGTGAACTCAAACCAGTGGGTGAGAACATTTTTCAAAAAGGCACTTAACTTTAGCATTTGACAAACTAATGAAACTCAAAATGGAAGAAAGGAACAGCAGGCTAATGTAAATTCAGAAAAGAACATATAATAAAAGATATAATGAAGTGCTTCCTATTTAAATAAAAACATTTGCAGGAGGTATCGTGCTCCTGAAATGCCTTTTTAATGAGTTTCTTTTTCCGTCTTTTTGCTGCTTCACTGGTGACTCTTATTTTATAGGGCTTTTGAAGAGAGCGCCGTATTAATAGCGCTCTCTGAGAATGCAACAACATTCGGAGGAGCTGGATATTGGTTTATTCCAGGGGCGCTGATCAGGAAGACTGGCTCTCAAACACAAAGTGTTTCCTTCACTTTATTTAAATGAGCTCTGCATTTGCATTGTGATGGGCCGCTCTTACTTTAGAGCTGAAGAGGAGGAAAAAATGAGATTTTCAGATCAAATTGACCCAGGCAGTGGTGCATTACGAAACTGGCAGGCAGAGTCTGAAAGCCTCTTGTTCGATCAGGGCACGAGTCGGCGCGCGCGGAGCCAAGCAGCGCACGCAAAGCGGAGAGCGGCGCTCACGTGCAAGATGCCGCAGACGTGTTTGATTGAGCTTTGGCACGAAGTGGTGCGTTGTTGAGGATGTTACAGCGCTGTGGAGCTGTGTAGGACAGTGACCCTGCATTCACAGTGTAATAGCACTACAGAAGAGGATGGTTTGCTTGCACAGGGCCAATATAGAGTCTTAGACGCTCACCATTTACATGCCTGGGCTATTTGTCGTTGGCATACTAAGTTAAAATAAAATTCAGTTTTATAGAACTAAAGGTGTTTATATAACTTTTATAGATTTGAAAGTACAACAATCAGTCACTCTCCCCTTACATTTCTTTATGAATATATTTAATGAAGGATCTTAAGAAGTGATTTTAATGCGGACATTTAACTTTACGAAACAGCAGACTGAGATTTCAAACTTAAATGGATTATTGTGGACATGGACAAAATTATTTTCATTTGAAAACGCTTTCATTTTGCTACATATACACCTCTCATCCACTATAGAACGCTGTTTCCTCCACCATAAACAAAGACTTTCATAAACGAGTTTAGAAAAAAAAAAAAAAAACTTTTGAGTTTTCAAAATCAAACTGATCAGTGTGGATGCTGCCTAATTCAATTGATTAAAAACACAATTTCCCTACATTTACACCTCTCATTAACACTAGAATGGCATGAAGTTTGAAATGCTCTCCATGACCATACTTTGGAAAATGATGATGATAGGAAATTATAAACAGAGTTTACAAACTTAAATGGATTAGTGTGGGCGTGGCCTGAAATATAGCAAGTTGACACAGGTGACCAGCAGAGTAACCACATGTGTAGTTCATCACAAAAAATATGGATTAAGTACTATTTTATTAAGATTTTTCCCATATAACTATTTTTTATCATTTTAAACCTAATAAACTTCTTTTAAAACGTTCTGCATGAAAGTGTGATATCTTGTATTTAAAATACCACTTTTATCAAATGCAAAGCCACTCATATATTTTAAGTATCCAATTACTTTTTTGGGCCATTATATTGCACGTAGAATCCCTGAAAAAGAAGAATGTACTGAAAAATAAAATGCAGTTCTTTAGTCATCACACTTGACTTGCAGAATGCACTTCCTTTAGTACTTCTACAGAAAAAAATAAAATTAAAGATGCACATAAATTATGCATTGTCTTTCTTTCTTTCTTGCAGGGGAGAGGCCATTTCAGTGTAACCAGTGCGGTGCCTCCTTCACTCAGAAAGGCAACCTGCTTCGACACATCAAACTCCACTCTGGCGAGAAACCCTTCAAATGTCACCTGTGTAACTATGCTTGCCGCCGTAGAGATGCCCTTACTGGTCACCTGCGCACTCACTCAGGTAACTTATTCTCCTGCACAGTTATTTGTAATTTCACATGAGCCACAATACACGTATGACTCCAGTGGAAGTACATTTTATGAAATGATTGAGCAGATGTTGTTTATATTTTGAACTGACAGTCGGAAAACCCCATAAGTGCGCATACTGTGGGCGCAGTTACAAGCAGCGGAGTTCGCTGGAGGAACACAAGGAAAGATGTCACAACTACCTGCAGTGCATGGGCCTTCAGAACAGCATTTATACAGGTCTGTGAACAACAGAATACTCTCTAACCTTCCCACTCATTCCACTGACCTTTTTGAAGTTACCATAGCAAATATTAAGAATATAGATGAAAGGGGGCCTGGCTAGCTCAGTGAGTTGACATTGACTACCACCCCTTGAGTCGCAAGTTCGAATCCAGGGTGTGCTGAGTGACTCCAGCCTGGTCTCCTGAGCAACCAAATTGACCTGGTTGTTAGGGATGGTAGAGTCACATGGGGTAACCTCCTCGTGGTCGCAATTAGGGGTTCTCGCTCTCAATGGGGGTATGTGGTAAGTTGTGCGTGGATCGTGGAGAGTAGCATGAGACTCACATGCTGTGAGTCTCCGTGGTGTCATGCACAACGAGCCACGTGATAAGATGTGCAAATTGACTGTCTCAGAAGCAGAGGCAACTGAGACTTGTGCTCCGCCACCTGGATTGAGGTGAGTAACAGTGTCACCATGAGGACCTACTAAGTAGTGGGAACAGAGCATTCCAAATTGGGAGAAAAAAGGGATAACATTTTTTTTTAATTAAATAAAAAAAAAAAAAAGAATATAGATGAACTGTGGCTTACCCATGACCCTTTGTTTGCATATTATGACTCAGATGTCATTTAAGAAAGTGTCTGGGTTATGCTTTCTTTGAATTTACTCAGAAAAACGTACAATCCAAAATGACTGCAAATGTAAGGTCAACAGTTGAAGTACAACTACTTTCATTCCAATCCTTCCTGGAGTCCCTGCCCAAATATTGCCATTCAGATTTTCGGGGCCATAACTGAACAATTGAGCACATACAAACTAGTTCAAGCAGAGATTAGAATATGACATATCTTAATAAAATGATTGAAAGCACATCAGTCTTTATTATCTAAAGATATTTTTCAGAGGATGAGCTCAGGTTAGATATGAGTATTTTAATCTTATGTATGGTTTCTTTGTCTTTCCATAGTGAAGGAAGAGAACAGCCAGAATATGCAGAGGGAAGACATGTCTGCATCTGAGAGGGCCTTGGTGCTAGACAGGATAGCTAACAATGTAGCTAAGCGTAAGAGCTCTATGCCACAGAGGTTTGTGGGTAAGAGTTGAAGTTTGCTTTTCTTTGTATACATAGCAGAAGTTATTAGAGCAATGATACTTTGCAAATCAGATCAAATTGAGATAATTATCATAGCATTTATTTGATATCTCTGAAGATGGAAATAAGAAAATAAATGGCAGAACTGTGCAATGATAGGGAGACCCCACATTTCTCTTCATTTGATGTGTTCACATAAATTAAAGAATAATGAATTTGTTTGTTGCTAATTGTTTTAAGTTGTCTTTCAACTGCATATATACACCGATCAGCCACAACATTAAAACCACCTACCTAATATTGTGTAGGTTCCACTTTTGCCGCCAGAACAGCTCCAACCTATTCTGAGATGATATTCTTCTCACCACAATTGTAAAGAGCAGTTATCTGAATTACAGTAGACTCTCATCAACTAGGCATTTCCATCCACAAAACTGCCACTCACTGGATGTTTTTTGTCCCATTCTGAGTAAATTCTAGTGCTGTGCAGACTGTCATTTGGCAGCAGTGCAGTGCATGAAATCATGCAGATATGGGTCAGGAGCATGAGTTATTTCAGTGATTTTAAGCATGTCATGATTGTTGGTGCCAGATTGGCTGGTTTGAGTATTTCTGATAACTGCTGATCACATGAGATTTTCACACACAACAGTCTCTAGAATTTACTCTGAATGGTGCCAAAAACAAAAAACATCCACCGAACTGCAGTTCTGTGGATGGAAACAACTTGATGATGAGAGAGATTGATAAAGTATGGCCAGACTGGTTTGAACTGACAAAGTCTACAGTAACTCAGATACCGCTCTGTACAATTGTGGTGAGAAGAATATCATCTCAGAATGCGATTATGAGATGTGGGTTGGCGCAGTTTTGGTGGCATGAGGGGGATATTAGACAATATTAGGCCGGTGGTTTTACTGTTGAGGCTAATCGTTGTATATACTGCATTGAATTTTAAAGAAATATTCCACATTCAATTCAAGTTAAGCTCAATCAACAGCCTTTATGGCAAAACACTGATTACCACAAAAAAATATTTTTAATCGTCCCTCCTTTTCTTTAAATAAATAAATAACAAATTTTGGTTAAAGTTTGGTACTTACAATAAATTGAAAGGGGCCAATTTTTGAAGTTTAAACAGAAATGTGAAGCTTATAATTTTATTAAAGCACAAATGCTGTCAATTGAGCTTAACTTGTACTGAAACCAGAATAATCCTTTAATCTTTTGTAGCAATCAACAAGCCCGAAATCCTTCAGAACTCTGCAGAATTGGAATGCCCATGATTTATATATTTACCCACCCCTTACGTGTTCATTTATTAAAAGATTTGGCAAATTTTTGAATCGCCAGTTAAACACATTTTTACCATATTTAAATCCATTGTGCAGATTTCTGCCACAAATCATAAAGTTCACTTTCAAGTTCTATTTGGGCCTCGCAATAGGTCCATTTATAAATAAATGATGTGATTTGTTATTTTATAAATCACAGTACTAAGTCCATTTGATATTTACCCCAAGTTATGTCAATTTATATGCTCATCTCTTCATTTTGGTGTTTACTTAAATGAAACGTTCCCCAAAAAGTGAAAATTCTGTGATAATTTAATTATTTAATGTTGTTGTGAACCAGACTGACTTTCTTTCATATACAGAACACAAAAGGAGATATTTTAAGGAATATATAAGTCTTCACAACACAATGGCATTGGAAATTGTCTCACTTTAAAGCTCAAAAAGGATGCATACGTGTCCTAAAAGTAGTCCATGTGACTCATGCATTAAATTCCAAGTCTTCCGGAGGCATACGAAAATCTTGAAGCCGCGTCCATGAGTGCGATGAGAAATGCTTGTTTTCAGTGACTTAATTGTACTTTGTGTGAGTTCTTGTGTAAACACATTACACTGAGAAAGAGCTTTTTTTTTTTTTTAACTTTTGGATCCTTTTTTAAGCTTATAAGTGAGGCACTATCAACTGCCACACTATTGAAAAGACAGTCCATGATATTCATTAAAACATCTCCTTTTGTGTTCCACACAAGAAAGGAAGTAATATGGGTTTGGCACAACATGAGAGTAAGTTTACATTTTTGGTTAAACTATACCAAATTTGATTACATGATGATGAAGACATGACCCTGTTTTATAAGTTTACCAGTAAGGTTGTATCAAATATTATATCATAATAAAAAAGAAAAGTCTGTTGCTTCAATGAAATTAATAAATAAAATCCTCATTGCTTACACAGTAATAAAATACAAAAGGATTTGAAAAGTTAGATGACAGTTCTTGACTTCCTGTTTACATTTACAAAGTAAATTCAGATATCAAATCAGTTAAACATTTGCTCTTTTTTCTCTTTTTCACAGGAGAGCATCGTTTGTCAGAGCTCTCATTTGAGGGTGGCTCGGGCGAGCTAATGCAGCCTCATGTGATTGATCAGGCCATCAACAGTGCTATTAGTTACCTGGGAGCGGAGTCATTGCGGCCTCTTGTTCAGACCTCCCCTGGATCCTCTGACATGGTGGTCAGCCCTATCTACAATCTCCACAAGACGCAATCAGCCGATGGCAATGGCGTGTCAGCTAAAGACAGTGCTGCGGAGCATCTTCTTCTGCTCTCCAAGTCCAAATCAGCCTCAGTGGAGAAGGACGGCTCCCCAAGCCACAGTGGCCAAGACTCCACTGACACAGAAAGCAACAACGAGGAGCGGGTGGCCGGAGGAGGCGGTGCAGCTGCAGGTGGTCTCATCTACCTGACCAATCATATGGCCCCAGGTATGCGTAACGGAGGCCTGCCTGTGGTGAAAGAGGAGCAGCAGCGGCATTATGAGGCCTTGCGGGCAGCAGGTATCGATCTGAGCATGGCAGCATCAGAGGGGTTCAAGGTGCTGAGCGGAGAAGAAGAGGTGAGGGCGTACCGCTGCATCCATTGCAGGGTTTTGTTCCTGGACCACGTCATGTACACAATCCACATGGGTTGCCATGGCTTCCGAGACCCCTTCGAGTGCAACTTGTGTGGTTACCGCAGCCAGGACCGCTACGAGTTCTCCTCGCATATCACACGTGGAGAGCATCGCTTCTGAGTAAACACACAGAAGAGACATTCAACATACACGACACTTATACATGACTACACACATATCGAGTAAACTTGTCACACTTTTAAATATTTTTATTTTTTTTAGACACTCTCCAAACACTGAACAGATATTTGGATTTTTTTTTTTTTTTTTTAAGTTTAATGTGACATTGATTGATTGAATGATTGATTGATATGTACATACAGTATATATTTCACTTTCTTGTCTATTTTTTATACTGTGGTGTGTTACGTTTGTAAACCAAAATAAGAATTGTAACTGAAAAAATTGTGCATATTCAAGATTCTTAACATGCTTTTAGCTGCCCTGAAGATACAAAGACAAAATAGTAAAAAGAGTAAAGCTACTAAAAACACAAAGTATAAAATTATTATACAGTATTGTGCACATTTATACAAGTGAAGTAATCTGACCTATTTCGGTTTCTCTCAATTACCTGTGTTCAAACTGTGATGAAAACCTAATATACTTTTTGTCATCAACTTAATTTTTAATATAAATATTTTTATATTATCTAAGCGGTCTAAACAAGTTAATATAATTTGTTTTTATTTATTACACTGAAAGTATATTGTGAGTTTTCCATTTTGTGTATAGATGACCTTTTGAAACGCTCTTATGTTATCTATGATATTGAACCACAGCATCTTGTACCTGTGTGCATTATAAATTAGATGTTTTTACTTCACTTTTTTTATTTTATTTAACAGTATATAGTTTGACAGTATTTTACATGTTTACATCAACATCCTAAAATATATATATATATATATATATATATATATATATATATATATATATATATACCTGCAAAATAAAATAAAAGATATTTTACATTTGTTCAACCAAAGGGGGTTTTAAGGGTAATCTTTTTTTTAACATTTAAATCAAATTGCTTATGTCCATTGCTTGATGAGTCTGTACCATTTGTTAGTTGCAATCCAACTAATGAATTATTAATTATGAATGAAGTTTAAGTGCACACACCATAAACGCATGTCACTATTATTAGTGCATAATGTGTCCTAACATTAATGACATGTGAGATTTTTGAGATAAAATCAAAGGCCATTTGAAAATAATAATAAAAAAGTCTCTCTATGGCCAATTGTGATAATTAAACAGCAGAAGGATGTCATTAAATTAAATAATATACAGTTACACGTGCTGCGATCCACAGTATAAGAGGCGAATCTCTGCCCAGTCATCTCCTTCACACACACACACAACAAAACACACAATACCAATGCTTGATTTTCATGCAGTCTGTCCAATAGTAGCCACAGATCAGTATCTTTAGTGAATAAACTGCTGTGAACTCTTTCTCCGTTACAGCTCAGAGATTTCAGCTCATGAGTTGTGGGAAGCTTGATATAATCAACTCTTAAAACAGCACGAACTTCAGAAATCTTTCAAAATAAAAGTCCGGCTCTAATAAGAGCTCTATTCAACTGATTGTGTTTAATTAAAGACATTACGACAGAAAAATATTACTACTTTATAAAAGTATTATATTCAAAGCAGTCGCAGTATTGGTTATATTATTAGTATTATTATCTGTAAGCAATATCACATAAGCAAGTGTACTGAATATCAGCATGTTGTGATTTAGCCATGACAGCCTTTTGACTCAGGTAATCAGATTGTTTTCATTTAATGTTTTCATTAATAATGTAAAGCTCTGTTGTGCATCTTTATTTTCTTTCTTTCCTTTCCTTTCCTTTTTTTTTTTTTTTTTTTTACCAAAAATGATGCATAACATGGAAGCCAGAAAAAATAAAACAGAAAAGCCATAGTTTGTGTCTAAATGCAGTTCTTTATGTAGTTCTTTTTGTCAATCTTTTTTTAAATTTTTTTTTTAGGGTTTTTTATTTGTTGCTTAAGTTAGTATTGATACTGAGGTACCAGGGCTGGTATCGTACCGAAGCCAAAATTTTGTTACCCTAGTCTGTGCGAGCCACCTACTGACAAACCACTTTTAAAATGACTGCTATGCTCTTGCATAATACAAAAGTAAAGTGGTTTAATTTCATTAAGCAGTTAGATCAAAAAAAGTATTATGCTCCTAGATCATCTCTTTTTGTTTATAAGTAAATTACATTTTGCCTAAGATGTACAGTATGTCAAATCTAAGACAAATTTGCTTTCAAAATGACAATTGATGCTGAAAATTTGAGAGAAAATTCATAGACATTGAAGATAAACTAATTTTAATGTATGGGTTGAAACAGAATTTGTAGCACTGTGGCTTTAGCAAATGCCATAAATAATGACACATAGTGGGGGCCACAGTTTCTATTCAAGTGTTCATCAGTTGATAGTGTGTTTCTTGTTTACCAAAAATGTGTAAAGTATTCATATAATGTAGATTTGTAAGAGTGTGCACAATGGCCAAAGAGAGATGGAATAAACTGAAGGAGAGCAGATCTATATAGAGAGAGAGCTTGACCCAAGAGCTCATCAGCTCCTCGCAACAACACACACATTCAGATGGCTGCTGTGTTATTGGGTGAAAACGGGAAGCAGCTGTGGCCAATGCAGAGCCCCCCACGCTTCACTGGGGCTTAACCGTGGAGAAAGTGAATTTGCATGAGAGGGATAATCTGTCCAGCATAACAGAAGTGTTGCTATACCCTTTCAGTCTCAAAATTTACCAACAGATTTGTCAATGGACAATTGATCAATATTTTTTTTTTTTATATTGTGTAAATACTGTGTAAAAGAAATACTCATTGCATTTCAGCAATTTTGTGTACATCTTATTTTATCATTAAATTGTATCGCATTGGCATCATATCAGCCATCGGCAATTACAAAACCTTAACTGATTGATCACTACTGTGAAGAATTGAAAGGTGGATTAATAAAAAAACTTTGTTCATCATACAACATGATCATATACCTTGGAATATGACACATAGACTATACTTAATAAAGCACCCAAAAGTGTGTCAAGTGTTAGGATGAATCTAGCCACTTTCACTCATAAAACCTGTTTAAATGTACTAAAATTGCCAGATTGCCTTTTCTTGTACATTTACCACATCTGCTGTTCACACATGCAACTGTTTTCCTCTTTTTTCCCCATCTTGCTACTATTCACACAACAGATCCAAAATTTTGTTAAAGGGATAGATAATCAAAAATGAAAATTCTCTTATCATTTACTTAACTCTAAATCTCTACTTTCACTTTTACATCTGAAAGTCCCATGCGGTGCACGTTTAATTGCACCTTCACATCTGAAAGTGAAAGTTAAAGTGAAAAACAGGACTTAAATATTCACCCACACTTATTATATCACTTCTGAATATATGGATTTAAACACTGGAGTCATATGGATTACTTTTATGTTTCCTTCATGTGATTTTTGTTGCCACAAAGGTCTGCTCATCATTCACTTGCATTGAATGGACTTACAGATCTGAGATTCTTCTAAAAATCTTAATTTGTGTTCTGCTGAAGAAAGGAAGTCATACACACTGGGATGGCATGAGTAAATGATAACAATTTTCATTTTTGGGTCAACTAACCCTTTAAACTCTTTGATGTCATTTCATGGAGAGGCTTTAGGTATTGTGCATCCCTTGTTCCCAAAAGAGGATATTTTTTGTTTGTTTGCTTGTTTGTATAATGAATGATGACAGAATTTTCATTTTTATGTGAACAATCCCTTTAAGGTGAATATTAGTTGTTGATATAGTGATTTGTGTTGCCTAGCTCCAGAGGAATTCTGTGCGCCTGTCCTCTCAGTCCAGCTGTGGGCTACCCCTGCTGTTCTGACAGCCATCCACATCTCCTAAGGGATGGACTCACTACTTGCACTGCTGGCTAATTTTACAAAGTTTCAACAGTCTGGCCAACCACAGAACCTTAAAATATTCATTAACCCGCTTGACAAAAAGATGAAAAATAAATAACACCCTTTTTCATGGGCTTCCAGTTTTTCTAAGATTGTTTCATGAAAATTGCATGACTGATTCATTTCATGTGAGCACAATCTATAATCGGTGCCTCTGCTGGAGATGAAGACAACCCGAGAGTCAGAGTTTAGAATTGAATTACACTTTTAAATCCCACTCATCTTCTGAGGTGTATTAGCAGTTCAGGCTTACTCTTGTAAGAAATGTTTTCAGTTGCATGGAAGAACCAAATAAATCAATCAGCCATCTCTCTTTCAATTTTCCTCGACTTCAGTCATCAGATTTCATGTAATAGTCCTTTCACTTTAACGCATACAGTATCGTAGTTCGCAAATGGAAATTTAATGCTAATGCAGGGGGAATAAAATACCAAAACAACAGAAAGAAATTTCAGAGAAGATCCCACTCAAATGAAGTGACAGAATTCAAAACCATCTGAAAATTCAACAAAAAATCCATACTGAAAGGAAAGTTTTTGATTCGTTTTAGAAATATCTCTTTCATATTGTAGCAATGCTTTGAGAGACTTTATGGAGTTATCAGTTATGCTCATTTAGGTTTAAATATCAACTTTGTCTCAGATGTTTCTTCTAGAATTCCTTTGGTGAGACAATTGTCAACCTACAAGAGCACATCAAGGCAATAAAATGTTGCTGGAATATCTCAGATCATTATGTTCTTGGGAAAATTTGATGAGAAATGATTGAGTTCATATTGTCATCTCTGATTTTTGATTGCGGACTGTAGCTTTGCAACACTGAGCACAGTTTGAGTCATTGTTGAGAAGCTCTATAGAAGTCTAGAAGGGGTCTTTTTCTCAGGATTAAAATCTGAGGAGGAGACTTAAATAGCATATTTGATTGTCTATTTAATCAATTTAGGAGAAAGAGATCTTTGTGGATTTTCTTTCTTAAGAATATTATGGAAGGCAGGAATCTAAAAGGTCCTTTTAAACAAACAGAATGTCCTCAGAATGATCATTCAAAATGTCATCCATTTGAGCTTTAGAAAAATGATTGATAATTTGTAACCCGACCAAAACCATTCATCTTCAAATTCATTCATTCTTTGCTTTGTGATTTGGCCTGGGTGAGCTCCCTCACCACTGGACCAGCAACTTTTATTCCTCATACCATCTGCGGCCACACAATTAAAGCTCCACAATGCCAATGTCAATAAAGTGCAGCAGTCTGGTTCTGGAAGAAAAAAAACCCATTCATTTTATTCATAGGGGAATTGATTTTTAAAGATAACTTATAAACCTTTAAAGACAGACAGCATGACCTTTGAGGTGGTTAATCAATGATATATGCTCCTGCTGAAGCCACTTATCTGCTTTAAAATCAACTTTGTTAATAAAATAAAATTAAAAAAAAGTACACAATCAGGGAATTGCGGCACACAAACTGCAGCAAAATAGCTCAGCAATACTCCCTACACTATTAAATGAACATATTTGTAAATATGTGAATATTTCGCAATATAGGCCTACTTTATAAATATATTGAGTCAATACTTGTATTATTTATTTAAAGAGCATTGTCAATAGATTTATAATTTGTATTCATTACATCTTCTCAACGCCTCAAGACATGTAGGCCTAGTTCAATCCTTAATATGACATTAAGTACAGTCTTATCCCTGTGACTTTTTGTCTGATTTACAAATACTTTTTTGATTCAAATCAAAGTTTGTAATGTTGTGATTCACCTTGGAGCTGGTTGTTTTGGTCCATGATTTAGAACTCTTTTATGAAAATCAATGAAAAAAATTATGGGAAAAAATACTTCCGGAACCAAGAAAGCTGGAAAAGTGTGCGGACACTATTGCACTTCATTCTGCTGGTCAATTCTCTCCATCTATACTCATATTTTTGATTAGGAAAATTACGCTCTATCATAAATCAGACAGTTAAGATGCATTTATTTATTCTGACATAATGTAAAATATCACTGCAAACAAACTCCATATTGATGCAGTTCTCTGCAGGCAATTTGTACAATGTGTAACTAACAAAACTAAACAAACAGACTTGACGCTAGGGGATTATGTATTTCAAGTCCATATTTTTTAAACCCCCATTCATGGTACAAAGCCATTCTCCTGCTTTACCAGTCTTGGTCCGAGACCACATTGGCTTTGCGACAGGAAGAGCACTGCAAGAGTTGATCTGTGGGTAACTCTTATCATTAGACCAGAATGCATGCTGTGTTGCCCAACTTCCCCTCCAAAGGCATTCCCCAAGACAACACAATGGAAGAGTTTGCCCTAAGGTGTTCAATGCTCTTTCTCTACAGGACTGAGGGCAGGTTAACATGGATAACTGTTGAATTCATTCTGTGAACACAAGAGGGTAGAGCTGCCTGAACATGGTACTAGCTGACAGTTCCCCTTTGGATAAAGTGTGTTCAGAAGGAAATAACAGCCTCAAGACCCCATGTTCCCTTTTAGTGCTAACTTGGCACATTTCCTCCGTATTAAAGGGAAAACAGTTGCAGCTCCACTTAGGTGATGCAACTGTTATCAGCAACATACAACTGCGGTATGCTAATTTTGAGGCAATGAATACAGTAACAAGCAACTGGTTGTTTGAGAGCTGGTTTGAGTCATCAGATCAACCCTGTGTGTATTAATATATCTTAATTTATATGAAGAACATTACTGCTGTCATACTAAAAGACATATATTTTTAGTAAGTTGGATTCAAGAAAATCTTCATAACAAAAATGATCCATTTATTTCAAGAATTGCATTTTCATACAACCCCAACACAACATTTTAATAATACTAACGTAAAAGCAAACAGTCAATCAGTATAAAAAAAAAAAAAAAAAAAAAAAAAAAAAAAACACACAGACGGGCTCATCGGCCACAGCCAAAAGTCTTGTTCCACTCTTCATATAGCTCGAGATCTTTAGAGGAGACACTGGGCCGCACTGTTTTAAGAGCCTCCTGGAAGTCACTGTGGAGTATGGGCCTAACCTGATCTGCTGTGATGGTAGCAATGTCACTAAGACAAATGCTTCGGATGGGGCCTAGTGCTGCTTCACGACACAGCTGTGTCATATCCGCACCCGAAAACCCTTCTGTACCCTTCACTACCTTCTCCATCTCATCTGCTTCAAGCTGGCTTTTCTCACGGGACATGAGGTTAGTAACTATCTGCTGCCGAGCCTCTGCCTCTGGGAGAGGGATGTAAAGTCGCTTGGCCAGGCGACGGCGGGCTGCTTCATCAATCTCCTGCGGCCGGTTGGTGGCTCCAACCACAAGGATGCGATCATCTGCTGAGGTGGCAGCTCCATCCAACTGAACAAGAAACTCGGTTTTGATCCGACGGGATGAGTCGTGCTCTCCGTCTGTGCGCTGGGAAAGAAGGGAATCAATCTCATCGATGAAGATGACTGCAGGCTGGTGACAACGCGCAATGGCAAAGAGTGCACGTACCATCTTCTCGCCCTCTCCAACCCACTTTGAAGTAAGAGACGAGGCGCTGATGCTGAAGAAAGTGGCTCCAGACTGGCAGGCAATGCACTTACCTATGAGGGTTTTACCAGTGCCTGGTGGACCAAAGAGAAGGATGCCCTTAGGTGGACCTCTAAGGCCAGTGAAGATATCAGGCCTCAACATGGGCCACACTACGATCTCTTTGATCGTGGCTTTGGCAAACTCCAGGCCAGCAATATCATCCCAAGCCACAGGGGGGCCATGGTCCATGATCTCACTCATGATCAGCTCTATGATCTTGGGTTCAAAGTTCTTTAGTCGCTCGTCGACAGATTGTGCATCTTCCGGTGGGTTGTCCTTGGAGTTACTTTCCTCTTGTTTTGGCATGGGAGAGACAAATTTGCAGAAGGCCCCACGTGACCGATTTGCCCCAAGGCATTTTTTGGTGGTTGTAGCAACGTTAGCTGCAGAGGCTCGCTGGCCCTGATGGGAATGCTTTTTTTGCTGGTCAACAATAAACTGCTCCCGTGCAGTTCTAAAGTTAGTGCTGACACCTTCCTCTCCTCTCCGTCCTCCGCCTCGAGGTTCCTGCTCCCCATGTGATGGGAATGAGCTTCTGTTGCTTTCAGTTCCTGAGCTGTAGAAGTTCTTCCTCTTGGAGGGGTTTGTGGAGGAAAAGAACACAGGCTGATTATACACATTAGGCCCACTTGTGTAACCCACACTAGAACTAGCATTGCCTGTGGAATTGAAATTGTTGTGGCTAAAGATGTGTGTAGATCCTGTTGGAGCTCTTGGAGCATTCTGTGCCAGGGGAGGACGCAGAGGAGCTCCTTCACATTCTCTGGCCCACTCCACAGCACCGCTAAGTGGGTTACTGTCCCCCCTTCCCATCTCAGCTCTGGGTGGAGGCACCGCAAGCCCGTGAGACAGAGGCTCTCGTTTTAACCCAGAGGAAGGACCAGAGCAAGCACTGCCTTTCTCCCCACCCCCGCTGACCTCACCACCAACAGTGATGTTAACATCTGATGGATCCACTGGGACTGCACAAGTCTTCATCATCCTTTGCACGTACGGCAGGTTGAACACATTCTCGATAGTTATGGATGACTCCCATTTGTCACTGTGGTTCTTTTGATTGCGGGCCAGATGCAAGGCGCTCTCCGCGTAGTTGTTGAGCCCTCTGTGTGGGTCATCTGAGTCCAAGACTGCAGCGTAGCTCTCGGAGTAGGTCCTGAGCAGGCTGGCAGCTCCAGCCGGAGAGAGCTCAGCATTCGCCCATGCATACTGAATGGACAGGATGTGTGCCCGATAAGCATCGGCCGTCTGTTCAGGTGTACAGGAGCCAGACGAAATGTCAAAGGACCTCCTCTGCCACTCGTCCAGGTGTGCGCTGCTCATGCCTGGCCTGTTCCAGCCTGCATAAGAAGTGGGATCTAGATCAATTAATAATGTATAGAAGTAAAAAAGTACCACACAACATAAGCATGGACTGTCCTGGCAAAAAATACAGACAAAAAGTGGTTTATGGGATCTAAATTACATCTACAGAAAGTTAGCCTTTTTTTCAAGAACTATTGTTAGTTAAAATAATACAGTAATACAAAAAATGCTTCCCATTAAAACATTTTTTTTTTTTTTAAATACAAACATATGAGGGTTTTTTCTCCATTTCATCATGTCTATAATTAAACATGCCCCCTATATGAGGCGAGGCAAAAAAAAAAAACTATTGCTGCAGCAATTGGCCAATAACAGAAATAGGCGTAATATACCAATAAGTTTGGACATTCAGAACTGAATTTACATTTCTCATAATCTTAAAAACCTTTGATCAAAGGTTTATGCTTAAATTGTAAGACAATTGTAGTCTTAATTGTGCTGATGTTTTATTATTATTTTTACAATATATATTTATATAATATAATAATGTCATAACATACTATTATATATTTTTTGATCACTGCATGATTCCCATATTAAAATTTTTGATAATTCATTCAGTTTAAACGTATTTAATATTATTTTACAGTGTAAAACAGTAGCCAAATATTAAACAATGAGTATGTTTGTCCAAACGTTTGACTTGACCATTACTGTACTAATGGTAATCTATACAAAACGTTAGATAACAATAAACGTTTACAAAGCCCGATTAATTCTGATCTCGCTTGGTTTTTTGCCACATACACACACAAGTTGTTCTTGGCTTTATCTGCTGAACGCACTGATAAATGAAAGCCTCGTTTCACATGAACAGTTATCAGTGTGCCAACTAATTATTTCACAATTAATGTCACAAGGGATAACAAAATCTCAGTAAACAACGACGTACTGTCAGAATAGTAATAAAGTGTTAGACACCCAGATAGGACAGTATGGCTTTGTTGAAATGTACAACGTGAGCTGGAACACAAATCAAGTTTCAAACACACTTCTGTGTACATTTTATTTTGGGCAAGCAAAATAGTAACCTACCTCTGGATTAAACGTGTATCAGCAAGTTTCTTGTGTAAATGCTGTAATGTTTAAAAAACACAACACAACCAATATTGACGGAACTTCCCGCCTCCCGAATGAAGCTTCCGCACGAGCAGCTTCCCGCCGCTCACAGCTCGATGACGTGATCGCGAGCGCCATCGCCTGCTGAGAGAGGAATACACAGCACATCAAGACTGATTTATATTGTCTTAACCCCATTTTTTATTATTATTATTAAACTACATTTTAAAACATAAAAATTAAAGATGGCCCTTAAATTTTACAAATGAAACTAAAGTAAAATAGCCCCTTTATACAACATTTAATGTTTTAATGTGGTCAACAACATCATTGGTTGTTAATCATCAGACCCGTTTGTCAAAGGGCTTTGGGGTGTTAAGGCATAATGGCACTCACTATTTAATAAAAAAAAAAATAATAATAATAATAATAATATATATATATATATATATATATACACTCACCTAAAGGATTATTAGGAACACCATACTAATACTGTGTTTGACCCCATTTCGCCTTCAGAACTGCCTTAATTCTACGTGGCATTGATTCAACAAGGTGCTGAAAGCATTCTTTAGAAATGTTGGCCCATATTGATAGGATAGCATCTTGCAGTTGATGGAGATTTGTGGGATGCACATCCAGGGCACGAAGCTCCCGTTCCACCACATCCCAAAGATGCTCTATTGGGTTGAGATCTGGTGACTGTGGGGGCCATTTTAGTACAGTGAACTCATTGTCATGTTCAAGAAACCAATTTGAAATGATTCGAGCTTTGTGACATGGTGCATTATCCTGCTGGAAGTAGCCATCAGAGGATGGGTACATGGTGGCCATAAAGGGATGGACATGGTCAGAAACAATGCTTAGGTAGGCCGTGGCATTTAAACGATGCCCAATTGGCACTAAGGGGCCTAAAGTGTGCCAAGAAAACATCCCCCACACCATTACACCACCACCACCACCAGCCTGCACAGTGGTAACAAGGCATGATGGATCCATGTTCTCATTCTGTTTACGCCAAATTCTGACTCTACCATCTGAATGTCTCAACAGAAATCGAGACTCATCAGACCAGGCAACATTTTTCCAGTCTTCAACTGTCCAATTTTGGTGAGCTCTTGCAAATTGTAGCCTCTTTTTCCTATTTGTAGTGGAGATGAGTGGTACCCGGTGGGGTCTTCTGCTGTTGTAGCCCATCCGCCTCAAGGTTGTGCGTGTTGTGGCTTCACAAATGCTTTGCTGCATACCTCGGTTGTAACGAGTGGTTATTTCAGTCAAAGTTGCTCTTCTATCAGCTTGAATCAGTCGGCCCATTCTCCTCTGACCTCTAGCATCAACAAGGCATTTTCGCCCACATGACTGCCGCATACTGGATGTTTTTCCCTTTTCACACCATTCTTTGTAAACCCTAGAAATGGTTGTGCGTGAAAATCCCAGTAACTGAGCAGATTGTGAAATACTCAGACCGGCCCGTCTGGCACCAACAACCATGCCAC
This sequence comes from Moxostoma hubbsi, assembly GCA_032164185.1. Taxonomy (NCBI): domain Eukaryota; kingdom Metazoa; phylum Chordata; class Actinopteri; order Cypriniformes; family Catostomidae; genus Moxostoma; species Moxostoma hubbsi. The sequence goes on from JAVLUX010000021.1 coordinate 30,282,124, forward strand.
GCTCAAAATTGCTTAAATCACCTTTCTTTCCCATTCTGACATTCAGTTTGGAGTTCAGGAGATTGTCTTGACCAGGACCACACCCCTAAATGCATTGAAGCAACTGCCATGTGATTGGTTGATTAGATAATTGCATTAATGAGAAATTGAACAGGTGTCCCTAATAATCCTTTAGGTGAGTGTATATATATATATATTAATCTTCTGCTCTAGTTACTCAGGGAACTTGGCAGTGCGATTTTGCAGATATTGTTGACTTTTGCGGATTGCTTGTTATGTTGTTATTTGGGAAATAGTGCTTCCCTCTTTGTTTTAAGATTAATGTGAAGGGGGGAAATAAAAGTCCCTCTGATAATGACTAGCAATATAATTTAAGATTCTAGAAGAGAAATACATGTAAAGGGGGGGAAAGACAAAGAATCAAAGAGAAAGATACGGACAGATAGATAGATAGATAGATAGATAGATAGATGACAGACGGATAGATGGATGGATGGATGGATGGATGGATGGATAGACAGGCAGAATTTATGATACATGAAAAATAAATAAGTTAATAAATAAGTTAATAAAAAAAGAAACTTTTCAATCAAAAAGAAATCAATGTTATATTATTATATTATAATATTTTTAAATGGATATTTTTACTAATCTTATGCACACATAATTGGTGAAGGTCATGTAAAGCATTTTTAAAAAAATATAAATTCTGATGGCAAAAAATCTCGGATTTTTTTGGTTCATGAATGTACCGCTGACACACTACAGAATGGGTTTTTATTTATGTATGTATTGGACAATTTGTCATGTACAAACAACATGGCAACAATAATACATATTTGCATTATAACAGCAGGATAAGGTTCATAAAAGTAACAAACTAAAACATACAAGAAATAATAAAAATAATAAAAAATTAAATATAATTTTATATATAACACACACACACACACCCACACATACACTTAAGGGACTATGGCTTTTTTTTGTAAATCATATTCTTCTATTATGCTAAAACATTTTATTTCATATGTATTTTTCATCACCTTAAGGGCTTTTGTATAAGAAAGATACTCACAAAACCTAGGTTTCACATCCATGTACTTTGACTTGTGTATATACACTTTTCCCAGAATAAGGATGTTATTAAACAGAATGTCATCTTTATCATTGTTCACAGGGGCGGATCTACCGGGGTGGCATAGGGTGGCAAATGCCACCCTAAAAGAATACCTTGCCACCCCTGCTGCCACCCCAGTTGGCAGCAAAGAATTAAATTAGACAATTTACGAGCGCGAATCTCCAATGTCCGACTGCACTGAATGCAGCACGAGATGACGCCAGAGAGCGGCAATAGACTGATCAGTGATCAGTTTGGAAAACTGAGTGGCGCGAAGCGAATGAGCCAAGAGTCGCGAAGAAAGGAGACACAGGAGAAAGAGGTCAAAACGGATTAACTATCAGGTTGTGTAAAATAGCGGTTGTTTTAACTGTGAGCAGTGCATCTTGTGAACGAAGTTTTTCATCTCTCAGCCTCATAAAGTTCGGTAAAGTTGGACATATATTCACAGATTCGAACTTTCCGGATCAATAACTCATAAGCGAAACGTTCTTAAAACACAAACAACACCTCTTTCCAACCGCAGTAATGTAGACAACGAGCTACAACCTCGTTTTCATCAAAACAAGCCTCCGTCATGAGCTGGACAATTGCATTGATGTCTAAGCGCAGCCGGCTGAGAGACAAGACCGCAGGGACCGTCTGCAAAGTGCAAAACCGAAATGCGATACTACACAAATATTCAATAACTTCACTGTTACACATTGTAGTGTCACCAAATTCAGTTCACACATCAGTGGTCTCCTGCTGGTTACACTACAACACTTAGCTTGGAAAAATCTGCTTTTGCATAATTTGGGGGAAAAATATTCAATAACGTCTAGGTTACTGTTGTAACCTCAGTTCCCAGATGGATGGAAGAGACGTTGCGTCGAAGAAGCGACACTAGGGGTCTAGTGAATTTTGAAGAAACTTTGAGAAAAGGCCAATGAGAAATTGTTAGACAGAATATGCATGTTCCGCCCCAGCACATACAGGTATAAAGGGGGGGAAATGCATCTGTTTCCTAAGAAAATTCCCAAAAAGCAAGTTTTTCCAAACTAAGTATTGTTTCCACAGTGTATTTATGCCCACATTAGTACAGCTCAGTCCATAGATCTTCATGTGTAAGTTTTTCTTTGTATAGTTTCTTCTTGTACAAATGCTGCGTGCATTTGCTTCCCCTCTCACACATCTGCCTGTCATCACCAGTGTCTTACCTTAATGCCTTTCCGGCGATAATGCCCTTACTTCAATCATACTTCTATCTCCTGTTAAGTGAGATCACATTGTATGGTCACTTATTCCTAATATGAACTGTTTCACATGAAACCTCAAATGCAAGACATTGATTGCATGAGATTAAGTTTGTCTGTATGAATTTGTAAATGGCAGCCTGTGCCCTTTTGTAGTGTGTACATACTATTTCTCATCAAACTGTGATAAACGTGATTAAATTAAGTATATATAAGTCTGCCATATGTTGCCACCCCTCAAAAATTCCTGCCCCCCTCTTGCCACCCCATAAATATTTTTCTAGATCCGCCCCTGATTGTTCATAACATACTACAGAATATTAGAATTGTGAATTCTTTTCGAAGCCATGCTTGTAGTTCCTCCGCTCGCTGAAGTGTTCCATAGAACTGCAAACCCCGTCAGCCTGTGTTGCGCGTACGACGCATGCGCTCGAGTCGTGACAGCGTGCTGGGATAAAGAGACTTCAACTGGTGATTAACTGATTTCTAGACCAGTGCACAGAAAGCGGCGAATTAAATGCATAGCTATAGACGGCCTCTATTCCTGGAGTCTGTTATTCGCTAGCATGACACTGTAGTGTATTTTGCCATCTGATCTATCAAATACAATCACGGGACATGGGAAGCTAGCTGAGACTGTTAGCTGCGGGAATCATTTCGGGTGTCTCCACAGAAGCGGACTCAAGGAGTCACACCCTAATATTTAGTATCCTCCCATCAGCCGCACGAATGCTGCTGTTACAGATGCCCTCTGGATTATTGCTGGACTCTTTCTAATCGCTGGCTGCCCTATCAATAACTCGCTTGTATTTGTGCTAAACTGCTAAAAGTCACCGGGGAAGTCATGGATGTCCAGTTTCAGTGTACTATGTGGGGAGACAGATAACGTTAGCCAGCTAGCTAGTGTGTGCTCCATCAGCACTCCTCTCTGTGGGTTTGGCCGAAGACTGTGACTGAGGAATATGAGCTCACCGATGTACACGTTTGTTTTGAGAGATGATAACAGTACTGTGTATGCGGAGGTGGCCAAGATCCTCATTTCCACTGGAAAATGGAAAAGACTGAAGAAAGACAATCCTCGATTTAATTTAATGCTGGGGGAGAGAAACCGGCTGCCTTTTGGACGGCTGGGTAAATTACTTCCAGATGTCGCATGTGTAAAGAATAAATTAAAATTATCTCATTCTCTCAAAATCATTTACTCCCCCTCATCCCGTCTCAGATGTGTATGACTTTCATTCTTCAGCAGAACACAAACGAAGATTTTAGGTGAATACATCTATCATATCACTTTAGAAGACATGGATTAAATCACTGGAGTTGTATGGATCGTTTGCTGTGTGGACCTACAGAACTAAAATATTCACCTAAAATCTTCGTTTGTGTTCTGCAGCAGAAAGAAAGTCCTACACATCTGGAATGGGACGAGGGTGAGAAAATGATGAGAATTTTTATTTTTGGTTGAACTATCCCTTTAAACATGCATTAGACTCCCAATGCAATGATGATATACACTCAGTGACCACTTTATTAGGCACACATCTACATCTACTTATTCATGCAATTATCTAATCAGCCAATCGTGTGGCAGCAGTGCATAAAATCATGCAGATACGGGTCAGGAGCTTCAGTTAATCTTCACATTAAAAATCAGAATGGGGAGAAAATGTGATTTTAGTGATTTCGACTGTGGCATGATTGTTGGTGCCAGACGGGCTGGTTTGAGTATTTCTGTAACTGCTGATCACCTGAGATTTTCATGCACAACAGTTTCTAGAATTTAATCTGAATGGTGCTAAAATCAAAAACCATCCAGTGAGTGGCAGCTCTGTGGATGGAAATGCCTTGTTGATGAGAGAGGTAAACAGAGAATGGCCAGACTAGTTTGAGCTGACAGAAAGGTTACAGTAACTCAGATAACCACTCTGTACAATTGTAGTGAGCAGAACATCATCTCAGAATGCACAACATGACGAATCTTGAGGCGACTGGGCTACAACAGCAGAAGACCATGTCAGGTGCCACTTCTGCATGATTTTATGTACTTATACAAAGTAAAAAGCCTGACAAATAACTTTTTCTCAACATTCAGATATTAGGTTATAATTCATTCACTACCAGTCAAAAGTTTAGACACGCCTGACCTGACTGAATTGATTTTTCTTGTGATCTTAAAAATCTTTTTTATCTTTAGGCTTGTGATTAAATGTTTCAAAATTTGTTTTGTTGACAACTATAAATTGTGCTGCACAATTAGAGACCTAAAATTTTTGTGAATATTTTTTTAGTGCATGTGTTGGACAAGATAGTGAAGGACAAGCAGCCAACACTTTCCCTGCATAAATGGGATCTCCAATTAAGTTAAGTTAATTAAGTTGGTTGAGTAAATTAACAGAGCTTTTATATTTCACCTTTATATTTTAGAAGCTTTTAACTTGGTTAACATTTCTGATCACTACATCATTTTCATTGTAATAAATAGTCCTGTGGTTGGAAAAGTCACTTTTAAAAGTACAATAAGTCCCTGTAAGCTCTTAATTTCTGAGCAGTTATAAAAACGACCTGTATAATAGTTATTCACGAATCAGAAAATAGTTCTAACATGCAGGACAATGCTTAAAATAATACTTCACTCCCAAAAAGAAAATTCCCTAACTCATAATTAACTCATCCTCATGACATCCCAGATGTGTTTGACTTTCTTCAGTTAAACAAAAAAGAAGATTTTTAGAAGAATATTTCAGCTCTGTTGGTCTATACAATACAAGTGAAAGGTGACCAGAACGTTGAATCTCCAAAAACAAATAAAGGCAGCACAAAAGTAATCCATAAGACTCCAGTGGTTTAAACCATGTCTTAAGAAGTGACATGAGAACTGGGGGTGAGAAACAGATCAATATAGTCCTTTTTTACTTTAAATTTCCAGCTTTGACCAGGAGGTGGCGTTACTCACGAATAATGTGAATTTCCAAACAACAAAAGGATGTGAAAGTGGAGCTTTATAGTAAAAAATAAATTTGATATTAAACTGTTTTTCACCCACATCTATCATATCATTTGTAAAGACATGGATTTAACCATTTGAGTCTTATGAGTTACTTTTATGCTACTTTCATCTTGAACCTAATGTTTTGGTCACCATTCACTTGCATTGTAAGGACCCACAGTGCTGAAATATTCTTCTAAAAATCTTTGTTTGTGTTCAGCGGAATAAATAAAGTCATACATATCTGGGACGGCATGCGGGTGAGTAAATGATGAGAGAATTTTCATTTTTGGGTGAACTATCACTTCAACTTATTGCATCATCTACTCAACTATTTCCTCTACAGGTCATGAACCAGGACTGATGCAGCTGGTGAATTATTACAGAGGAGCTGATAAACTGTGTCGTAAAGCATCACTGGTCAAGTAAGCTGCTTACTAAAACATACCAGTTCAGCGATGCTCCATTAGATGGCATCCCTCCACTGTAACCATAATTCACTGTGATGAGAGCTTTGAGTTTCCATTATGATTGATGCTGCTCAGAGCTTATAAATGGAAACGTTTTTTTTTTTTTTTAAGTTTTCCTCCTGTTGCCATATGGCTTCTGATTTATTCACAAACTCAGCAGTTTCTTCTTCTTATTGTGAATGAAGAATGGATACCCTTGGTAAATGTTGACTGTTGCTGTGCTGATTTGTTTCAACAGTTATCCTGATTGATGTTTACAGGTTTTCACCATGCTCTTGTTTAATGTTTAGGATCGTCAAGACCAGTCCAGAGTTAAAGGACTCGTGTAACTGGTTCCCTGAGTCTTACATCATTTACCCAACTAATCTTAACACTCCAGTAGCCCCAGCAACCAATGGAATCAGCCACATGAAGAGCAACCCTAAGACAGATGAGCGAGAGGTCTTCTTAGCCTCAAATAACTCCCGAAATGAAAGCGGAGAAGGAATGGTGTGGATCGCAAAATCGTCAGCAGGTGCAAAAGGTATGAATCTCTATTGGCTTAGAAGGAAAGAATGAGAGAGAGAGTTGTAAGAAGTGTAATATTTGTACATGTCATGTTATACAATAATTGGTGAAACTCACAAAACCTGTAAGGAATGTGTCTAGGATATATTTTACCCCAAAATCAAAAGAAAGAAATAAGAAATTATAATGTGTTGTAATGTATTTCTACATCATGGTATTCTTTGTTGTACTGTCTTTTATTTATCTTGATATGCTGATTTAATTGAAAAAGATAATAATTTTTATAAAGTTTTTTGTCATTAATGTCCAGGTGCATTACAGTAATGAGAAAATAAAGGGTAAATGTGCTTGTTTGTCATAAGAATAATGTCACATTCCTGAAATCTTTGACATTTTATACAAAATTTAATTTGATATTTTTCTTTTCTTCTGTGTGTGAAATATGGCCTTGTCCTGTTTTTGTGAGATTAGTAGCATGATAAATTGTTCATCTCTTTGTTTAGGTGCGGGTATACTGATATCTCATGATGCAAATGAATTGCTTGAGTTCATTGATAATCAAGGTCAAGTGCATGTCATTCAGAAGTATCTGGAAAAACCACTGTTGTTAGAGCCAGGACATCGCAAATTTGATATAAGGTAAGATGAGTCATAGTCAATTCTAATTATTTGTGCTTCAAGTAATGGAAAAGCACATAATTGCAATCAAAGTACTTTAAAATTAAACAGATATGCTTACTGTCTGCCTTGTTTGTAGGAGTTGGGTGCTTGTAGACCATCAGTACAATATCTACCTGTACCGTGAGGGCGTGTTACGGACGTCCTCTGAGCCCTACAACAGCTCAGATCTGCAGGATATGACCAGTCACCTCACCAATCACTGCATCCAGAAAGAGCATTCGCAGAACTACGGCCGCTATGAGGAGGGCAATGAGATGTTCTTTGATGAGTTCAGACACTACCTATTGAGCACACACAATGTTGCCATGGAAACATCAATTTTACCTCAGATCAAGCATATTATCAGGTACGCCTTTATTAAAAATGCTTTGGTAGTGTATGGGAAAACACAACATCGCGGGTCAATGTACAAACACATCTACTCAGTGTTTTTTTTTTTTTTTTTTTTTTTTACTATTATCTGCATTTTAATCATACAATTTGTAAAAATTATGTAGTGACCAAAAATGTTAAATAAATCATCATATTTTAGGTTCTTTAAAGTAGCCACCCATTGCCTAGATTACAGCTCTGCACACTCTGTGCAAAATTTATATTGGTCTACAAAATTAATTTCAAGCATAAGCCTTCAAAATGTTCCACAATGATCAAAAAGTTGTTAAAGGGGTCATGACATTTTATTATTATTTTAATATGTTACTTGAGGTTCCCTTATAATATAAGTAGTTTTTTTAGTTAAAAAAGAAAAGAAAAAGAAAAACAGTGATATATTTGTAAAACATGATAATTTTTCACCCTCATTCTGACCCTCTGTCAGAAACGCTCTGATTTGATGCTGCTTCTCCTTTAAGAATTGACCGTAAACGCCCACTGTTATGATTGGTTCTCTGCTCTTGACTGACCTGCTTACCGCTACTGGACAGGGCTACTGAAGTGATAAGGTAAAGTAGTCGTTTATGTGTTGTTGTGGAGGTGGTCAGATGCCAATTTCTTCCACAGTATGACATCACAATGAGGAAGTAGTGAACGAGTCATTTTGGCAGCTTGGATTCCACAAATACTCTTTTGCATTGAAGAGGAAGTTTTGAGTTTTGAAACTTACAGGATGTTTTTAAAGTGCAATTAACACTTATGTCACAATATCAAAGAAAAATTGTATTCCTTGAGTCATGACCCCTTTAAGATAATTGGAGACATACTGTAACTTCAATTCTGTGTGTCCAAATTTTGTCTGGAAGCGTATCTGACCGCATGCTATTGTTGCCTGCCAATGAGTTTTATTCAAAGTACACAACATAGAAACTGATGGCAGAGAGCCAGATGTGTTTTCATTAATAATTGATTGAGTGATATTTCATAAGGTAATTAATTGATTTTGCATTTGAAATGTTCTCCCAGATAAGGATAGGCCCTTTAGATCAAAGATCATTTAAACATTATTATGCAAGACTGAGCTTATTGATCCATTACTAAGATTTACAGCAGCCTGTGGTGATCCTGTCTCTTCTCCCAACAGGAGCTGTCTCACATGTATCGAGCCGGCCATCAGCACTAAACACCTGTCCTACCAAAGCTTCCAGCTCTTCGGCTTTGACTTCATGGTGGACGAGAGCTTTAAAGTCTGGCTGATTGAGATCAATGGAGCGCCTGCCTGTGCACAGTCAGTACTGACTTCTCATTTGAGTTTAGAATGTTTTGATGTAGGTGGCTTGTTGTCCCTCTTCTGTCTTCACTCTCCTTTTTCTGTTTACAGGGCTCAAAGGCAGAAATGTGAAGCTTATAGTTTTACAAAAACACTTACATTAATTCTGTTAAAACTAGGGATGTCCCAAATCCAATACCTGGATCGGTATCGGCTTCAAAACTGACGTTTTTAGATGGATCGGGTATCAGTGCGATGAGCCAGATCTGTTACTGTGTGTTAGTCATGTTTGTTACTGACACGCTCAAAAAATGACAAAAGAACTGTTAAAACACCATTAAAGCAGTTCATATGACTCGTGCATTTTATTCAAAGCCGCTTGAAGACATGCGATAGCTCTGTGAATCTCAATAGGCTGTGTTTAATAAGTAAACATAAAATGCATGCACAGCTCCAGCATGTCAGTGAATGGCGCTGCTCTGTTTACACACCCGCGGCTATTTTTAGCCTTTACGCGTGCACAATATTGGAGCGCTACAAACGAACAACATCTCTGATGTAGAAACTCAGCAGTTCAGTTCACTTATAATATTGACTTAGAATAGCACCTGATGTGCATTTTACCAGAATTTTAATAAGAATCTAATTAAAATGTGAATAAAAAGCATGAGGGTTTAAAAGTTAAAGCTGTCACGGAGAGACTCATGGAGGCAGAGATATGAACTCAGTAGGTTTATTGAGCAGAGGATTGAAAAAGTGATGTAAATCCTGTTGAGCAGTGGCAAACAGCAGACAAGATGAAAGAGATAACTCACAACAATTGTGTGTGTGAGAGAGAGAGAGAGAGAGAGAGAGAGAGAGAGAGAGAGAGTGTGATTGATTGATTGATTGCAGTCTTTGATTAGCCACTAATGATATGCAGGTGCGTAATCAGAACTCGGGGGAGAGTGAGGGCTGTGACGAAACGTGCACGATTGAGATATTTTACTATATATTACTATTATAATATATTATTATCATTTGTCCAGTGTACTAGTTATTAATAAAGTGTTTCTTAATAAGCGATACATTTATATTGAAATAATGTGTAGTTAGAGGTGTTTCTTTACATATTAAAGAGTACTCCCAATTATTTCCACACAATATTGTAAAGATAATATAAACTGATTATGCAAAAAAACAACACTGGTATTGGTTCGGCCAATACTGAGATTTCCGATATCGGAATCGGAAGTGGAAAAAGTGGTATCGGGACATCCCTATTTAAAACTCATGTTTTATTTTAGCTGTAAAGTTGTTTAAATTTTCATTTTGGGGTTTGTTGACGTGACATCAAATAAGTGATTTTATCACATTTCAATCATGTTTGCATGCATCGTTTACGTATTGGCTATACTTTTGAAACTGTGAGTGTTTTAACTAGGGCTGTCAATTTAACGCGTTAATTCCGTGCGATTCATTTTGTTAAAAAAATGTACGCAATTAATCGCAATGCCCCCGGACCGTAATAAGGAAGATTCCTGAGAAATGCAAGCTTGTAGTACCACCTGTTTACTCCAGAGGGCAGTAAGTGAAACTTCAGCTGTGTGGCAATGCACAGTTTATACAGTGAACAAAATAACCATCCAGCGGCACGTTACAAACATGCGTTTTGTTCTTGTGTTCAAAACACTTGGAGCGCAAATTCAAACTAAGGGATCTCAAGATGTGTTCTAAGTATTAAACTATATTTAACTTGAAACAGTGACCTAAAAATTTTATGTTTATGACGCAACACACCTGAGATGCTACACAAGCATGTCTGATGCAGGTGAACATTGACGGGTCCTTAAACAAGCCCTCATAATAAATCTCCAACTGATTGACAAATTCACTTGTGAAATGGATTGCTGTGAACTGTGTGACAATGATTGACTTATGATCAATAATATGGTAGTAAACAAAACGTATTCTAAAGCCGCTTTTGTATTGTCTTATCAGTTATTAACTCTTCTATATATAATTATATATATATATATATATATATATATATATATATATATATATATATATATATATATATATAGCCTATTGACGTATGATATAGCCTAATTTGCTTTGGAATTACGCATGGGGTGAATAGGGGTGTTTTGTAGTATTTCTTGCACTTTTTACTTCAACTACTTTGTGATTGAGCAAGAAATGTACATATCAGAGATTAGGTGGCTCACATGAGCTAGAAAATCCCCAGATAACCCTAACTCACCTAATGCATCCAGCCTAAGATCTATGTAGGCCTATTTATATTTGAATTATATCTTAATTAATTATTTTTTTATCATTTATTCTTTTACAAAAACTGTAGTGTATGTATCTCAGAAATTAGGATTATCTCTGTTGCAAGGAGATGTAAAGCCTGTCACTTTACATAAACTATATTTTTGTTACATCTAGGGGCATATCTCAGTTTAGGTGAAAGCATTAATTAAAAGTTGATGTAACAATGCTGTCTCAGTACCTATCAAAATACCATCTGATGTCGGATACACACAACACCAAAGGCAGAGTACCCAGTATACAGACAGTCCATTATTTTTTAATGACTGTTAAGGGATACTAAATTTATTTTAGAATATTAAAATAAAAAAAAGGCAACTTGATAACAGTAACAGCCTTTCTCTCTGTGGTGATCAGATTACGTGCAGTTAAAATCGAAAGGCACGTGCACATTGATGACATTTGTCTTAAAGAACGAGCAGATCCATCGCCACCGACCTGTTTGAACAATCTGTTTGAATCAATCAGCAGTCAAGACCATAGACCAAAAAAATGGCAGATGCGCAGTTCACTCAGATTAAGACAGTGGTCGCAGCCAAGCATGTTCATATATGAACTAAATCCGTTTGATTTATGCACAGAGATCTTTCGCCTTTGTATTTGACACAGCATGCGGGCAGTAAGAGATGATGGCTTCCGAATAAACAAATAAACAAACTGCACACATGAACCCGGAGACACAGTTCGTTTGACCCTTGAGTATGCATGCAGGCTTCTGAACCGGGGTCACATCATGAAGCATATAAATATGAACAATGGTGGAACCTACTTTTGGAGACTAAAAAGCAATGAATCTTGTGCTTAAATGCAAAGTCACAAGACATTTTTTATTTATTTTCCCCTCTCAAATTCATACTTTTGTTGCTAATTTCCATTTATTGTGAAATAAATGAAAATTGGTGTCTTAGCATTGTTGTGGCTGTTCCCAAAGTTTATTCTAAATAGTCTTTTGTGATTTACAGTGACAACCAGCTGGTCCACAATTGTTGGCCTTGGCCAAACTGATAAAATATTTTCAGTGAAAGTTTTGTTACTTCATCAAATCCATGTTTGACTGTTGTTCTCCCAAAGTCAAGGACTGGGTTTCTAGATATTGATACATTTTGTAAGATCATCTTTTATCTAACGTTGTAACAAACACCTTTTCCCCAGATGAACATGCAGATCTTTAGATCACTTAAAGCTGAAGTTTTTATTTTGTTTGATAGTCATCAAGCAGAACTGCAAAAATGTATGTTTTCAAACAGATTTCCGAATGCACCCTCTGCCTTCTGTTTTGGGAAGAGCTACAGAGCAGTGTTTACACTTTTTTTTATGGTTATTGCTACATATTAAGTTGGGATAGGAGAAAATATTTGAACATCAAAAATTAAACTCGAGCTGTCAGGCCCAAAAATGCTGAACTTTATTTTGAAGAGAAAACAACAAAAAGAGAGAACACGGGAGCTGTCTATTTGGGTGCTATATTGCTAAGTACTGCACTTAGAAAGTATCCTAATTTCACAATAAAGTTATTCTTTTTTTTTCTCATCTCAAGGGCAAATAATCTTTAACAGTTTCATGATCAATAACTTGTTGGGGTCCATCTTCCTTGACCTTGCAGTGACCATGACAATAGATTTTGAAACAGAAGAGTAGATTGGTAGGTTGTGTGTGCATTTACTTTGTGTTTCCATTATCTCCTGTTGAACACAGTCCACTCGAACATAAATTCACACAGATGGTCAATAGGATCAGAATGCCACCCATGATCATGACCACAAACCCTGTGAAACCCTGTGATCATTATCATTATCATTTTTTAAATATTTAAAGATAACTATGTATAATTATATATTGATATAAATATATGTAATCATTATATATTGAGTGAATTACCTGAAAAGTTCAGTTTTGATGCTATGGGTGAACAGAGTCGTAAGATTAACGGTTTGAACATGTACAAGGTGAGGACACGCTGATTTAAGACGAAGACGATTCAGTCACTCTGGAGTATAAAAAAATGTCATCAAATTGGACAGATAGTGAAATTATTCCATTTAAAACAGACGGAAGCCTATGCATTTGTGAAAAGTAGATGTGGTACATTTACCAGTAAAGGTAATGCAACAATTTTACTGCAATTTACCAGGTTGCATGTGTAAAAGGGGCTAATAAATAAAGGTCAGAATATCATTCTTACATTTAAATTTAAACCATGTAATGTTGCAGTCCTTTCGTAAAATTAACTGGTATTTCATTAAGTTGCCAAAGCTTATTTTTACTCTCATTTGGCACCTGTGGAATAATTTTGGTCCCTGATTGCAACAGTTGAGAAGTGTTTCTCTCCTCTAGGAAACTCTATCCTGAACTATGTCAAGGCATCATTGATGTGGCCATCTCCACCATGTTCTCTCTGAGTGCAGATGCTCTCTCAGCCTCGCCTCCATTCTCCACTTCTCCATCTCTCACCTTCAACTCCTGCTCCTCACCCAAAATCAGAGCACCCCATCACTTTGGCCCATTCATCAAACTATAAACCGCTGTTGCCATGTAACCCCTCCCCAATGTCCTGCCCAAAAATACATCAACCAGTGTTTTCCACTTGGAGGCTTAAGTGTCTACACGTGATCATGGGGCTGACCAAATGGGGGATTCATCTCTAAATGAAGTGGACAGTAGGGATGTAACACCTTATCTGCTTCCATCTGTCATCTATAAAGCAAATGAGGACGATATGAGTTTCCAGTGTAAAGATACTTGCAAAGCACTACCCAGAAGTAGGTGATTCGTTTCAAAAGCCAGGCATGTACACTTACTTTGCAGATTGCCTCTACAGTTAATTAAGGCTTCAATGTTCAAAATGGTGTGATGTGATCGGTAAAACATGGATTGCAAGCATTCGATTTACATTTGAATGAGATTTTCCACCAAAGAAGAGGGTTTAGCTCCCTTGTAAGCCCAAGATCTGTCATGTCAACAAGACTCCTCAGGACTTTCCCTGGCACCTTGATGCAAAGGACAATGGATTTTAATTAAACTCCTGAGACTTTAGTGCCTTACATATTAACAGACATACACCCTTGACACAAACTCCCAAGAAGCGAAGCTAGCCTTTTGAAAGTCTGGTTGCATCCCATCAACTGTAACAAATTATTTGGGTACTTTTGTCTCTAGTGTGTACTAAATGGTTTTAATGTCACAAATGAATCTGAATCCGATTCAGAAGTTTATAATTTAAGTGCGCATGCTTGTGACATCTACATGCTGGGATTTGATAGAAGTAATAGAACATTCATCTGTATCCATTCATACAGTTTGTTGTTTTGCACGGTTGTCACTGTTTTGGGGGGTACATTTAGCAATTTGAGCACTATTATAATACTATTTCCTCTTGTACCTTGTCTGAGGAAAGAACAATGCATTGTATGTGTATGCATGTGTATGTATGCATTAGTATAGTTTGTTGTATTTGTTACTGTTGACCATACCAGTCTGAATACAGCAGAGTACAGTGTTGCAATTTTGAGTTTGCAAAAGCTTAAGTTATTCAAAAAAGGATTTAATCATGTGCAATACATTTCATTTCTAAATACTCATTATTGTCATGTCTTGAAAACAAAGTACACAATATAAACTTAACTGGAGATAATATGACTAATGTTGACCATCAGAACAGTGGAAAGCTAAACCTTTTTCATGATTTATTTAAATGTAGTAATGAGTTAATGTAATCCTTATCTTTTATTCTCACATTACATTCCAAGGAAATTGCTGAACTTGCCCACAGGGGGAACGAGAAACCAGAAGAATGCTTTTGATGTCTTTATTCAAGTTTGTACAATATACAATACAATACTCAGAGAGCCAAAAACATCACCACAAACATGGCAGTAATTGAAGTGTAGCCAACACAGTGGGCAGCCTGAGAAAGGGAAGATACATGAGTCCAGTGCGAATCTTAGGATATACATACAAACAATAACCACATAGTAAACGAGAGAACACAGAAACAGACAGTAGAAATGCAACATCATAAATCAAAACATGAAAATAAATATTTCAGGGTTACATCATGCAGGTCACACAGTCCCTGTTGTTATCGTCCTTCATTTTAGAATTGTCTTTTGGTAAGGTAAATGAAGTCGTATCTTGCACTTTAGACCAAAACTGCACAATTATGTATATGAATTGAGTGTTAAATCCCCTAAATGACTTCAGGGAGTGAATGCCATGTCAGTAACCCTGTTTAACAAAAATAACAACAAAGGTGACCATATGTAATATAAACTGATCAACAGTTAAAACGATTCTTTAAACAATCAGAAAACGAAACTCAAACATGTGCAGGGCACATTTAGTCCCACAAGCATATATGTAGCAAAGCTCAAATTAGTGGCATAAAATAACTTGATATTACATGTACAAAACATGTAAATGATATATTTAATAATTAAGAGTGCATATACTGAAACACTCCAGCTTTTGTCAGTAAAACATTGCGTGCACAATCAATTCCAGCCAACACGAAGCAGCTATCCTATTGCATGATGCAGAGTACTAACATGCAAAGTGAATCAATTAATGTGTGAAAAAGTTACAAATGTTTTTACACAGTTATCACGAAAGCTGAAATATGCAGCAATAAACAAAATAGAAAGATACTTGAAGATCTGTTGAGCATAAAGGGTAGCATGTATCAGTGCATTATATTAGCATAAATCCTACAGGAAATCATACACTGATGCATAACTTTGACCAATTTCTTTTAAAATCAATATCTAGTTTGTAACATCTTGACCAATATTTGACCTTACAGAGCTCAAATTGCTCTGTTGTCGCACACTCAAAATACGGAAACCAACTTCCACATTAATAAGAAAAAACCTGCCCGGGGCAAACACACGGCACGATTGCTTTCAAACAGGCACTTAAGTTAAACATCTGGGGACAGAATTACAATTGTAATATTCCAGTGCATTTTATTTTATTTTTTTATCTAGAGTAGCAATAGACTCATAACTCCATGTAAAATAATATTCTGTTGCTTTACCTCACCAATGATTTTGGTGACGGAAACATAAAATTCCTGCAGTCAGCTTGTAATATTAAAGGGATAGATGGGAGAATTTTCATTTCTGGGTGAACTATCCCTTTAAGCATGCAGATGTTAGCAAATATTCTGATCTGAAAAGATCTAAAGAGCTGGTTTGAGAGGTGAAACCAGTCTACCCAAACATTTAAGGATACTACTTCAACTAAAGGCACTTTTATTTCCCAGGGGTTCATTTTTATTAAAACTGATTTTTCTTTTTGTTATATGAAGGTCACATTATTTTGTGAGATGTTTGTCATTTGCATGTCATTTTCAATCAAATTGTAATTTTGTTTAAAATATGTAATGTTTCAAATGCCATTTTCTCCACAGAATGTCATTAAAAAAATAAATACATTTAATTTGAGATGTGGTGAAATTGACATATGTTGTTTCAGGGGGAAAAAAGTCAAAAATTACATATTTTTCCTGGGATACATGTATACCCAAGGTTGAACATTGTTAGTGTACACATTAAATAAACTAGTGAAAGTGTGAAAAGTATATTTAAGTTTTATTTTAGGACAAAAGTGCCCTAAAGTCTTGAAGAAAACCCCCTAAAATCAACTGAAAGCATCTTTCCATCTATGCAAACCACAGGTCAAACAGATATTACTGATACAACTGAGGTAAACAATTCAATATCATTTTGTAACAGGCAAAAAATTGACAAGTGTAACATTATCCTATGAGATCATTCAAAGTGCAGTGTTACTTTGCATACCAAATCTGTTTGTTCAGTCCTGAGAAAGTTTTCATCCACATTCTTAACATTTAGTTTTTCAGAAAAATATAGCACTCCTTGGCAGCGTAAAACATTCAAAACCATTTTTCTTTACTACGAGGGAGGAAAATGTCCTCAACTTAAAATAAAAACATAAGGCCAAGCCCCTCCCACTTTTTAAAAGCAAAAAGTAAAAGAAAATGTGCATCATTGAACCACCACCCTATATGTAAATGCAAAACTGTATAAAAACGGTGCAGTTCGTTCTGTATAAAGGGAATTCATTTGATTGATTCAGTCAGTGATAGTATTTTACTGAAGTGTTGTGGTCCTTTGGTGTAACTCAAGGTATGAACAACATTTAGGGTGTCAGTGACAGAAAATGAACTCTAATCAAAGAAAATAAAAAGCAGCAAAATGCAATTAGAGTGTCTAGCCTCAACCTGAGCCTGAATAATGTTCATGATGGCTGAACATGATCCTCTCTCAAATTGGTTGTGCACTTTGGTTCTGGTTGAGGATAGTTTGACAGTCGTTACATGAGATGTCTTTTCTACAGCTAGAGTTGTAACAGCTTCCCAGAAATTAAATACGTGTACGAAGACTTGACAGCAAAAGTAACCTCCAGAGAAGGTATTCCAGGACAGCACGACTCACTAATCCCTCTAGAGTCCTCTTAGTACCTCTCTACATCATGACGTCCTAAAGAAGACCTTCAATGCGCCAGGTCAGTTTGACTGGAACTCAGGTCCCGCCCTTTAATTAGACGATTATTTCGTTCCTGTTGGGAATAAAGAGAAAGAAATAGACAGTAAATGGACCTCGACAGATCCTGAAGGAAAAGGAGGATGGAGTGCTCAGAGTACAGTCACCTTCCAGATTATGCAAAACCTTCTTGCGCATCTTGTTTGAGCTATATGATTATGATTACATATCTATATAAGTTTACATCACATCATATGCTTTGTTTATTACTAGACAAATAATTTTCTGTGTGATAATGGTGAATTATCTGTACCTACACGTGTGGACATACATATTATACATGCTATACAAGACTGAAAGTGACGCTAATGTTTCAGTGATTGACTTGATCTACATTTGACATTGCTATTTGACAAAGAAACAACATGGAAGTAAACTATAGCAAGTGTAACACATGAACAGTAAGATTTGTCTGTTGTCATTTGGGTGCACTACTGAAATTATGTAAGTTGTGCAACTATTTAGACTCAAAATGTGCTGAGAAAATATATGTGTAGCTGATGTGTATACTGTGTCATGTGTAGGACAAAACGTGTTTTACAGCCAGGTGCATCTCAAGAAATTCCAGCGTGAAAGTAATTAATCCTGCTCTTGATTTGTCCCGATTTGTTGCATCATCTCTTTTATAAATGAAAAACATCAAAATATATCAGAATCGATTTTATTTCCTAATTGTTTTCAAAAAGCTCTGAAAATTGTACACCGTTTGGGCATTTTGTAGATAATTATTTTATATGTATGCATGCCGGGTCTCTAAAGAGTATGTCGAATTATTTAATTTAATGTTTGGTCAAATACACATGCATTTAATGCTTAAACAGAGACTGCAAAGGTTCAGACAAAAATGTCTGCACAAAAAAACTCATAAATGTCCTCTCTTTATCAGCTCATGTAAAACACTACTGTTGCGGTGCCTGCATAATTCCCTATAACATGACAAAAATGCTGAACAATGTACATTATTAGCTTAAGTCATTTTTAACCACAGATCATCAGTAGTTACTGGGGATTTTATCAAACACAATGTGACACGTGTTAGTCTGTAACTATCTCACGCATACAATTCATGAAATTGTGTTATTGCTAATGATGGAGCTGTGCGTATGCTGATTATAGATAGCATGAGACTGAGAGACAGTAAAGTGCCTGACAGATGTATACGAGATGGAAACAGACAGCAAGAATAGATTGAGTTTGAGACTGTGAAAAGAGTTGCCAGAAGAGAGAGAGTGAGAGAGTGAGCAGAGACTGTTGTCTTACTTTGAGCTCCCCCACGTGTTTATCCGGCTCGTTGAGAACTCCGAGAGAGCTCGCCCTCTTCATGCTGTATCCGAGAGAGCCACATGCATGGACCAGTTAGATCAAAGGGTAGGGGTGAGGGGTCATGTGGGGGCAGTCATGGGTAAGGCGGGGTATGTGGGATGGGAATGTGTGGGTTAAATCAGTGGTTTTCAACTGGTTTTGCGTTAGGACCCAGAATTTACATTGGACACCAAGTGGCAACCCAACATACAATAGTACCACAAATGTCCATCATACAAAGTAAACACATGGCCTAACACATGGTTAGTTGCATTTCATTTGCATTTAGCATAGTTTTAATTTCTTGCTGTCTGAGAGCCAATCAGAACAGACCCGCATTACCAGTTGAAAACCACCTTGTTAATGGAACTTTCACCCAAGCTGTTGATATCTTACAATGTGGACTGACATTATAAAAACACAGTGAAAAGCATGCAATTATATTCTGGGTCTCATGTTAGTCCTGGTCCACACCTGGTTTTTTGACACTTGTCTCCTCACATACCACTTCATATTCTCATAAACACATTCTCAATGTAAATCACATTCTGAATAAATGAACACTGTTGCTGAGCTCTCTCAATCCAGTGGTGCTGCCAACCCTCTGATGCAAAAACTGATAAGGTTAATTCAATACTGAAAAATGTGATTTTCATAACAGACGTAAAAGATCACAACAGACGTTAAACAGTGGGAAGGGATTTAAAAAACAACAAAAGGGTTAACTTTAAACTGATAGTTCACCCAAAAATGAAAATTATCCCATCATTTACTCACCTTCATGATATCCCAGATGTGTATGACTTACTTTCTTTTCTCAGAAACAATTTATAATTTTTAGAAGAATATTATAAACAAGTTTCTCACCCACACCTATCATATCACTCCTAAAGAAATAGATTTAACCACTGGAGTCATACGGATTAATATTATGATGATTTATGTGATTTTTGGAGCTTTAAAGTTTTGGCACCCCTTCACTTATATTGCATGGCCCTACAGAGCTGATATATTCTTCTAAAAATCTTCATTTGAGTTCATAAGATATAAGAAATTCATACACATCTGGGATGGCATGAGGGTGAGTAAATGAACTATTCCTTTAAGTCAACATAAATACAAAATTGACTATGTCCACACTAATGCATTTTAGGTTGAAACCACATTGATTTTTGTGAAGAACTTATATGTCGCTCATCCACACTGCAACTGTTGTCATCCACTGAAAATAGAGAATTTTAAATGCTCTCTAGTACTACATACAGTACTTTGGCAAACAAAGTACAGTATATATATATATATTGGCTCCATTCAGGTAAGTAATGGGCACTTTCACAATCCAATCAATTTCGGATGGATAAAATCAAGTCCCTCCCTTCTTTTTCTACATTGAATATCCTGTTTTACTAAGAAATACTTAATACTACAGATAACGTGTCGTGAAAAGCGTTTAATGTTGACTTTAAGGAAAAACAACGCAAAGAAAGTAGAGGAAGAGGGGAGAGAAGAAAAAATAAAATGGGATAACATAATGAGTGAGACCACATGACAGAAAATGAAGGAAACTGGCATGCAGCAGTCTGCAAATTGGCATGGAAATGTTTATTCAATTAAACAAATGTACAACACAGAGCAATAAATATCCTCAAATAAAACATCCAAGCAGACAAAAAGACATCAAGAAGTCACCAAGCAAAAGGCATAAAAGCTGAATGAAGTAATATAAAAACACGTCAGAAAATACAGGGAATAAATAAAATAAAATTGGATTTTACAGGGACAGAAAAAAAGTTAGTCACATCTGGCAAATCAGATGTTACAGCCTATTTGAGAAACCCCAGTAACAGGCACAAATCAGCTGTCCTCAACAAACATGGCATCACACTGTCACCCATTGCGTTACATGTGTAATTCTTTGTGTAATTCAGGGTTAGGTAGGTTTTTACGTGTGCAAAAAGTACAGTCATGTTAATCATGCAAGCAAATTCCTTCATTCACTTAAAATTGGGTAGTAAGAGAAAGAGAGTGTGAAAGAGACTTTGCATATACGGGCAGTTTTGACATTGGACTTTCCTTCACTCTAACGGCACCATAGTGTGCAAAATCCCATCTGCATGTAATAAACTACCTGCCCTCCTTCGAATTAAGGTGATAATTCAATGAAACTTGTTTAACCTACTTGCAGTCCATTTAAAAAGCTCTGTTTATGAGAGCAAAAGAGCAGAAAGGGCTCCAGTGTTGAGAACAATTTAGATCCTCTACGGAGTTAAGTCGCACTTCCCTTCAAAAGAAAAGTTCACCTTAATGTGAAAGTATGTACTCACTCCTATGTCATTTTAAAGCTCTTATTCTTTCTGTGAAACACAAAAGGAGAATTTTTAAAGAATCTTTTTGATGACTCGTCAAATCTGTCAACGCATCGAAGCGCCATTTTTAAATCTGAATGCTATCAAAAATGAGATTTGAGTTTTGGCATAGGGGAATATTATCAAATTTCTGTTTGTCAAACAAAGCTATCGTATGTCTTTAGAAAACTTGGAATATAGCACATGAGTTGTATGGACTATTATGATCTTTGTATGGTGCTTTTCTTTTTTTTCTCTCTCTCCAATTTGGAAAGCCCAATTCCCAATATCCTCTAAGTCCTCGTGGTGGCATAGTGACGCCTCAATCTGGGTGGCGAAGGACGAATCTCAGTTGCCTCCGCATCTGAGACCATCAGTCCGCGCATCTTATCATGTGGCTTGTTGAGCACGTTACCGCGGAGACATAGGCGTGTGTGGAGGCTTCACGCTATTCACCGAAGCATCCATGCACAACTCACCACGCACCCCACCTAGAGCGAACCACATTATAGAGACCACGAGGAGGTTACCCCATGTGACTATACTCTCCCTTGCAACTGGGCCAATTTGGTTGCTAAGGAGACCTGGTTGGAGTCACTCAACATTCCCTGGATTCGAACTTGTGACTGGTAGTCTGCACCTTTACTTGCTGAGCTACCCAGGCCCCCTGCATGGTGCTTTTCTTGACACTTTGGACAGCTCCAGTCATCTTTCACTTTCATTATATGAAAAAGAACTAGTACATTCTTCAACATTTGAACTTCGGTGTTCCACTGAAAAAGTCATAAGATTTTGGAAAGTCATGAGGGTGAGTAGTGATGATATAATTTTTTTTTTTTGGTGGACTATTTCTTTAATGTAGCCCAGCCTCTCCATATTTACAGTCTTCAGACTACTTAACCTTTAAAGCATTTGAAGGACATCTAATGACATCATTCCAGACAGGAATCATGTTATACTGATTGTAATTCTGTCCCTTTGGGATTCTAAACCAGGAGTGCTCAATCTTAACTCCAGAGTTAAAATGCAACTTTAATCAAATAATTGTAACTGTTCTTCCAAAAGTGATGAAGAACACCTTCTAAACGTCCCCATTTCCTTCCCTCCAGTTTTCAAATCATAGTCTTTAATATTGATTCTCCAGTGTATATCGTCTCAACAAAACAATGGTTCTGAGGTGTTTGGGGTTTGGCAATGGTCATGGTGGCATATTCGCCTGCCGATTGTGGTGTCCATAGTAGGAAGGGTTGGGATGCTGGAAGGGGAGGAGATTGTTCTGAGAATAGGAAGGGAATTGGTAATAGTTACCCAGGATTTTTGGGTTCGTTTTCTCGTAAGCCACCTCCTTTGAGCTTGCGAACCAGTTTCTCGCTGCTGCGTCGGATAGAGGCCCGTAGTTTACTAAAGGAACCGCTGCGCTTCAGTGAGCCAGAGCCATCCTGTGAACAGAAAGGCTTTTGCTTTAACCACACATACTCATTTTCATACCACAAACTAGTGACGAGGAGGATCATCATCATTTGTTCAGTGCTCATCCTTCAACACACACAGGCAAAAATGATTACCTACCTTATTTTGGACATGTGGACCTTACTTGTTTTAAATAAAAGCTCATTTATAGGAGGTAGTAAAGCATTATATCAGCCTGAACGACTAGTCAGCCAATATTTGGTCATTGTGAGATTAATGCAGGAGATGATAATGTGATATTCAACAATTTTGTTAATGTCCAATGTCGTTAAATTGTATTGGCCACCAAGCTTATTAGATATTGGTAAAATGCATTAAAATCAATTAAATTACCCATAAATTAAATTACAAAGACTAAAACAATTTAAGCCAAAACTAAATTTAACTAAACCAATTAAAACTAAATTTCTATAACTCAGTCTCTCTTAAGACTGGTTTACACATGGTCCTTGTGAAATTTTATTATGTTCTTTTCTACTTAAATAGACATGCATCATGTCATGCATCTTCATCCATTCTTTTATGAAATTCATAACAAATTTCAATGTAGAATGCATATTAGATTGAATTTGTTTATTTTAATAGTAAAAATTCAGACATTTATTTCTCATTTGTACTAAATTTCCCGTTATTGATTTCAGCTCATCATAGTTAAGTTTGTGAAGGTGTTTTTAGTGCTAATATCAAGGTTCCACCACCTTTTATGACATGAATTTCCATGACTTTTCCAGTTGTTCATGATTTGTATTACTGTTTAACAAATAGTATTTTATTTAAGAGCTTATCATAACTACAACAATTTTAACAGCAGTAATTCCCATTGCTATTCCATGCCCAATAAGATTATATTAATTGATTTTCCAGGCCTGAAAATTTTAAATAAAAAAAATTAATGTCCATGGGAACCCTGCAATACCATCCAAGTACCAATATATTTTGTCGTCTTGCATTTTTCCATGCTTTACCATGCTCTGCTGCAGTCTCTTCTGCTGTGACCCCTCACCTCTGACCCCGTCTATTCACCCAGAGGCTCCGAAAAGCGAGGAGGGGTGGGGTGGGGGTTAATGGAGGTGGAATGGGAAGGAAGGAAAGGCTTCAAGAAGATGCAACATTGACCCGATAAATCAATATCACCACCTCCATCAAAGCGACAAGCAGTTTCAACAGTTAGCCACAACACATTCAGCTCACACACATACACACAGATCTGCAATACAAGCCCTGAACATTTCAACACACACAAATATAGATGAAGAAAGAGCACACAGGCAGAGGCAGTGGTGAGCAAAGTCAGTTTTATTAGAAGTTATTAAAGACACAAATGCAGTAACACACCAGAGAACAAGTTAGTAAGCGAAAGAAGAGCATCAGATAGACATTCTTCTATTCATCCCATGTCTTCCTTCTCTTTCTTCTCGTCTGTCCATCTGCACTAATATGAAATGGTTCATAAAGTGTGATTTGGTCTATATAGAAGCCGAACGACACAATCATGCCACATGAATGCACTGTACAGGAAGTGACTAAGATAGCAGTACATGACACACTTTCAGACATTGCAGATCATTGTTCAAATGGCTTCATTGAGGGAAGACCTCAGTCACTGAGGGGAGAACTCGACGAGGGCAACCAATGAGAACCAAAATACACAGAACTGAATAGAGGGTCAAATGCTCAAATGGCTTAAAAGGAATGGTTCACCCAAAAACGATCATCCACCCTTATGCCTTCTCAAACCTGTACGACTGAAGATATTTTCACTGATGTATGGTTATGTCAATACAATGCAAGTTGCATGGAAGAGGACTTTTGGATATTTTGGTCTGATTCTCACTCCGAACCGATTGTATTGCTTCAGAACATGTGGAATAAACCAGTCGATTTGAATGGATTAACAGAATGCCTGTATGTCCTTTTGGTACTTGAAAGTTTGGACCTCATTGACTACAATGTATGGAAATAAACACATCATACATCAATGAAAATCTCTTTGTTTGTTTCTGCAGAAGAGAGTCATACAAGTTTGAGATGCCATAACATTGAGTAAATGATGAGAGAATTGTCTTTTTTGGGTGAACCATCCCTTTAATGAAGAATGCATGGCACATGTACACCACAGACCTTGGTCATAGAAGACACCATATTTAATTTGAGGCGAATGTAAACAAGGGTGTGAGGATTGGATATAGAGTCCATAAGAAATATTGTACCATCTTGAGGCCCTATGTTTTCCTAAACCTTTTGGTCCAAATTTTGTGGAAAATATAGAAAAAAAACATTTTCCTCTGCAAAATGAACTGACACCAAGTTACACAGCCGTAAAAAGAGTAGATCTGTTCCAAAATCTAAGACTAAGGTATACATTGTTTTTCACGTGGTGTCACATCTCGTGCACTGTTGGCTGTCCGTGATCAGTCCGCACATAGACGTAGCGGCATGCTGAAAACTAATGTATACTTAAGCAACTAGTGATCTGTTTAGTATCGACTGCCTACATAGGATGCTGCCTATGAATTTCGTCAAAACAAGTTACCTTAAAGGGCAGCATAATCATGCTGCTTTAAGAACAGCCTTCGTGTCAGGAGCTTATCTATGATGCCTCAAAATGCTGCCATTTCGCTAGGAACAGAGCCAGTGAATGGACTGCACTTCTACTCCTCACAACAATGTCTTCATTCGAGTCAAATTAATATGGCATCAACTCTAGTGCTAACTGAAGGGATATATCGCAAATAGACCTTATGTCATAGCGACTATGTAGTTGAGACAATAGACAATATAGTTGAAATGGCAAAGCCAGCCATACTGTTAGTTAAAGAGGGCAAGGAAAAGCAAGGAAAATGAAGGATAGTCTCGCTGGAGCAGGAAAACGGATATTGGTTTACTAAGAGAGAGAGGTTTACACAGAAGGCAACTTGAGATAGAACTTTACAGGTGGTTAATAAGAGACATAGTGGCAGCTTAGTCCCAGATTATCAGACAGACACTTTTAGAGACTGACTGACAGGAACATATCCTTCTAATGACATATTACAGTGACAGATTATTACACAAGTTATTATAGACTGTTTACATGATAGAAGAGAGATTTAGTTCAGCTATTTTTTAGCCAACTTATGCCCAGAGGAGGAGGAGAAGGAAAGGAGTCGTTCGGAGAGAGGAGACGAAAAACAGCAAAGCTGGAGAGGGGGTGAGGAGGGCATCCATCATGCAGAAGGTAAGTTCTACAACAAGGCATCTGGAGTTACACCTGCCAACCACACGAGAGAGAGAGAGAGAGAGAGAGAGAGAGAGAGAGAGAGAGAGAGAGAGAGAGAGAGAGAGAGAGAGAGTGAGAGTGAGAGAGAGAGAGAGAGAGATGCAAGAGGAAGCAGAGTAAGTACACAAGGAAGAGAGAGAGGTTATAGAGAAAGAGGAACAGAGACAAAAATTGTATATTATTAGGGAGATTGAAAATGTAAAGCAGATGATGAAAGAGACAGAAAAAGCAAAAGACAAAGATAAAGGAAACACAAAAGATGAGATTGCTGGGGTAACATAGTAAGGCCCAAAACATACTCTACTGTACGCAAGTATGTGATAGCAAACACTACTAGCAACATAAGCTGAATTTCAAATAGCTGCTGCACTCTGAAATGTGCCAGATCACAATTTATAACACAATGCGGACATCGCTGCAAGGGCCAATATATAAGTGTAAACCATTTTCAAGTACCAACGGGTCGGGGGTTTGACTGGTTAGTTTTGTCAGTTAGCCCCTGCTGGTAGATGCTGGAGAACTCTCTCCAGGTACTACAGACTAGCGATGTCCAAAGTATCAGTACTTTGGTATGAAGTCGATATCAAAATGAAAAAGATGTAGCATTGCCAGCCTTTCTGCAGTACCGACTTATATTGGTACCTGTGTGCTGTTAGAATGACAGGTGGTGCTACAAGTACTTTTATGTGCGCGTATGCTCTGTAAAAAGCACTCTCATTTTGTGCTCATGCAGATGTGTGTAAATACACTTGCCGCTGTCCATTATGTTGTTGTTGTTTTTTTTAAAATCCATTTTCCCCCAATTTGGAATGCCAATTCCCACTACTTAGTAGGTCCTCGTGGTGGCGCGGTTAATCGCCTCAATCCGGGTGGTGGAGGACAAGTCTCAGTTGCCTCCGTTTCTGAGACCGTCAATCCGTGCATCTTATCACATGAGCATGTGGAGGCTCATGCTACTCTCCGCGATCCATGCACAATTTACCACATGCCCCATTGAGAGCAGGAACCACTAATCGTAGGTTACCCCATGTGACTCTACCCTCCCTAGCAACCGAGCCAATTTGGTTGCTTAGGAGACTTGACTGGAGTCACTCCGCACACCCTGGATTCGAATGTGCACCTCCAGGGTTGGCAGTCAGCATCAGTTCTCGCTGAGCTACCCCGGCCCTGTCCATTATGTTGTTAACATTAATCAAAGAACAAAGAAAAAGAGAAAACCAGTCATGGCTCTTGCCTGGATAACTTTAGAAGCTTTAAAAAGTATTAATGTATTATATCCAGTAATTATACAGTGAAGACTATATCAGCAATTTATGCCTTCTGTTTTGTGAGTAAATTCTTAACAGTTGTTCTGCTCGGTCAAAAAAGACCCGGTCGAGTAAAGTAGATGTACATCATGCTTTTAATTATAAATATGATCATTGCCATACGCTTGTTTTTCACACAAGTTTTATTGTAGCATTTCATCTGTAAAGAGCACCACCAATAAGTCAATGGTGGTTCAATTATTTTGCAGTCGATATACAGTAAACCCAGATAATTGGTATACTTACACGGTTTACATCTGTTTGAAATTAATACAGAATTGTGGTTTATATTCTAAAATATTTTTATTTAAAATATAAATGTTCTCCTTGCAGATGAAAAATTAGCAAAAAGTCTGATAGACTTTTATAGATGATCTCTTTTGACTTTGGGCAGTTAAGTAACCATCAGGCAACCATTTAGTAATGCCCTAACAACCACCTAGCAATTCCTTAGTAACCACTCAAAACACCCTGACATTGCATAAATACAGTATAATCAAGTACCAAATAAAAATTTTCAGTTTTTTAACTCTTACGGGTCAAAAAATACCCAAAACATAACAGGACGGTTTTAAATCTTTCTACTGTTTTTATTTGTTCTATTGCTTGTAATTTGTTTCTTATTTTCTTATATTAATGACTGTTGTCATGAATGTTTGCTAGAGACTTTGAAACAATGTTTTCTGAATTAAGACATTAGATAGTATTACTTTTTGCGGTGGTATCTAAATTGTTTGTATCAACTACTGAATTATGGCATTGTGAAAACCCTGTTCTAGACAACCATGTCTGTCGAGGCAAGAGTTTGAAGAGTATCTTGCTAAGTTATTAGAAAGATGACTGTTAGTTAAGACGGTTTAATGGCACAGACAACTGAAGGTCAACACGTTGCTTTTTCAGGTACTGAAGTTTATCTATATTTACAGTTATTCATTATGTACAACAGGGCTATGCACTTGTAATGTCATGCATTTGTGTACTTGGAGTATTTTACAGGCGTAAGTAAGGGAATGCATGAATGAATTTCAAAGTTAGTGCATCCTAATATATTCCTCAAAAGAAGGATGCTGAGGATGTAGCGTAGGAACCAAACAAACTGAAAAAGAGAACGCTTGTTCTCTGTGATTTAACACATCAGCAAGAGGCAAAAAAAAAAAAAAAAAAAAAAGTTCAATTTAAAGGAATCATGTGCTTGTCTCATTTAGAGGCCAAAGCAGCAGGCTGTTTTTCATGACTCCAAGCCAATCAACCCTGAGCAGTCTAAAAACATCACACTATCAACCTTGAAGTCCCATTTATATGTGCAAGCTGATAAATTATGGACCCCAGATTTGTTTGGTAGCAGAATTTAAAGAGATGAGAACAGCGGCATGAAAAAGGGCTGATGAGCATGAAGGTAGAGAGCAAAAGAAAAAAAAAAAAAAGAGCAAGACACAGAAATGAAAGGACTTTTAAATGTATAGTTTACCCAAAAATGAACATTTAGTTATTTACTCACTCTAGTGACTTTATTACTAGATTATGTGGAAGAAATAAAACATACAATGGTGGCAAAAAGTTTGGAATAATGTACATATTTTGCTCTTATGAAAAGTAATTGGTACTTTTATTCACCAAAGTGGCATTTAGCTGTTCACAATGTATAGACATTAATAACATGAAAAATTACTATTACACTTTGAAAAAAAAAAAGGAAAAAATGTCAGCACTTCTTAAATTACTTCTATGTGCAGCAATGACAGCAGATCCTTGACATTCTAGCTGTCAGTTTTTCCAGATACTCAGGAGACATTTCACCTCACACTTCCTGTAGCACTTGCCATAGAGATGTGGTTGTCTTCTCACACACCTTACAGTCTAACTGATCCCACAAAAGCTCAATGGGGTTATGATCCATAACACTCTTCCAATTATCTGTTGTCCAATGTCTGTTTCTTTGCCCACTCTAAACTTTTCTTTTTGATTTTCTGTTTCAAAAGTGGCTTTTTCTTTGCAATTCTTCCCATAAGGCCTGCACCTCTGAGTCTTCTCTTTCTCTATTGTACATGAAACTGGTGTTGAGCGGGTAGAATTCAAGAAGCTGTCAGCTGAGGACATGTGAGGCGTCTATTTCTCAAACTAGAGACTCTGATGTACTTATCCTCTTGTTTAGTTGTACATCTGGCTTCCACATCTCTTTCTGTCCTTGTTAAAGCCAGTTGTCCTTTGTCTTTGAAGACTGTAGTGTACACCTTTGCATGAAATCTTCAGTTTTTTGGCATTTTCAAGCATTTTATATCCCTCATTCCTCAAAACAATGATTGACTGATGAGTTTCAAGAGAAAGCAGTTTCTTTTTTGCCATTTTTGACCTGATATTGACCTTAAGACATGCCAGACTATTGTATACTGTGGCAACTCAAAAACAAACACAAAGACAATGTTGAGCTTGATTTAACAAACCAAATAGCTTTCTACTGTGTTTGATATAATGGCAAGTGATTTTCTAGAACCAAATTAGCAATTTAGCATGATTACTGAAGGATAAGGTGTTGGAGTGATGCTGCTGGAAATGGGACCTGTCTAGATTTGATCAAAAATGACTTTTTTCAAATAGTGATGGTGCTGTTTTTTACATCAGTAATGTCCTGACTATACTTTGTGATCAGTTGAATGACACTTTGGTGAATTAAAGTACCAATTTTCTTCCGAAACAGCAAAATCTGTACATTATTCCAAACTTTTGGCCGCCAGTGTATATTCTGAAGAATCATCACGTAGGTATTTTTCTTGTAACTACAGTTCATAGTGACCATGACTTTAAAGGGATAGTTCACCCCAAAATGAACATTTTCTCATTTACACACCCGCATGCCATTCCAGATGTTTTGACTTTCTTCTGCAGAATGCAAATTATGATTTTTAGAAGAATATTGCCGTTCTGTAGGTCCATACAATGCAAGTGAATGTGACCAGGACTCAGAAGGTCCAAAAATGACATTAAGGAAATATATAAGTATTCCATAAGACTCCAGCGGTGGTTAAATATATATCTTCAGAAGCGATATGATAGGTGTGGGTGAGAAACAGATACAAATGTTAAGTCCTTTTTTTTTTTACCTTTTACATCTGAAATTCATATCTGGTGCCTGTTTAATTTCACTTTCATATCTGAAAGTGAAATTTAAAGTGGAGATTTAGAGTTAAAAATGACTTAAATATGAATCCGTTTCTCACCCATGCATCATACTGCTTCGGAAGATATGGATTTAAACATTGGAGTCATATGAATTACTTTTATGTTTCCTTTATGTGATTTTTGGAGCTACAAAGTGGTCGCCATTCACTTGCATTGTATGGACCTTCAGAGCTGAAATATTCTTCCAAAAATCTTCATTTGGTTTCTGCAGAAGAAAGAAAGTCATACACATCTGGGATGGCATGAGGGTGTGTAAATGATGAGAGAATAAAAAATGTTGGGTGAACAATATCTTAAACTCGAAAAATGTCCAAAAAACACCATAAAAGCAATATGAAAATAGACCATATGACTCAAGCACTTCTGAAGTCATACAATAGATTTGTGAGAGGAACAAACCGAAATTACCATGGGCTGTTTACAACAATCTGATTGTAGTTTGAATTTGAAACAAGCTCAAAAGAAAGTTTCAGATTCCTCAAAATTCTCCTGTGTGTTCCACAGAAAAAAATAACAGCATTCGGGTTTAGAAATGAGGGTCAGAAAATAATCACAGAATGTAAATATTTGGTGAAATCTTCCTTTTAAGGAAACTTGAGTTAAACTGTGTGCACACACTCACAACCAGTATTAGAACACACACACTTGATGAGACAGATCAGAAAACCACACCGAAGTACAGAACACATAGCCCACGCCAACGTGTGTGTGTGTGTGTGTGTGTGTGTGTGTGTGTGTGTGTGTGTGTGTGTGTGTGTGTGACCCCAATGTGTACATGCATGTGAGAGACAATCATGTACACTTGTGTGTGTGTTTGTGAGAGCCTGTAATGAGCATGTAAGTAAAACATGCATGCTTGTACATGTTTGAGAAAGAGAAGTATTTAGTATCTAACAGGACAGGAGTACTCAGTCAAATAGGTGCGTGAGAAAGAGATAGCGACAGAAAACGAGAGAGACTGAGGACGGGAAAATCAGGCATATGAGATCATAGCCAAACCAAGCTCAATGAATCTGATGGGTGGCAGGCTCTCGCTGAGGGGGATGCTGATTGGTTCTCTTGGTGCTGAGGTTACTGTTGCTACGGCAGCATAAAAGTTGTGACTCAGAATTGCAGAGAGACTACAGCAGAGGTGTGACGGTCAAAATAGCAACTACTTGTGCCTTACAGAGGAGAATGATGTCATGAATTGTTTACTAGAAATAGAAGGTTAATTCTATTAATTCTATTTTAGCTTCACTATGATTTCTTTAACTGCATGGTTAATAAAACTAGTGGAATTTTTTTTTAATAATATTCACCATATCTAGCACATGGTCATTTAAAATAAATCAAAATGATATTTTTCACTGTAACTGCATGTACCCTTTAAGTGAATACTGTATCAGTAATATAGCCCACTTGACCGCTGCTGCTTGACATCTTTTTCCAAAGATCATTTTTAAAAACAATTACATTACATCAATAATAAATGGTTTTTCACTCTGAGTCATTTTTAAGTCAGGTTCTTCACGTTCTCATATAGAGTAAAAGCAAATCAATTTACTTGTATAAATTAAATGAGCAGATGGGTTCAAAAGTCTGAGTCCACACTGAAAACCTGGAACTCAAACCTATTTAAACACTGGTTTAATTTACGTTAAAAATTGGAAAGTGTAAAAAAAATATAATTATATATATAATTTCTTATTCAAATTTTCACGCAAATTGTTATGATTATAATACAATTTGTAATGTAAAAACTGTATGAAGTTCAAAAAATGTTAAACAGAAGCATTTTCACAAATGGACGGACTTTTGGGACCCACTGTATATGCAACTTGATCCAATATATTGATACACTTGAATATATAAAGTGTGGGTATTACTAAATGTAAAGATTATGTGTAGTAGTACCAATTCATCAGTGAATGGGGCATCTTTAGTGTTAATTCAGGGTTGAAAGTGTTAACAGGATTTCAAGTCAGGTTACTATAAAGCTCTACAGGCAAATAGATCAGACACTCAATCAGCATGAAGACTATGATTGCAACATAATGTTTGGAGTCAGCATGTATAAAGAATAACTCTAATCCAACACTGTTTGACTCCCATTAATACAGCCAACCGCCCTCGTGAGGGTCTTCCACATGCTGTTCTTTTGGATGCGAGTGAAACAGTGCTGAAATGACTGGAGTTTCTTTTATACTTTTGATGCTAAATTCCATACCAAGCCATTGTTATGATCAATAGTCCTCTAATCACAAGAGACAATGTAATTTGCTGTATCTGATTTCTGGTTTGATCTGCTTCCAGTGATTCGTGCTCCTGTTCAGTTCAAAATTAAAAAAGACAGTGTTTTGATCAATGCACTGGCACAGAGTCCAGAGCTTTATGTAATCCAATTCTTGATGTGAGGATGTGTGGTTATATTATACTATAAATGCATGCCTGCCAGGACTGAGATTGAACATCCATGGGGAATAGTATTGTGTATGTGTGTGTGGGCCTGGGCAGTGTGTGCTGTACTCACCCCGTTCCACTCCACGCTCATACTCACTTCCTCTCCACCGTCAGGGCTGCTTTCGTACTTGACCGTGTCAGATGTGAGGCTCTCTCGGCTCCGCTGCTTCTCTCGTACTTCAGCGTCTCCTAGCACCTCAGCCACACGCTGTTTATGTGCTGTGTCCAGACCCTGGAGAACATAAACAAAATCACCTAAATAAGGGGTTTCCAACTCCTGTGCTTTTTAAAGGTTTAGTTCACCCAAAAATTAAAACTCTCATCTTTTACTCACCATCATGCCATCCCAGATGTGCATGACTTTCTTTCTTCTACAAAACACAAATTAAGATTTTCAGCTCTGTTGGTCCTCACAACGCAAGTGAATGGTGACCAGAACTCTGAAGGCCCACAAAAGGCAGTATAAAAGTAATCCAATAGTGTCAAGTGGTTAAAGCCATGTTTACTAAAGCAATGTGATAGATGTGGGTGAGAAACTGATCAATATTTAAGTCCTTTTTTAACTGTAAATATACACTCTTTCACTTCCACATGCTGATGTTGAAGTGACTTTCACTTTAAACCACTTGAGTCAAATGGGTTATTTTATCCTTCTTTACTCCTTTATGTAATTTTTGAACCTTTTGAGTTCTGGTCACCATTCACTTGCACTGAATGGACCAACAGAGCTGAGATTTTCTTCAAAAAATCTTGGTTTGTGTTCTGTTCAAGAAAGTAAGTCATACAACATCTGGGATGGCATGATGTTGAGTAAATAAGAGAATTTTCATTTTTGTGTGAACTATTCCTTTAAGTACCCCACTGAAGCCCTGAAGTGGACCATTATAAGTGCATAGCACTTCAATTTTGGTCTGTTCCTCAAAACAAAAGCTATTGTATGGCTTTAGAAGGCTTGGAATATAGTGCAGACTACTTTTATGATACTTTTATGGTGCATTTTGTTCTTCATGGAGCTTGGCAGTATACATCACAATCCAAAACATCCTTTTGTGTTTCAAGTAAGAGAGGAAATAATACAGGGTTTGAGCAATATGAATGATGACAACATTTAAAACATTTTGTACTAGAGGTATTCACAGGACTGTTTTTTTTTTATCCCGCTCCCGCAAGGTTCTATTCCGCTGACGAATGCACCTGCTGAATTTTAAGGCCCATCTGACTTGCCTGAGGCTGTTTTCTTTTTTTTTCAAATTTTATCCCCTTTTCTCCCCAATTTGGTATACCCAATTCCTTTCTATTTAAATGTACATTTATGCATTTGGCAAATGCTTTTAACCAGAGTGACTTGCAGTGCTTTCAAGGAATACATTTATTTTTTAATCAATAGGTAAAAAGGAATCGAACCCATGACCTTGTCGATGCTAGTGCTATGCTTTACCAGTTGAGCTACAGGAACTCTTATGGTTAACCAGTTTATAACAGGGCATCAACCGCCAGACCGCACACACCTGTTTTCTGGAGCGCAAAGCAGCTTCCTCTAGAGTCTCTGCAGCCTCAAGCTTGCCCTGTCGCCTGTAGAGAGCTCCAAGATTCTTCAGTGTGGTTGTGACAGTGGGGCTACAGAGGTTCAAATTCAGACAGAAAAACTCTTCATTATAAGACAGCAGCAATTTAGTTTCTTTTTGCGAGTTGAAAGATTGTGGAGTCTTTGGTCTATGTGTTGTTGATGAGGGAATATCTGACCTGTCTACTTTACAGGCCTTGTACCAGCCACCATACTCTCCAAATGGAGAGCCATCCTTCTGCTTGCCCTGAAATTCAGCAAACAATTGAAATGCACACTCAAGATCTCTTAAAAACACTGAAAGTACCAGATGAGAAATGCTGAACTTCCTAATGTCACTTGGGATTGGGGTTGTCCAATGCATCGGTACTTCAGAACCAATTTCATAGTAAATAAAAAAAATTATGATACCAGATGTTCGACAAAATCTGTTATACCGAATAAGTACATACTCAGTTTTGTCCCTCAGTGCTGTCTGACTATCATCAAGAAAAAGAGAAAATTAAAAGCAATGAGAGGTTATGTCTTTGTTATCCATAAATGACTGTTTAAATGCACACAGTAGTTAACTGTACAGAACTTGAGGGCTACATGCCACTGTTTTAATTTGTTCAAATATATTTTAATAATTCACTTTTTAAATAAAGGAGCATACTCAATTGCATATTAGTTTTTGCTATGATATCCAAATTAGTATCAAGAATCACGAAATTACACAGGAATGGGCATCGACAACTTAGATTTTGGTACTGTGACACCCTTAGTTGGAATGGAGATGATTTTCACTTGCATCAGTTTCTCCATTTTCTAAGTAGCTTTTACACATCTGTCTGACTTTTAAATGCGTCATTGCCAGGGGAGAGTATAAATATAACTCATGCTCTTGTGACCCTTGACATTTTCTCACCTTGCTCTGTTCTTCTCTCTCCTCTGCATGCATCCAGATGGGTTTATTCTCATCTGCAGGGGCAAACAGAGGAAATGAAAAATGCACTCCAGCCCAAACACATAAAGTGTTGAACTACAACATTTAATATCATAAATGATGTTTCTCGGCCCCACATTTACCAGCGAGTTCACTGTTATAAACAGGAGACATTTCAGCTTACAACGGAGCTCTGTTAAAGTGTCACAATTTATCATTGCCTCTTCCTGCCAATGTCTGAGTGTGTGTGTGTAAGAGTGTGAGAGAGAGAGAGAGAGAGAGAGAGAGAGAGAGAGAGAGACTATATATAAGAAAAGGAAAAAGGAGTTTGAAAGTTTGAGTGTGACGCTAAAGTGTGCACGCATTTGGGCAATATAGCGTAAACAGAAGAATTTCAGCCTTTTCACAATATTTAATAGCTCTATATTTATGTATTTGCTCTGAAATGACCTAAAACAATTCTTTATTTATTTTGGAGTAAAAGTCCTGACTGAAATCATTTCGATCAAACAGCCATTGTAGATTATCAAATGTTTAATGTAGGAAGTAAAATCCAATAAAAAATTTCAAATTATGTTTTCTATAC
Source organism: Moxostoma hubbsi (assembly GCA_032164185.1). NCBI lineage: Eukaryota > Metazoa > Chordata > Actinopteri > Cypriniformes > Catostomidae > Moxostoma > Moxostoma hubbsi. The sequence continues at coordinate 30,318,021 of JAVLUX010000021.1, forward strand.
TGTTTTTCCACTAAATTAAGATGATACTTAATCATAAATAATGATATATCATTGTGATATTTATCAGCAAAATAATTGCAAATTTATGTTAAATATTGTAAACATGCCCTGCTAAGCATGTTAAGCTTTTATTAAGCTTTCTGGGTAAATTCCAGTGAATTAAGCTATGCTGCAGCTGACTGTATAGATCGTGCTTAAAAGAATAAGAAAAGGCACAAAGTCTATTGAGAACAAGATATTCCGTGAGCATTTTGATAACACTTAAAATAAATCATACTGGTCAGGAAAAACAGCACACATACCATCTACAGAGCCAAACTCTCTCTCGTGGGCTCTGGTGAGGATCTCTTTATATAGAGTCTCTGCCTGCTTAAACTTCCCCTGCTTCAGATAGCATGATGCCTGACAAAAAGAGAGGGAGAAAGAAATGGGACATAATTGACCAAAGCAATAAGCTTCAGTTGACAGGGAGATGTGTTGTTCTTTGCAGGAGTATTTACCCTAAAATCTGCATGATACATAACTGTGCATAATCGGCTGAGACAGCAAGACTCGTGCGATTAATAACATCACAGGCACCACATATGGATGCATTGCATTGGTAAATTTTAATCGGAAACTGTCCAGAGAGAAGCTCATTTCAAAATGAACCTGTAACACAGTGGTAGCTTTGGTTTTCTAACATAATTTTTGATTGACAGGTTCTACGACTGTTGTACTTAAGGTTTTCTTTTCTTCTTAAAGGACCAAAAACACGCAAATTCTGTCACCATTTATTCACTCTCATGTTGTTCCAAACTTGTATGTTGTGAAACACAAAATGCAGAATGTCTCTGATCACCATTTACTTTCATTGTATGGAAAAGAGCAGCTTGGACATTTTGCTTAACACCTTTGCTCCTGTTCCATGGTAAAAAAAAAAGTCATACTGACATAATTTTCATTTTTGGGTGATTGTGCATACAACATGCTCAGAAATGTATAAATCTCTATGTTTACAAATCAGTTTGTTTGCTTGATAAATGAATGGGGAGTTTATAACATGAGAGTTTGTACCAGGTTATTTTTGGTCTTGGCCACATTGGGGTCGTCAGGGCCCAGTTTGGTCTGGTAGATCTCCAGGGCTCTCTGATAGTAGTATTCCACCTCGTCATACTTGCCTTGATTCTGACACAGCAAAGCCAGATTATTCAACTGCTTTGCAACATCAGGGTGGTCCTTTCCCAGCACCTGATAAACAAAAACACACGTTATTCAGCTGCTTAAGACATCAGTCATATAACAACGGCTGTAGCAGTCTACGCCCACCCAAACACATACCTACTCACACACACACACACACACACACACATATGGATTACTTTTATGCTGCCTTGGTGTGCTTTTTGGAGATTCAAAGTTCTGGCCATCATTCACTTGCACCGTAAGGACTTACAGAGCTGAAATATTCTTCTAAAAATTTTCATTTATGTTCTGATGAAAGAGTCATTCACATCTGGGATGGCAGTAGGGCGAGTATATGATGAGAATTACATTTTTTTGGGTGAACTATCCCTTTAAGAGTGCTTATTACTTAATATTTTTTATCCCCTTTTCGCCCCAATTTGGAATGCCCAATTCCCACTACTTAGTAGGTCCTCGTGGTGGCGCGGTTACTCACCTCAATCCAGGTGGCGGAGGACAAGTCTCAGTTTCCGCTTCAGAGACCGTCAATAAACGCATCTTATCACGTGGCTCGTTGTGCATGACACAGCGGAGATTCACATCACGTGTAGGCTCATGTTACTCTCCGCGATTCACGCACAACTTACCACATACCCCCATTGAGAGCGAGAACCACTAATTGCGACCACGAGGAGGTTACCCCATGTGACTCTACCCTCCCTAGCAACCGGGTCAATTTGGATGCTTAGGATATCAGGCTGGAGTCACTCAGCACACCCTGGATTCAAACTCGTGACTCCAGCGGTGGTAGTCAGCATCAATTCTCGCTGAGCTACCCAGGCCCCCACTTAGAGAGTGTTTATTGATCAATTCCAGTGGGCATCTCTATTTGTCTCTCCCTCTCTGTGGGTGTCCAGGCTTTTATTGAGAGCAATCGACTGCTCACAGTTAGGGGCTCTATGACCTTCTGCTTCCAAGGACTGTCACCCATAGTTTGAAGTTTTAAAGAAACTATTTCACCATCACTATTTTACATCCCATTCATTCAGATATATTCTTTAGTCTTCCATTCCTTCAGCTTCATATGGAACCCGCTCTGCAGGACTAAACACGTGAAACATTAGCAGCAGAGCCTAAGACGCGAGTTTGGATTCAGCAGATTGTTTAAGCTCTTTCCTTCAGCCCTGCAGCACTGAGTAAGACTCTCAAGACTTTCAGTAAGAGCTTTATCGTGTAGAGGCTTTAGAAAAACTAAAACTGTGACACGGCTGGATCGAGAGGGAATAGAACTTCTAAAAGTGAGCTATTCTCATCTGAACTGAGGGGCTGCAGTTGTTATTATTTTGCAAATTGCAATGTGCTATTTTTGATAAGGGGAAAGGTGGGGAAAAAAGATGGACAGAAAACTATGGAAGAACATAACCAAAATAAAACTCTAAGCAACTGTGAGCGGTGTAAATAGTAAGCCCTAAATAGTAAACTGAAATAGCAACTCCTTTTCAGAATAGATGAGCACTCTGTATTCAGCATATTCAAGACAAAAATATAAATGTGCTATACAGCATTTGTGGCATAACATTGATTACCACAAAACTTGGTTTCGATCTCTCCATCCTTTTCTTTAAAAAAGCAAAAAACTTGGTTACAGTGAGACACTTACAATGGAAGTGAATGGGGCCAATCAGTAAAAGTTCAAATACAGTATAGCCAGAAGATGTAAACACATGCGGGTTTATATGATTTAAGCATGATAAATTTGCTTAATAACCATTTCTGTGTAAAGTTTAATCCAATGTAACACCTTAAACACTAAAACCTTAAAACGACTGTAAAAATGGCGATTTATACAACTTCAAATACACAGTTTAAACAGAAGAATTAATTAAGTGGTTTTATAAAATTATAAGCTGTACGTTTCTGCTTTTAAACCCTCCAAAAACTGTCCCCATTCACTTCTATTGTAAGTGTCTCAATGAAACCTCAATTTTTGCTTTTTTGAAAGAAAGAGGCACGAGTTGAAATAAATGTGGGTGGTAATCAATGCTATGCCACAAATGCTGTTGATTCAGATGAACTTGTAAAGAACCACGAATATTCCTTTAAGCCCTGTTCATACATGCAGCGACTTCCAGCAACAAAGCAACATGATCTCATTAGCTGCGTCCCAAACCGCAAACTTCTGCACTATTCTACACCAATTTGTAGTGCAAGTAGAGCGAGAAGTATGTTTACACTTTAAGTACCCAATGGGTGGAGTTACCTGGCTGCGATGCTGATCCGGCAAAACAGTTGTAAATAATGAAGAATCCAGCAACTTCAGTGGATACAGCACCTTACAAATGTGAGCTGAATGCTTTACAATCACCCCACACTTTGTGAATATGCATATTATTTCAGATATAAGTGTTGAACTGAGGTGCAAAGTCACTTCAGTCAGCTGTTAAACAGCAAACAGCTTTCGTTCCGTCAGATTTTAATATTACAATTTTATACCCACAATGCATCAGGATGAAATCTGACTCACCTTCTCTCTGATCTCCAATGCCCTTTTACAAAGAGGCTCTGCTTCCTTGTACTTCCCTCGCTTGCCATAAAGAACGGCCAGGTTGTTCAGTGTAGCAGCCACCTAAAGACACGAGACAGGAAATAAATAGATACATTTTATTCAAGCATGCAGCTACAAATGTCTCATTACAATCAACAATCAAAAGAACAAACCAGTGAACGATTCAGTATTAGTTCAATCATTCATATGCAGTCAGGAAAATACAATTTCCTCTAACAGAAATTGAATACATACAGGAAATCTGATCAAGCATTTCCCCTGTGTGGGCCGACTAATTCCCATTCACACATTTACACCCTTTTGTTATGTTCTAATCAAACTGTGATTGAGAGATCTCAGTGCATCTGAGCTACATGCGTGAGTGACAGATGGTAAGACTAAGAAAAAGTATGAAATGGTCTAAAACTTTGAATATTGTTCATTTAGTGGAACCATCATTTTAACCAAACTGGAAGTTATGCTAAATAGATTTTTTAGAAAGATAAAGAATGAAACGCAAGACAAAAAAAGGGTATGTTGATCTATAAGAGGCGTTAAAACATCTAACCTCTGCAGAGAATTGAGGGATGTTGGTCCTGATGAGAGGGCAAGACATAAACTTCACATGACAAACACAACCTACTCAAGTCTATACGGCTTATGTCAAACTACACACTATATACACAATAGATTTATTTGGCAGTCAGACATATTGATGAGGTTGTGACTGGCTCTTCTTACCGCAGGGTGATCTCTGCCCAGTGTCTTCTCTCTGATGGCCAGAGCATCGTTTAGGAGGTTTGCTGCCTCTTTGTATTTATTCTGGTCCCTGAAGAGAAGAAAACGCTTTCACATCAATATATTTGTAATGTTATCAAACAAAGGGCTGTTGCTAAGGTCTTTCTCATCAAATCTGATTCCATGGAAACAGGGCGATGGCACAATAGCCCAACGTCCTAACAGCTTGCACACAGGATATTACTTATCTTACTGTTTAACACAGCAATTGGTTTACACATTGAAACCATTCTGCATTATAAAATACCTTAAAGGTGCTATATGTAATATTTTTACTGTACTAACTCAAAATAAAATAACCATAATATCTCATTAGAGAACTGGAAAACATGCTAAGTTGAAATACTGGCTTCTCCAATAATAATGCTACAGCCAGTATATTCAGCTTTGAAGTTTCCCTTTCGGGATGGAATTTCGGTTTATGTTTTGGCCTGTGTGATCACACCCACTGCCCACTCACCAATAGTATTTCATTGCCGATTTGAACAAGTTTGCAGGCAAACAACACCGCGTGCTGCAGCCATGGAAGCCAGCAAACTGGATCAGAGATAACAGATTCCACCCGACCTAAAAGGCCTCACCATCCATCTAAAAACCACCATGACCAGAGGTGTAGTAAAACAAGGATAAATATTGGAGACGCCTTTGGAAGATGGAGACAGTTTAAAGCCCTTTAAAACAGATGCCGAGCTGGCTAATTTTCGTTTCAACATTCTGGCAAACCGCATGAGCTTCGAGTCTGGGGTGGGGCAGTCAACTCTCCAATATTTTGAATTTGGACTGCACTACCAATTTGAAACGCTTGTTGTCAATCTTACATATAGCACATTTAAGGGGGCACAAAAAAATTTGTTCCTCTTATTAAATGTTTTTAACATATGCAATTTTGAGATTTAATACGTTATTTGATTACACCTCTAATATGATGGGGTTTTTATTATTCTGAGTTCCAAGTTATTTTGGTATTTTTTTCTGGGGCTTAAAGTCAAAAAAATGTATAATTAGTGTAACCATCTGTAGACAGTGAAAAATAAATAAAGGTCTCAATAAAAGCAGACATTCTTGAAAAAAGAAATGTTGGCATAAGTAGTTTGGCATAACTATTTATTGTACCTTTGTCCACCAAATCAAAGTCATGTAACCAACATGCAGCTAGCCATTTTGTTGTCATGTGACAAAAAATATATATATATAAAACAGAGTGGAGCCCTTTAGAGATAAAACAAATTTGTATTTCAGAGCCAAACCCAGCTGTAATGCTGACCTGTAAACGAGGGCGAGAATGTTGAGCATGGTGGCTACATCAGGATGGTCGTGTCCAGAGGTTTTCTCCAGATCCTCCAGAGCCTGTTTGCAGAGAGGCACGGCCACCTCATACCTGCCCTGGGAGGCATACTGGATCACCAGGTTGTGGAGGGTCCTGAGACGAGCGGGGATCTCATACCCGCCCTGCTGTGCTGCTGCTGCTGCACTGCTGTGAGAAGGCTGAACTGTGAGGGAGAGAAGGGAGATATGGTTTCTTTAGACAACATTTTTTTAAAACAATTCAAAATACAGTCAGAATGGCAAAATCCTCTTCGAAAAGTCTTTTAATTCATCTCATTTAAAGTACCATCGCTACAGCCATCAAAACAGCTTGTATGCATATTTACAGCATTCAACAATAAACCTTAAGAGAATCAGTGTCAGACTGCAAATTACAGTACTTGCTGTGAGCAATGGTCATGTTATTATTCATGTGTGTGAAGAGATTAAAGGACAGCATTTTTCTGGAGTCTGTTGGTGATTTTTTATGGTGTATGACACACTTATTGGTGTCTAAAATTTATAGGTTTGCACATCCCTAACCACAAAGCACATAATTTTTTTTCATTCCTTTTTGATGACATATATTGGCACAAAATCTAAGAGCGTGTCTTCTCTGACTAGAAGCTTGTCGGCTCCAGTTTTCGACTTCAAAATGCAACCTTAAATTGGCAATCTCAAATAACCCAAGAATTATCCAAAACACTGCAAGCCGAATGATTATGTCACCACTACTTGAGGAATGTGAAGAAGAGAATAATGCCATCGTTTTGAGAGATGATTAATGCCTGTCTTTTTGAAAGCCCTGCTGGAGATCATTTACTGTAGGGATGCATCAGTGACAGTGAAACAGCAGTATGGCATTTCTGCTTCAAGAGGGCTTATCTGAGCACGACGGGGACTCTGCAGTATCAGCCTGTGACATATGATGCTGAAAACCACCGCGCACTGCCACAACACGACCCATGCTGCCCTTTGATCTGTCTCAGCAGTGAATGAAGCAATTATCCAGCAGGAGAGTAGATAAAGTAGAGGGCAGGGAAAAAGTAAAAAACGGGAAACTCTGTCTAGCAGAACATAAAGGATGGAACTGACACTCTTTTCTCATCCCCCATCATCACTTTTAAGTCTTCTCTTATTTCCACAATTTTCCATTTGTGAAAAATACACTTGTGGTGCAATCAAATGATTTGTTGAGAGTTTAGCAGAGCCTGAATTTAATATTTTTATGCCATTAAGCAAATTATTTTTCAAAATCATAAATATATGTTATTTTCGTTTCTTGGTCACTTACTGCCAGGACCCGGCTCATCCTGCTCATCCGGGAAAAGATCATCCAGTGTCTCCCTACTGGAATCAGAGTCTTTATCATCCTGTTAAAAGCAAGAGGGAACGAGGTTGAGAGAAGCACAGAGTTAGACGAATCAAAGAAAGGTATATAGAGATAAATTAGGTACTCTATAGTAATTAGGAAAGATTATGTAATGGAAAAACTTTGGAGCAGGTCTTACAGATGGGCTCAGGTCCTGGTCATATTTCTTGAGCTGGTTCATGAACTCCAGATGTTTCTTCTCTTCCTCAAGCTGGGCCACGCTCTGCTCACTCTTCTGCAGCCGTTGCTGGGTTCCTGCCAGCTCATCCCTTAGCCACTGGTTCTCCTGACACAATCTGCGCACCTGGAGGAAAGAAAACCATGCAGCTTTAACACTGGAGCTATTGATGCAGACCTGAGTACCAAGGAACTGCACCGAAGTCTGTTTGAAAACAGGGGTACAGTTCACATCTGGTCCGAAGTCAATTCTGTCTAATTTGTGAAAGTGAACCGCAACATCAAACTGGATTTGAAGCAACATGAGGATGGGTAAATAACGACAGAGTTTTCATTAGGTGAGTGTGACATCCCCAAAGTCGAAAATGTTATAAATACTAATAAATTAAAATAAAATAATCAATAATAAAGACAAAATCATCTCAATGTGCCCCTTGACCATACACAAATTCTGTTAAAACTATAAGGAGTTTTTCTAGTATTGGAGCAATTGAAGCTTAAAATACCTTCATGTTTTTACGAGTCGCAGTCAGCAGGGGGCAGTCAGTGCAACTCGAGACACGTTTTTCAAAGTTTAAACTGCATTTAACTGAAAATGCAGTGTTTATGCCACAAGACATATAAAACCAATGAAACACATCCACAGTGAGACACTTGAAAACACATGCAGTATGTTGACTTCTAAAGCCACTTTTTATATTGTTTTATGAACGCGTTCCTCTTCTGCCATAATAATGCCTTGGAATTATCAGAATTATTATATATAAATGTATAATTATCTGTATTATTAGGGGGCAGTGCAGTTGCTGGAACCCTATTGTATTTGTACTGATTTTCTTCTTTTTCTATTTTTTTTTTCTACCCTAAAAGTGTCTGGGCGTCAGACACCTTAAGTCATGGAACCACCAAACTTGGCAGGATTGTCCCAAAACCCCCCCACTACTCAGGTGCACATCTGACCCTAGGTGGTGCTTTAATAAACACTTATGTTTTGGCTCATATCTCTGCAACAGTAAAGGCTACAATCAAAATTCTTTGTTACATCATCGTTCCAAAGACATTAACAATAAAACTCCTTTGGTTAACGTGTTTCTACTCAACGCAAACTCCAAATGTAACCCGTAACTCTGTATACAGTTTTGTACAATTCCGCCCCTAGGGGTCATAACTTTGCAGCCGTTTGAGCGACAATGTTAAAATGAAATATGCATCTTCTTTGTGCTTTAAATGCAAAAATGTCCACCAACAGCCAATCACAATTCAGCACCTTATAACTCGTATTGGGAAAGGCCAAGGGTTATGGAAATTGCTACACACGAGCAGGGTGTCAACTCAAAGCCGCATACCAATTTTCATGACAGTTGGCCACAGGTGGTGCTATAATTAGCTAATTCGCAATTTTGCTAATAACCCTAGAACCGTAGAGGCTACAATAAAACAAATTTAGCTTCTCTGAATCCACCAGTGCCCCAAAATCATATGGCCACTTGAATTTCCATTTTCACAAGAAAATAATTTTTACAGTTTCGATTTATTCGAAAACCTAATTTGGTATATATCTTCTACAGACCCACTTCACAAAAAGTTATAAAAATAATTCTGTGTCATATCGTTCCAAACATATAGGCAAATATGTTTTTGGGAGTGGCCTTTAATGACTAATTGGCCTGTATCACGTGAACATTCAAACTTAAGACACGTGGAAAAGAGAACATTCTTATGTCACATGCAAAATTTCCTCAATTTGGGATGCTAGGGGCCGCTATAACTTAAGAAAATCCTATTTGTGCTACTGTGATTAATGAAGTTAGGGTTAGGGTTTGTGTTAGGGTTCCACAGGATCTTTCCTGTCAAATCAGTTTATTTTTGTCATTTTTGAAAATGTGCTTGTTCCCTGACCATTATTTTAGGGGAAATTATTGATATGAGGTTGTGATTCATTCGATTAACTAATCAGCATCTCATTAAATTAATTAGATTTTCAAAAAAAAAATATTAGTAACAGGCCTATACAAAATGTGAAAAGGGATTTATAAAATAAGTGGTGGGGGTTGCAACTGAACCGGCAACTGTCCAAGCAACTGAAGTGAGTGTGTGTGTTTGTGCTCCAATTAACTCAAGACCACGGTTTAATATTTTATGTGGTGCAGTGTGTGTTTGTATGTACCTGTGCACGAAGCTTCTGTTTCTCTGCCTCTACTGCGCTCAGGTGTCCTGAGAGAGCCATCATCACCTGAGCCATTGATAACACATAGAAACAGTAGCCAAGGTGTCAGCACTGATAGAAATAATTTTATTCAAAAATATTCCCACTTTCCCTTCCAATTCCAATACGTAAACATGTATGGAATTCCCACAATGCACCTGTGCTTCGCTAAGGCCCAGCTCTAGCATCTCCAGTGAGCGTTGGATCATGGTCGTCTTCTCCTCCACAGCACGACCCTCCTGACTCTGTTTGAGGCAGCGCAATGTCCCCATCAGCCCCTCCAGGATGGCCTGATGTTCGGCACGGAGCGCCTCCAGTCCCTGCATGACCTCCCGGGTCCGACTGAGCAGTTCATCCTGTGACAGCTTCTCGCCAGGGTCCCCCTGGCCCTCCATCTCCTTCACACACACCATGCTCGACATGTCCTCACGCATCCTAAACACACACAATGCAATCATGAAAATAGAAGTCTATGAAATGTTTCTATTAATATGCAACAGTTTTTGCAACATATGGTAAAAAATAAGGCAGATGCCATTTGCACCCTGGTGCAAATAATGGTAAATGTTATTTACACCCCAGTGCAAATAGTGGCAGATATTATTTGCACCCCAACCCTGGTGCAAATATTGGAAAATACTAGGGATGCACCGAAATTTCGGCCACCAAAACTTTGACCAAAAATGGTATTTTTTGTTTTGGCCAAAAGAGAAAAAAGAATAATGAAGAAATGACACTTTGCTACAATGTAAAGTAGTGAGTGTACAGCTTGTATAACAGTATAAATTTGCTGTCCCCTCAAAATAACTTCAACACACAGCCATTAATGTCTAAACCGCTGGCAACAAAAGTGGGTATACCCCTAAGTGAAAATGTCCAAATCATTTGCCAAAAAGGAAAGTGTCATTTCTTCATTGTTGTCACATGAAAAGGTATAATCAAATATTTCCAAAAAAGTGAGGAGTGTACTGACTTTTGTGAGATACTGTATATGCCTCCCTGCCCAGGTTTCACTCTCAATCGATCTAATAATAATCACGGCGCTGCCAAGCAAAGGCCGAAGTCAGCGGTGTGGAAATACTATATAATACTAATAAGCAGTACCGCCGCAACCTGCCAACCAACCACGGGTGCCTTTCCTCGCACATTATATGATATTCAAGGACCCGAAAGCAGTTGTGGAACACAGTCGATCGCTTCACATTCACATTGCAAACGCGACAATCCTCTTGACTACTGGCGCATGAACAAAGATCGCTTTCCATTGCTTGTGCGGATTGCACGCAGGTATTTATCTGCCCAAGCACCAGCACAGAGAGAGAGAGAGAGACTATTCAGTGCAGCATATCATGTTCTTGAGTTCCCAAAAAGCTGAGCAACTTTTGTTCTTGAAGAGAAACCTGACACTTTTACTTAAATAGAAAGCAGTCCAATTTGCAACGTGTATAGCAATTACATTCAAATTTGTTTAGCCCTGCAAAACTTTGTTCTTCACTTGAGGCTACATCTGTCGTTTTACAGTTTGAGGTTGGTATTAGTTCTATTACAACTGTTTTGCACTGTTGATTTGAACAATAATTTTATATTAAAGTATAAATACGTTTACATAAACAGAATAGAGGCCCTCTGCCATTCTGTGTTCTGCCTGTTCTTTTCATTAAAATGACTGTGTAGCATATTTAAACTTTTTGTATTTTCAAGATGCTAGCCTAGAGCTGCTAAGTTCATTACTTCACTGCTGTTTTGCATATCATTAGAGTTTTCTATAATGTTACATTTATTGAATAATTGGTAAAAAAACAAAAATCTGTTAAATTTGATTGTTAAAGAACTGAATAAAGAATAATATATTTAATATTGTTATAATATATTTTCTGTCAATTTTGGTGTTCACTTTCAATAAAAGTGTGATCATTTTATTGATTTGTAGTTTTTCTTCAATTCAGATGAATTACATTCATGAAATTAATTAAAAAGTATAATATTAATACAATTATATATATAAAAAAAACTTTTAAAATAGGTATTCAAAAAAAAAAAATTTAAAAAAAAAATCATTTTTGTTTTTTGACCAAGTGCATCCTGAATTTTCGGTTTCGGCCCAGAATTTTCATTTCGGTGCATCACTAGAAACTACTAATTGCAACCTGGTGCACATAGTGTCAGATGCTGTTTGCCCCCATATTTAAATACAGTGCATTCAGAAAGTATTCAGACATCTTCATTTTTTTCACATTTTGTTATGTTTTGTTATGCCTTAAGTTATGCTTTAATTATTTTTTTCACCTCAATCTACACTCCATACCCTATAATGACAAAGCATAAAGCAGATTTTTCATAACTTTTCAAATTTTTAAAAAAAAAAATGGGGGCCTGGGTAGCTCAATGAGTATTGACGCTGACTACCACACCTGGAGTCACGAGTTTGAATTCAGGGTGTGCTGAGTGACTCCAGCCAGGTTTCCTAAGCAACCAAGTTGGCCCGGTTGCTAGGGAGGGTAGAGTTCAAGCTCTGTCAGGTTGGATGGGGACCATCGATTGACAGCCATTTTCAGGTCTCTCCAGAGATGTTCGATTGGGTTCAAGTCCAGGCTCTGGCTGGGCCACTCAAGGACATTCACAGAGTTATCCCTAAACCACTCTTGCATTGTCTTGGCTGTGTGATTAGGGTCATTGTTCTGTTGGAAGGTGAACCTTTGACCCGGTCTGAGGTTCTGAGCGCTCTGGACCAGGTTTTTATTAAGGATGTCTCTGTATTGTTCTGCATTCTGCACTCAGTCCCCCAGTCCCTGCTGCTGAACAACACCCCCACAGCATGATGCGTTCACCACCATGCTTCACAGTTGCGATGGTATTGGGCAGGTTATGAGCAGTTCCTCGTTTTCTCCAGACAAGACGCTTGGAATTGAGGCCAAACAGTTCAATCTTCATTTCATCAAACCAGAGAATCTTGTTTTCATATTCTGAGAGTCCTTTATGTGCTTTTTTGCAAATTCCAAGCAGGCTTTCATGTTTCTTGCACTAATAGCCCATAAAGCCCAGATTGGTGGAGCGTTGCAGTGATGGTGGTCCTTCTGCAAGTTTCTCCCATCTCCACACATGATCTCTGGAGCTCAACCAGAGTGACCATCAGGTTCTTGGTCACATCTTTTACCAAAGCCATTCTCCACCAAATTGCTCAGTTAGGCCAGCTGATCAGCCTGTCCTGGTTGTTCCAAACTTCTTCCATTTAAGAATTATGGAGTTCACTGTGCTCTTGTGAACCTTCAATGCAGCCGAAACACAATCCTGTCTCTGAGCTCTGCAGGCAGTAACTTTGACCTTATGGCTTGGTTTTTGGTCTAATATGCATTTCCAGCTGTGAGACCTTATATAGACAAATGTGTGCCTTTCCAAATCATGTCTAATCAATGGAATTTGCCACAGGTGGACTCCAATCAAAGTGTAGAAACATCAGAGTTTTTTTCTTTTTAATAAATTTGCAAAGCAATGAAAAAAAAAAATCAGTTTTTTTGCTTTTTCATTATGGGGTATGGAGTGTAGATTACTGTGAAAAAAATATAATAATTTAAAGCATTTTAGTTGCAACATAAAATGTGAAACAATGAAGGGGTGTGAATACTTTCTGAATGCACTGTACTAACATAAAGTCTGGGTATCATTGCAGTGTGTTTATTCTGTTTATTTACAGTCACAAAGACACACTGCATTAATCTCTACTCCTAAACCTAACCTTAGAAGAAAAATAACCTTGATTTTACAATAAACATGGTTTCACTCGAGAACGAGTGTGATCGACAGACTCTGGATCAAACCCTTCTCTGCACTCCTCGACATACACAGTGAACAAATCACTGTGATAAAATGAACATTTATGTACATTTCTATCTATTATTTTAAGTAGTATTAAAAGGAAATAGTAAGAGTGGAAACAGGAAATTAGAAGGGATAATGAGGAGGACAAAACTCGGTTGCTAGGACAACAGTACACATTCACAAACCGCCTTACACCTCACGCCACTGCAGAGATATCTATTTGTTAGTTTGTCATATATTTCTGCGGTTCCACCAGACTATTGGGGTGCAAATATCTCTGCTGTGTGGCAGATGATATTTACACCGGGGTGCAAATAGACACACCGTAAAAATAATAAATGTATAAAACAGATTGTTTCAGACTTCTAATTTGATTGGACAAGTAGCATTCCAAAAGTGCCTCAAGTGCTGATATTTAGTATAACAGGACTGGGACCCTTCACTGTTTGCATCAGTCCACTTGTCTGTGTTTTGCAGCGTTCCAGACAGAATGTTAGTCCACCCATTGCTCGGCAACATGCAACTACTGATTCTGCGATGCCTTTGTTTGGAACGGTTTTCGTTAGCAGAGAAAAATAGAGAAATGAACTGGCCATTTTGTATCTTGAATGTAAGGTCCTTGATATTTACTTGTTTATAGAACTGTTGTATAAAGGCAATATCACATTCAAAATAATGGGAATAGTGCCTACAGCCAAATCACAGCCATGCTTGACATCCAGTACAACAGCACTCTTGGGATCTCATGGGATATTGCTTCACTAATGTGCTGAAAATTGGCTACCATACAGATGCAAAAAACAAAACAAAAAACATGTGTTTATACAAAGTTTGGTTAAAAAAAAAGAGTGACAACAAAATTCTATAACCAAAGTGACTCCCTTAAATTATCAGATTGAGAATAAGCATTAAATCCTTAATGCAATACAAATTCCATGTCACTATGGTTACATGCATTAAACGAGGCTACTGCGAGTTAGAGAAGAGGACTTACTTCAGTTACAAGAATACAGACATCATTTAATCCACTCCAAGGACAATTTGTGAGTCACACATGTTCATAAACACTGTTGTCAATCCCAAACACTGACAGTGTGAATGGTGGCCCTGAAGGCAATGAAATTGCCTTGGAACCCTGAATAAATAAGTCAAGTTACACTAAATGTGTGGAGAAAAAAAAAAGAAAGAAACATTTTCCACCATTGCTAGGCAAAATAATTAATTACCAACCAACTCCCATAAAACCCCATAGAAACTGGACCTAACATGCACTGTAGACGTTTAATTGTGAAAAAATAAATGGTGGTCTAGCACCATTTATTTTTTCTTTCTTTTCATCCAGATAACCTCATGTAGCTTTCAAACACAGGATTAGGAGTAAAAGAACCTATAACGTGGCATTTATGAAGTTAACATGCTTGGTCCACTTGCAAAGCGGTAAACAATGACCATTTCACTCAACAGCAGCTGGGTTGGACATCAGTAAGAGCAAGGTATTAGCTCTGATCAAGGCCAAATGAAACAGAGTTGAGACAGAATAGCTGAATAACTAGATTTGTACATAATCTGACTAAGTGCTGCTTGAAAGTGCAAAATTTGCTGCCACGATTCTTTGTGTTTTTTTCAAATCCCTGACCGCAATTATGAGTAAGGTCCGTTAAAGCAAGTCAATTAGCCTCATGGCCATCTTGACAAGGTACTCGGCTAGCTATTTTCTAAAAAAAGGGCAATTGCCACTGATAGGAGTTTTAGCAAGCACCACTAACACTTACAACCCTACAGATAAAACTTGAAGACAAAAAGAAAGTGCACTCTATGGTGCAACCGATAATGCAATGTATATCCAGGAATTTGAGAAGCTACTCACTCTTTTCAGTCTAATCCAGGGTGGCCAAGATAAAACAAAGCAGCTGTCTTTGTTGTTCCCAAGACACAACTCACCTGGTAAGGCAGATCTCCGTTGCTAAGACTGAGGGTGAGGCACGCTTCGTGTAAGCCCACTGGGAGTTACAAACACTCAAAGAGTAAGAAGAAAGTACCCTTTCAAATGCAATATATCCAGCTTAAAGTGAAGATGAAGGAAAAACCCATTAATTTGGAAAGAACATGTCTTCTCAACTATCTTGCTCTAAGAGGTCTTGCTCTGGTGAAAATAATCGTACATTCTTCTCCCTGCAATGCTGATGTAAAGGAGAGGTGAGTCTACATGCTAGCCCCATGCATTGGGCTTGTGTTGTATTCCTGAGGCAGGGGAAATAGGAAGTGAAGATTCATGTGACCCATAAAGCATCTAGTTCCCTGGCATGTGACAGCCACCAGGCAGGAAGCACTTACATGCTGAGGATGAAAACATTGTTGAATCTGCTGCATAAATGGTCTGTTCAAAATAAACAAATCGAGTTCTCAGGTCAAGCCAGGGTGACTTAAAATAAACTATTATTGGCAATACTACTAATTTCTAACTCAGGGACCCTAATTTGAAAATGCTAGATTTTCTTCACTTTTCATAACTTTTTTTTAACAACACTAACAAACATGATCACAATATACTAAACTTAATTTATAAATTAACTCTAACATTACCTTCTTTGACATGTTATGGATTCATCATGCCAATATATACAATTTGTATTACTTTTATTAATATTATTTATTAATAATTATACCACAGGTCTGTTGAATGCTTGATTCTTATTGGTTGACAGATCCGATAAGGTGTGCAATGATTTCAGTAAGCGCACAGCTATGAAGTAGTTCCAGGTCTTGACTGCATAACGGTTCCATATCACTTCACCAAATTAAGTTATTTTCTTATTTTTTTGAGAAAAAATAAAAACATCCAGTGATCAGCAGTTCTGCGGACGGAAACACCTTGTTGATGAGAGGACAACGGAGAATGGCCAACCTGGTTTGAGCTGACAGAAAAGCAACGGTAACTCAGATAACCCCTCTGTACAGTTCTAGTGAGCAAAATAGAATCTCAGAATGCACAACATGTCGGACCTTGAGGCGAATGGGCTACAATAGTAGAAGACCACGTCGGGCACTTTATTAGGACCATAGTGTTCCTAATAAAGTGCTCAGTGAGTGTACATATAAGTCCATAGACTCCTCAGTTCCTTCTCATCACATAAGAATGTGTGCCACTGACTTAGTCTAACTCAAGAAAAAAAATCCACATTTCTTTGAAGAGAAAAATAAAAGAAGCCAATTCTAAAAAGGTTTTAAGCATACATACAGATATTAGCTAGATCCCATCAATAGTAAAAAAGAAAAAACATTAATGATAAACACAACGGGACAACATATTATATTAGTGTTTACATGCAGAATTGCCAAGTAAACCAAGGCTCTATCATTTCTCGGGGTGCTTTTACGCAAGAAAATGATGGTGATGTGATTTTTAGAATTGAAGAACAAAGGTACCATAGGGAAACCCACAGAAAGGTGCGCAGATGCTGATGAGAGAGGTCAACAGAGAATGGCCAGACTGGTTCAAACTGACAAAGTCTACTTTAATTCAGATAACCGCTCTGTACAATTGTGGTGAGAAAAATATCATCTAAGAATGATATTCTGAGATGCAGGTTGGCATTGATTTGGTGGCATGAGGGGGACCTACACAATATTAGACAGGTGGTTTTAATGTCATGGCTGATCTGTAGCTATATACAGCGGTGTCTGAATTCACTTTTTTTACTATTGCCCCTTTTAATAGTTGAAACTGTGGCATTTGCCATGTAGTGATTAGGAAATAGTGATTTAAAAAAAAAAAAAAAAAAGAGTGAGTTGTGGAAGAATGTCTCTTGCCATTGTGCTGACGCTTATGTCATTATTGTAGCAATCTGTTGATATTCCAGATATACTGACTGACAGACTGTTGTCTGAACAAAATGGATCTGATTTCATCACTCGCAAAATAATAGTGTGGACAGAAAGTCCTAAAGATCGGAAATCACAAAGCCTAAAAGTATGAGATCATATGAGGACAGGCAATGCATGACTCCAGACTGTATGATTAATTTTCCGTGGAAGATAAAACACTTGAGGCCTTTGATGTGATCGGTACATCAGCCGAACCCCAGTTATGAGTCAATAACAAATGATAATGATTACTCTTTTCTTACTAAATGTGGATAGAGTGAGAGGGAAAGAGATGCCGTGATAGAGGAAGTTGTGGTTTTTAAAGCAGAGATTGAGCAGGTTGGTAAGAGGCTCATTACTCAGAGCTGTTAATCCGATAGCACTACTATAGCATGACTCACAACCCAGTCCATCCGGAAATACTCTCCTGTAAGCTCAGAAGGAAAGGGGTTGAACTCCTAAAGCCATTAACCATAACAACATCCAAACTGTGGAGCCATAGGAAGTGATATTGCTGACATTTCAGAAAGGCCATACAGAAGGGGAAAAAAATGGGGCAGAGATTAAAAGGAAGCTTCAATGAAGGTGAAGCATATAGCTTAACTGTAAAAACAGAAACCCTGTCTTTTTAACTCTACTACACTTCTCAGACCGGTGTATGTGTCCTCAGCTCTTTGCTTCGTGGAGGGGCTGAGTGAGACTGCCATGATAAATCACTGTGTTGTTGTGCTACATTTAAGAGAACTCTGCAACAGGCCTCTAATTGCTCTGACACTCTGCTTCAGAGATACCACCATCACTGGTTTCTCAAACATTGTGTGGAAATGTTACAGTAGTCTGTCTCTAAACGTTGCCTTCTTCCTCTGTAATTCTGGTGAAGCAACTTGAGGGATATATTTTGTATGAAACAGCTGTGCATGAATAAAGAGGAAGAGAAATTAGTCTTAACAGAAACAATGAATCAAGACACTCATGTTGTGACAAGGGAAGCACAGATCCGATACCTGGATCGGTATCAGCTACGATACTGAAGCTTTTAGACAGATCGGGTATCGGTCCAACTAGCCCGATCCAAATCCGATACTGTGTGTTAGTCATGTTCGTTCCTGTACAGCTCACAAAATTACATAAAAGAACCATAAAAACACAATTAAAGTAGTACATTTGACTCGTGCATCTTCTTCAAAGCCACTTGAATACATGCGATAGCTCTGTGAATCACAAAAGGCTGTGTTTAATAAGTAAATATATTTATTCAGTCTGATCTCATGAAAATTGCCGGACAGAGGCAACATTTTTTGCAAAACCAAAAACAGTGCTTCATTACACGTTTTGCTGCAGTTTCCCAGTGAAATGTCCAGCGGGGTGCCCCAAAAGCTAGTGAAATGGTGTCGTAATCAGATGAGATATCATCTCGTGTCACTTCTACGGCACTTTCGTCTCATTTGTCAGCTTGCGTGCTCTGCTGGGCTCAAGGAATAAGTATGTAAATGTAGGTGTGTCTGAGTGTTTAAATGTATCATATTTCAAATTATGCCTAAGAGTAAAAGTGTTTCAATATCATAACATAGCAATGTGTGAGTAATAGAATAAAAAAATATATGTTTATACAGTCATAATCAGCCGTTATACGTTATAGCACGCAAATGCAAAAATGTAGTAGTAACGTTCATTGTGTGAGACAAAGTTGGAATAATCGGCTGATATTTGACCATTTTAAGATTATCAGCACTGGCTCATAACAATGTTTGCTTGGCTGATTAACAGAAGTGTTTATTCTTCTTCTGTTAGATTCAAAATATACAATCAGCCTTGTCAGTGGACAATAAACAATTTAAAGTTTTTGTAGTATACAGAATATTGAGTAAAATAAATGTTCATTGTATTTCAGCAATTTTGTTTTAAATTCTTAGCACCATTATATTGGCATACAGCCAACCTGCTAAGGATGGGAATCGTACGGTTTCCCGTTTTGATTTCAATAACAAGTCTTACTTTTGAGGGGAAAATATTTGGAAATAATTTTTTTTTTTTTTTTTTTGGCATATTGCCAAATTATGAGATAATTTCAGATTTCAACAGAGCAGATACAGTAAAACAAATTGAATAATATTCTTGCAAATGCCGAGTTTACGCAAGACTTAACGATTTTTAGAAGCATAAATGTAATCCTATAATTGGTCTTACTGTTACTATAGATTAAATAAAAAAAACTTTCTAAATTCTATACAAACAAAATGTGGCAACATATTTCATCTGTTCATTTATATTTTTTTTTAAAATACAATTTCACTGATTAAAAAAACTTTAATATTTAAAGTGTAGGCCTATCTATCTTCACTAAAAAAAGAGCCAGTTCATAAGACTCATTCGTTCATGAAATGATTTGTTCAGGAACTTGGGTCGTGTTTCGCAGTGTAGATTCAAAAGAATCATAAAGAGACAATCACTCAGGAATCTGACTAAACTGGTCATGCTGTGTGTTTTTCATGCTAGAGATTCAAAAGAATCGGCTTGTAGCAATGTATGTTGCACGCTGCAGATTAAAAAGAACCACCTTAGAGTCACACATTCAGGAATCGTTTTGCACTGGTCGAGCAGTGTGTTTCACGCTGTATGTCAAAATATTTTAGTTTTGTGTTCTGTCTGCATCGATAGAAAAATGCATGTTCAAGAACTGTTAGCAGAACAGAAAGTCATGAAAATCATATGGCTACGTTTTTTGTTTTGTTTTAAGAACCAGTTTCAAATAAAAACCAGTTCATGATTCCCAACCCTACACCCTGCTCATTTGAAGGGGACCCAAGTACCCCATATAACAAGACTTTACATTTGCAGCACACAAGTCACGACACAGTTTAATCCACAGTGATGTGAATCCAGTAAATATTCAGTAAATTTGACAGAGGAAAAGCACTTTAATAAAGGCTTATTAAAAAACATTTGCTGCAGCTCACGTGTTTGCGTGGCTATAAATTGTGCTTGTGTTCCTCTGTGGGGACAAATTTATAACTGTCCCATTGATTACCCAGAGGAGAACCATCCACCTTCTCATTGAGAGGCCATTGCAATGGAGCCCGATCTTGCAGCTGGCCACACATTCAAACACTCGCTGCTCAAAGAGTGCGTCTCCTACACCAAAAACAAATGCTTTCACTGAGCAAAGACGGACAGTATGTCAACTGAGCAGAGCAAGCCATCTGCATCCTAATTCAAAAAGTACACCAAGCAAGTACATTATACCAATAATGTAATGTCACCAGCACAGATACCCATGATAATCTTCAGTGCATCTCCTGAACATCAGACATGCCTGCAATTATAGCAATACATGCAATTTTCATGATACTGATGCTTTGTAAGGTAAATATCTGGGTGACTGGACAACATATAAAAGCGAGTGTTGAGAGAGTGATTACCATATGGATTAACAACAATTCAAATTATTTACTCGCAAAACAAAATTTAGGTTGATACTAGAAATGAAACAGTATGAAAATTTCATATCACGATTATAGTGACCAAAATTATCAGGATCGGTATTGCCGTGGTTAGGAATGTCGCGATTACCCGATTTCACAATTAACCGCGATTAAAATGGTCACGGTTATTAAACCGTACGAATTTCGAAGCTACAGTTAAAAACCTGAAAAAACATCCATGTTGTTTAGATTTAAAAAAAATGTACTGAAAATGAGTCTTTCGGTGTGGGTCTAACTACTTGCGTGCGTGTGTGCCTGGCTGGTCTGGGAGGCTGTTACTATGGTAACGGAGTTCATGAGGTGATTGTCTAGGTAAGGCGGGGCACGTGCAGAATGTGAACTTTTAGCGCATGTGAAACTCTCAAAATGAAAACATAGTGGAACAACAACACGATATCCCGGAGTTGTATCCACCGAAGAAGCAAATTAAATCAGCTATTTGGGAGCATTTTGGCCATCTACAAAAATGACACCGTAGTTGTTGTAGAAGGGTATCCATTATGCAAAACGTGCAGACGAAAAGTGTCAGCAAAAGCGGCGAACACATCTAATATGTTCCAGCATCTGAAGGATCACCATCCAGAGATTCATGCCAAGATGAAGGTAATAATTTTACAAACACAGAAAATATTATATATAGTGTACTACTTACCTTTTGGTTAAGTCAAACACTGAATTGAAACTGTAAATCCATTTTAAGTTTAAAAGAGGAGGGGTTCAGCTTTATATTGTGAATGCGATGCCTCCAAATAGTTTTTCCTACTTAAATAATATTGCAGTAAAAGTGCTGTGATTATCCGGCTGATCGTTAGATTACTGAATATAGAAAGAAGGTTCTCCTAGCCTGACACCATTTCATTTTAAACATATGGTTTATGTTTGGTTTTTTTATTGTAATTTATTGAAAGGGTATACATACTTTTTTGTTGAAACGATACAGTACGTTTTGGTGTCTGAGGCCAGATAGAGAAAATTGCACCTACTAAATGCAAGTACTTTACCTGCTTGTTTTCAATTTAGAAGTAGGAATATATATGTAAACTGCATGTCCTGACGAATGCTGCAATAAACTTAAGTTGTGATATGTTTGTGGAGGGTTTTATTTTTGCATAAAAGGTAAATTTGCAGATAATTGTAAAAATTGTGAAATCATGATTTTTTTTATCAATAATCTTACCATCAAATATTCACATTGTGACATCCCTAATCGTGGTATTGTTAAAATGTGCTGGAAATTTTCAAAAGGTACTGATACACACTGAAATCATTTCACTAAGTTTTATATTCAAAACCAACTCTGTAAACAAGGGAATAGCAAATGTATTATTATTAGTGTTACAATATACACTTGTGGCCAAAAGTTTGGAATTATATACAGATTTTGCTCTTATGGAAAGAAATTGGTACTTGAAGTGGCATTCAACTGATCACAAAGTATAGTCAGAACATTAATAGTGTGATAATGTACTTTTATAATTTGAAAACAAAATTCAGAACTTCTTAAACGACTTCCTAGAATTCTCATCAAAAAATCCTCCACATGCTGCAATGACAGCTTTGCAGATCCTTGACATTCTAGCTGTCAGTTTGTCCAGATACTCAGGAGACATTTCACCTCACACTTCCTGTAGCACTTGCCATAGAGATGTGGTTGTCTTCTCACACACCTTACAGTCTAACTGATCCCACAAAAGCTCAATGGGGTTATGATCCATAACACTCTTCCAATTATCTGTTGTCCAATGTCTGTTTATTTGCCCCCTCTAAACTTTTCTTTTTGATTTTCTGTTTCAAAAGTGGCTTTTTCTTTGCAATTCCCATTAGACCTGCACCCCTGAGTCTTCTCTTTACTCTTGTACATGAAACTGGTGTTGAGCAGGTAGAATTCAATGAAGCTGTCAGCTGAGGATTTGTGAGGCGTCTATTTCTCAAACTAGAGACTCTGATGTACTTATCCTCTTGTTTAGTTGTACATCTGACCTTCCACATCTCTTTCTGTCCATGTTAGAGCCAGTTGTCCTTTGTCTTTGAAGACTGTAGTGTACACCTTTGTGTGTAATCTTCAGTTTTTTGGCAATTTCAAACATTGTATATCCCCATTCCTCAAAACAATGATTGACTGATGAGTTTCAAGAGAAAGCAGTTTCTTTTTTGCCAATTTTACCTAATATTGACCTTAAGACATGCCAGACTATTGCATAATGTGGCAACTCAAAAACAAACACAAAGACAATGTTAAGCTTCATTTAATGAACCAAATATCATTCAGTGGTGTTTGATATAACGGCAAGTGATGTTCTAGAACCAAATTAGCAATTTAGCATGATTACTGAAGGATAAGGTGTTGGAATGATGGCTGCTGGAAATGGGGCCTGTCTAGATTTGACCAAAAATGACTTTTTTCAAATAGTGATGGTGCTGTTTTTTACATCAGTAATGTCCTGACTATACTTTGTGATCAGTTGAATGCTCCTATGGCGAATTAAAGTACCAATGTCCTACCGAAACAGCAAAATCTGTACATTATTCCAAACTTTTGGTCATCAGTGTAATTATTCCCAATTGTTATAACAATTGTTGGTGCCAGATGGGCTGGTTTGAGTATTTCTGAAAACTGCTGATCTCCTGGGATTTTCATGCATAACACTCAGTTCTGGTTCAAACTGACAAAATCTACAGTAACTCAGATAACCGCTCTGTACAATTGTGGTGAGAAGAATATCATCTCAGAATGCGATTATGAGATGTGGGTTGGTGGCATGAGGGGGACCTACACAATATTAGACAGGTGGTTATAATGATGTGGCTGATCGGTGTATACATATGAAAGTATATCAAGTCAGTGCAGTTCTTGGTTATTGTGCTATGTCTTTCCTACCTGATCAGACTTGCTGTTTATCTGCAACAGATGATCAGATATCCCAGTGAACATGTCTAACTGTAATTTATCCTAAAGCTCTGAAACTTTTAAACGACACTGACTGGTGCTATGGACGATTTAGGACTATGGACAGCTCACTGGTGGAGTTACTAACACTGATCTAATACCTCTTTACAGTATACAAATCTTCTGAATAGTTCTGAGCAGACTCATGGACAGCTGATGCAGTGACTAACAATGAATTAACAGATTTTTTTAAGCAGGTCTATATGGTGGACAGCTCTCTGGTGCAGTGACTATATACTGATCTGCTGCATGTCATGGCCTGGCTGAGCTTCTGACTGCCCTCACTCCCTCTGTCTGACTAAAATCCATATCACACCCTTGATTCCCAACATCGAAACTCTGAGAATCCATCAGACCCATTTACCAGGTCTAATAGAGAGAGAGCGATGTTTGTCTCGTTTTAAATCGATGTAAACAATGTACATGTTCAGAGGCACTCCCAGTGCGCCAAGCGTGTTAGTTAGCTCGTTAGCATGATGAACAAGTCTTACCGTTCTGCGGAACATCCAGGTCACCCACTACCGAAACAGAGTGCGTTTCTCCGGTCCCACCAGTTCAAATCCAAAGACAATATAATTTTCCTCTGTCTTATAGCGAGGTTTTAGTGCTGGAATCGGGCAGCCGGACCGGTTGTGTGATTATGCGTCCTCTCTCTGGTCTTCCGGAGAGAAGTTCCTACTAATGACAGTCCGATTCGTCCAGCGGGAGCGCAAATCTCAGACTAATGCAGAAACAACAGACGAATAATCACATACACATATTGCAGGACGATAGAGTTTGCGAAAACACTCGGAACTTAGCGCAAACGCATCGGTCTGGGACTGTAGTGCGTGGAAATGGCGTTGTGTGTCTTCCTGCTGTTCCACTCCTCCTGATGATGATGTCATCCGAGGATTTAAGGAGAGAGATGTTGTTTGGAAATAATTATCAGATTATTTCTTTGACTTTCGGTCATGCCGTTGATATTAGCTGCAAAGATGTAGGTCGTTTTGTTTTATTTTGCACAATATGATTTTATATGGTATTTTTTTAGGAATTTTTGTTAAAAACATTTATGTAAATGAATGCGTGTGTGTGTATATATATATAACACACACACACACACACACACACACACACACACACACACACACACACACACACACACACACACACACACACACACACACACACGGGACAACAGTTAGAGTCAATTGGAGGTGATATCTGTGGATGTATTTTAAGGACTATCTTCACTGCCTCTTTGCTTGACATTGGGGAAAATTAAAAGAAATATTGTGGACCTCCACAAGTCTGGTTCATCCTTGGGAGCAATTTTCAAACACCTGAAGGTACCACGTTCATCTGTACAAACAACAGTACGCAAGTATAAACACCATGGGACCACATAGTCATCATACCGCTCAGGAAGGAGACGCATTCTGTCTCCTAGAGATGAAGGTAGTTTGGTGCAAATCAATCATAGAACAACAGCAAAGGACCTTGTGAAGGTGCTGGAGGAAACAGATAGACAAGTATCTATATCCACAGTAAAATGAGACTTATATCGACATAACCTGAAAGTCTGCTCAGCAAGGAAGAAGTCACTGCTCCAAAACAGCCATAAAAAGCCAGACTACAGTTTGCAAGTGCACATGTGGACAAAGATCTTACTTTTTGGATAAATGTCCTCTGGTCTGATGAAACAAAAATGTAACTGTTTGGCCATAATGACCATCATTATATTTGGAGGAAAAAGGGTGAGGCTTTTAAGCCGAAGAACACCAACCCAGCCATGAAGCATGGGGGTGGCAGCATCATGATGTGGGGGTGCTTTGCTGCAGGAGGGACTGGTGGTGTGGATATATTAAAGCAACATCTCAAGACATCAGCCAGAAAGTTAAAGCTTGGTCGCAACTGGGTCTTCCAAATGGACAATGACTCCAAGCATACCTACACAGTTGTGACAAAATGGCTTAAGGACAACAAAGTCAAGGTATTGGTGAGGCCATCACAAAGCCCTGACCTCAATCTGATGGGCAGAACTGAAAAAGCGTGTGCGAGCAAGGAGGCTTGCAAACCTGACTCAATTACACCAGTTCTGTTTGGAGGAATGGGCCAAAATTAGAGCAACTTATTGTGAGAAGCTTGTGGAAGGATACCCAAAACATTTGACCCAAGTTAAACAATTTAAAGATAATGCTACCAAATACAAATTGTTTGTAAACTTCTGACCCACTGGGAATGTGATGAAAGAAATAAAAGCTGCAATAAATCATTCTCTCTACTATTATTCTGACATTTCACATTCTTAAAATAAAACTGTGATCCTAACTGACCTAAGACAGGGAAAGTTTTCTATGACTACATGTCAGGAATTGATAAAGTTTTAATATAAATGCTGTCGATTTTACTTTTACTGAAAAAAAAAAGTACAATATATTCCTGTATTACATTTCCTATTTGACATGTTACTTTCATACAAAGTAATATGCATTATATCTACACACAAGTAAATAGTTTAGTGCTTGATAAAATTGTATAATTTTCTTTTGCTTGCCCCCCCAAAAAAAAACATTTATGCTTTTACAATACAATGCATCAGGTTGTTTTTTTTATGTAAAAAATAAATGTATCTTACAAGGGTGAAGTTCACGGTTAGAATAGGATTGCCAAAGAGATGCCTGTAGCTTTCAAATATATATATCAAATCTTATAAGGCTGCTAACCCCCACAAGAGAGCATCTTTCCTCTCCACAAGTGTATCATCATGAGTTTAATTCTCATGTCCACAACTCAGAGAATAACATAGCAATTCTACTCAATTTTAAACTGGAAAATATATTCTGATTGAATGCATAACCCCCTAATATCTACATCCTAACAAGGTACAGGTCAGACTATGTTTCACTATACTGATCTCATAACAATCCCCGGTTTTAATGCAATGTTCTCACCTTCTGCGTTTCATGTCAACATACAACAGAGAGCAGTGATTGATTTACACAGTCTTTATTTCAGTTTTCATGTAGGTTTGGCAGTTCCCCTCCCTTTTCCAGTCAGCGTCCCCCATGTGTTGTGTAGAGCTACTTTAGCCATTAGAAGTGTAATGGTGAAGTTACGTTTATACCATTCCCTGAAAAAAATTACAAT
Source organism: Moxostoma hubbsi (assembly GCA_032164185.1). Lineage (NCBI taxonomy): Eukaryota > Metazoa > Chordata > Actinopteri > Cypriniformes > Catostomidae > Moxostoma > Moxostoma hubbsi. The sequence continues at coordinate 30,344,829 of JAVLUX010000021.1, forward strand.
AATAATAATAAAAATAAAAATAATTGATACAACAGGGTTCCTGGCTTTTAAGCAAATACGTGTAAGACTAATGTCTTAAAGCATATTCACAGCTGTATACAATCATGTATATTTCAATCTCACCTGTTATAACTAGCATGCCTTTTCATATTTTCATCTAAGAAGCGTTTGTAGAAGACTGCCATTTCCTCACTATTTAAAGTCCTTTTCCTTCCTAAAAGAGTTGTAAATGAACAGAAGTAAATGAGCACATCAGTTAATGTGATAAATGAAATACAGGTAGTGTCCGCATTAAGATAACTCACCTTGATCATCTCTCTCTGACAGTCCTTTTGCCTTCAGTTGTGACTGTACATATTCTTCTCTTTCCTGAGAGAAAAATGAAAATTAATGGGTCTATATGAGAAAAACTTGATTAAGAACAACTACAACAACCTTGTTTTATCCGATCAAGGAATACAGTGAAAGATGCTAAAACCTTTCTAAAACACAATCCTGCCCCCTAATGGTGATGATGGTGAAGCTGATGTAAGGTCTCACTACTGTGCCCCCACCACAGACATGTTAAATGTGTTTCTTGTTGTAATCTGAGTGGTTGCACACATCATACATCTGTGGTTCACACCTTACTAAATGTGAGGTTCTGATTGGTCCAGAACTTATGGTTCCAGTCTTCAGTCTCCTGTCTCAGATGCCTCAACTTCCTCTCCAGTGGCGTCTCATTCTCTGGGATGTGATATATGATTGGCCTCAAGTTTGAGAGTCTGTCTGGTGGGCCGATCCAGTCATATTTTGATGACGCTGCTGGACTGAATCCAGACCGCAACTTAAAAAACAGACACAACAGATTAGACTGCTTTGTACATTAAAACGTCTAAGAAAGCACTTTCTTTTACAAAACAAAATTGCTGCCGATTCAGACACACTGCCTGTGAAATTATTTAAGTGAACAAATTGCATTAAAGGAATGGTTTGCCCAAAAATAACTCACCCACACTTATATTTTTTTTCAGAGCCCTTCATTTATTTCTCACATTTTGTTATGTTGCAGCTAAAATGCTTTAAATTGTATTTATTTTTTCACATCAACCTACACTCCATACCCCATATTGACGAAGCATAAAACAGATTATTGATAGTTTTTTCCTTTTAATAAATTATTCAGACCCTTAACTCAGTACTTCATTGAAGCACCTTTGGCAGCGATTACAGCCTTAAGTCTTTTTGGGTATGATGTTACAAGCTTTGCACACCTGGATTTGGGTATTTTCTGCCATTCTTCTCTGCAGATCCTCTCAAGCTCTGTCAGGTTGGATGGGGACCATCGGTGGACAACCATTTTCAGATCTCTCCAGAGATGTTCGATTGGGATCAAGTTCAGGCTCTGGTTGGGCCAATCAAGGACATTCACAGAGTTGTCCCGTAGCCACTCTTGCGTGGCCACTCTCTTTTCTCCAGACAAGACACTTGGAATTCAGGCCAAACAGTTCAATCTTTGTTTCATCAGACCAGAGAATCTTGTTTCTCACCATCTGAGAGTCCTTTAGGAGCTTTCATATGTCTTACACTGAGGATGGGCTTCCATCTGGTCACTCTGTCATAAAGCTCAGATTGGTGGAGTGTTGCAGTGATGTTTTCCTTCTACATATTTCTCCCATCTCCACACATGATTTCTGGAGCTTAACCATAGTGCCCATCGGGTACTTGGTCACCTCTCTTACCAAGGCCATTCTACCCCAACTTACTGCTCAGTTTGGCCAGCTGATCAGCTCTAGGTAGAGTCCTGGTTGTTCCAAACTTCTTCCATTTTAGAGTTACTGTATAACTGTAGTGGAGGCCACTGTGCTCATGGGAACCTTCAATGCAGCCAAAAAAATTTGTAGCCTTCCCCAGATCCATGCCTCGACACAATCCAGTCTCTGAGCTCTTCTGGCAGTTCCTTTGAACTTATGGCTTGGTTTTTGGTCCGATATGTATTTCCAGCTGTGAGACCTTATATAGACAAATGTGTGACCAAATCATGCCCAATTAATTGATTTAGTCACAGGTGGACTCCAATTAAAGTGTAAAAACATCTCAAATATGATCCAAGAGAAATGGGATGCAAAATTTCACATGTTAGAGCAAAGGGTCTGAATACTTTTGTTGATGTGATATTTCCATTTTTTTAGCAGTTATCAAAAATCTGTTTTTATGAGTTTTCATAATGAGGTATGGAGTGTAGATTGATATGAAACAAATAATAATTTAAAGCATTTCAGCACAAGGCTGCAACACAAAAAATGTGAAAAAATGAAGGTGTCTGAATACTTCCTGGATGCACTGTATTTGAATTTCTTTGTCTCAGCAGGTCAAAATTTGAAAATAAATTATGATCAAATCTCCTATAATGTCATAAACAAATGACAACAATAAAGTGTGAGAAATAGGTACAACTCTAGTCTGCTTTGAGTGAAGTCATATTGTGTTTCAAAATGTACTGCTGAACACAATTTGTTGAGACAATGTTGCTACGCAGGATTTGTAGATTTAATGTTACACTATTGATGATGATGATGATGATTTGAAATAAATGCAGTAAACAACACACCTGTGCTCGTGTGTCATGTTGTGGTGGTTGACTTGTGTTTTGTCGATGACCTCGACAAGAGCTTCTTAACAGCAGGGGAGTATATATGTAATACGGACACAAGGACCTAAAAAATAAACAACCTACTGTTTTTACGTTCATCTTCAATTATAATAAATCATCGACCTAGTTTAAAAAAAAAGAAAAAAAGAAGTGCGATTTGTTGCATGACACCGCGAAGCGTGTATCTTCATCTGGTTGGCAAACCAATTTAGGTGCATTTCCGCCATCTGAAGCGTGTGTCAGTCATTACATATTTCAACATGGCGAGTAACTGAAAATTTTTTCAAAGTAAAAGTCACTCACACAGATGATCTTAGTAAACAATTATAATAATACTAACAAAAATAATAATATATCAGGATTTTTTTTTCTTTAAAATAAATAATACTTTTAATATATTATGTTCTTTAAAGAGTATTTTCTTTCTTAAATGTTTTATTTGCAAAATTAAAATGTAGTATTTTGAAACTCGCAATCAACTTCCGTTTTTAATCAAACTGGACAACCAAACTATTTCACACGTTTCCAAACAACATCTTATTATGGCAATTTGAACTTATAATAACGCATACACACATACATACAGAAATATATAAATAAAATATATGAAAAATATAAACCCTTATATCTAACGCTTGCTTTAAATCTTTCACGAAGGATTAGTTACATTTTGTATCTTTGATTTCTGAAGTGTATCAGTTTATTGTTAATATCTAAATTTATGTGAACTATTTACTTTTAATATTTACACTTCCCTTCACATTATACAGAATGCCGTGTTCATGTATGTTGTTCCAAGCCCGTGTATTTATTTATGACACGTTTTTATCTTCTTTATTTTAACGAATTCAAATTCCTCGTAACCCCAACATGCGTCCACGTTTGGCCAGCAGGATCATGTCATGCGACATGCACCACCGGGTGGTTGTAAGTGATAAGTAATATTGCCTTGTGTTTCAAATAAACACTGGCGCACCCATGGCTGCCCGTTGGTTATGCAGGTAGGATGGACAGTCCGTCAAAATCCTGTTTAATGAGTAATGTCTGTACATGCTTATATCTTTGTTTATATAACACCATCTTGCACTAGTGTGATCTCTTAAAGAGATTGGCTACTGCTATCAGCACTGCATGGCTTTGTGTGCTTTAAAGGGACTCAATAGCGGCCAGCTATACAAGCGGATTATTTCCAGCGATTTGTGTGGTTTTAAACTCAACTACTTCGTTTACAACAGATTCGTTGACGTTATTGTGCATAAAAGATGAAACCACTTTGTGTTGTAGAAGGGAGCTCACATTTTGACTTCCCCGTGTTAATGTTTTCCTAAAAAATTAAAAGGGAGGTGGGTCAGTCCTTTTCGTGTTATTTAAATAAGACGCACATTTGGTTGCGTGCGAGATTGTTTTATATGTTGGTCGCGTGAAAACGGTCAAGTTAAAGGTTTGACAGTAGCAGAGCCCCCTCCCGGTGTGAGAAATGGTCTCCCCAATATATGAGCCCTTAAAGGAGGGAGGAGAGGGGCAGGAATGCAGTCCACACCGATGTGATGCTGCTCCTGCTGCTCTCTGACAGCGGCACTGCAACTATACGACTCAGAAATTACTGGAGCGTTACCACGCGGAGTATTTCAGGAGCGGAGCTGATGGAAACGGAGCTCGCGAGACATGTGCGCGAACGTTTTCAGCGCGTTGAAAAGGTGAGACACATCTTGCGCATCTCAGAAGGTGGTGAGACATGGTTGGGTCGCGTCGGATAGGGTTGGCAGGTGTTCAGATGCAATAAAAATGTCCTTCGGTGGTGGTTTCAGTCATGCAAATGAAGGGATGGAGTGAAATTGTTTTGGTGAGGTATGCACAGTATATGTTTATGTGTTATAATTTAGCATTATAAATCGTATACTTCACATTCTATGTTCTTTACAGATATAATGCACTATTCCTGATGGCACAGTTGGTGATAATGAGACGTGCATTGCATACAGCTGCCATGAACAGAAGACAATTGTAGTTTATCCCGCCAGTAACATCAGCATCAAAGCTGCTGTGGATAGTTCCAGAATCTGAGCTCCCCCCATAATGTTGATGATGAAGTTTTAAAGGAATAGTTCACCTAGAAATAAAAAGCCTGTCATTTTTTAATCACCCTTATGTCATTCCGAAACCTTATGCTATTATTCTTTCTGTGGAACATATAAGGTGACATTTTGAAGAATCTTTGTGCTGCTCTTTACCTACAAATTCTGTTCTTAGTGACAACGTCTGTCAATTTCTTAAAAGGACTAAACACCATGAAAGTAATCCATATGACTTATGACATATTCTTGGTCTTAAGTCATTTTTGTGGATTTGTGTGAGGTGCAGACCAAAATTTAAGTCTTAATTCACTGAAAATCATTCTCTCCGCTGCAGCTCTCAAGTCTTGTTCTCCATCCAACACAGTCAAACTGGCTTGCAGTCATTCAGCTATGACACAAAAACCAATGAACACTGAAGCAAATAAAATAAAAAAGGTTCAGTGAACGGGAAGAATGCGACAGTAAATAGCAACTTAAAGGCATAGGCCTAGTTCTCCCAAAAATAAAAATTCTCTCATCATTTACTCACCCTAATGCCATTCTAGATGTGCATGACTTTCTTCTGCTGAACACAAACAAGGATGTTTGTATGTTGGTTCTCACAATGCAAGTGAATGGTGACCAAAACTTTGAAGCTCCAAAAAGCACAGAAAGGCAGCATAACAGTAATCCATATGACTCCAGTGATTTAATCCATACCTTCAAAAGTGACATGATAGATGTTGGTGAGAAACAGATCAATATTTACATCCTTTGTAATTATAATTTATCCTCCCTCCCTAGTAGGTGGCAATACGTAATACTTTTCTGCTGCATTTGTACTTTTTGGCATTCCTAAGTTTTGGTCAACATTCACTTACAAAGCTGAGATATTCTTCTAAAAATAATTTTTTGTGTTCATCAGAAGAAAGAAAGTCATACACATCTGGGATGGTGTGAGTAAATGCTTAGAGAATTTAAATTCTTTGAACTATCCCTTTCATACTGTACACACAAACATTGCAAGGGGTCATTCTTACTGCGCAGGTCCTACTAAAAACAACTAGTCACCGCCCCACGAATAGAGCAGACAGCAGGTGTGTAGAAACATGTTTTTAAGAGTTCTTTTTAACTTGATGCCATCTAAAAAAAACAAATGCAATATACTGAAAAAACAGTGAGAATTGACGCAAAGGTTAAAGCCGTACAAAATGTGCATGTTTACATAGGAAAATGCGCGAATGGACACAAAAACATGGGTGTGAATGCCCTCTAAGGCTTGAAAAAACTGAAAATATAGAGCTGACATCATATGGACTACCTTTGTGGTGCTTTTATGGTGTAGATTTTTTTTTCATGGTCATTAATGAACTGTCATTGTATGGAAGAGCTGTGTGGAGATTCTTCAAAAAGGGTGCTCCATCGAGTAATAGCTGCTAATGGATTTAGAATGATATGAGGTTGAGTAAGTATGGCAGAATGTATTTTTTTGCTGAACTAGCCAAACCTAAAAAAGTGTTTGTTGTTCTTTGACCATGATGTAGGAGATTTCCATGAACTGCGAAAGAAACAGTGACGCATTTAGCAGTACCCACTGATAAGCTTTGGCATGGATGGCATTTCGTCTGCTTCGCCCCACCCAAATATTATAATCCAAAGCTTTTGTGCTGAGCCAATGTGTGCTTCCTACCCTATAATCAGATGTTTCTGTGTCTCCAAATTACTGCATCGCTGAGAGGGGAGAAGGGGAGAGGGGGAGAGGGGGGGGGTGTTGGATGTGCAGGAAGCTGGAAAGTAGGTGGAACATCTGGACAGAAGATAGTACTGACTCATCCTTAGCTGATCCTGCCCTCCTCCCTCTCCTATAATCACAGAATTTTGTCAATTGAATGTTGTACTATTGCTCAGTTGTGGGAAGCAGAAATTCAGCAAGCTTGATAAATTAATTATAAGTTATCTTAAACATGTCTGTGTGTTTCTCACTCTCAGCACCATGTTCTTTAAGGTTAAACATGATGTAGCAATATCTTAGACTTTTTTAGATCAAAACAGATGATGCATTTTGCTGAGGGACTCTTGGTGTGTTGTGAATATTTAAGGTGATGACAGTTTGCTTATACAGGGTTCCCACAATCATGAAAAACCTGGAAATATTAAAGGGTTTGTTCACCCAAAAATGAAAATTCTCTCATAATTTACTCACCCTCATGCCATCGCAGATGTGTATGACTTCCTTTATTCCGCTGAACACAAACAACAATTTTTAGAAAAATATTTCAGCTCTGTAGGTCCATACAGTGGAATTGAATAGTGACTAGAACTTTGAAGCTTCAAAAAGCACATAAAGGCAGCATAAAAGGAATCCATAAGACTCAAGTGGTTTAATTAATGTCTTCTGCAGTGATATGATAGGTGTGTGAGTGACAGATCAATATTTAAAACTTTCTTAACTATTAATCTTCACCTCTGGACAGATCTCCTATGTGCATCCACAAGAGGGTTGAGTTCACGTGGTATTTCGCTTCAAGTTTGAGTGTTGGTATGTTCATGCAAGAAAGTATGCATGCTCAAAGCAATACGAATGCGCAGTGTTGTTTACAACAGAGGAATAGGAACAAATTTGGATCTGTTTCTTTAAAAATTACTAAAAATTAAATAATGATGAAAAAACATTGTGTGAACGTGATTATCCTCAATGCCTTAACCTGCAGAAAGAAGTGAGTCCTCTGTGGACACTTATAGGAGATCTGTCTGGAAGGGAAGATCAATAGTTTTAAAAAGTAATAAATATTGATTTATTTCTCTCCCACACCTATCATATTTCTTCTGAAGACTGGAGTCATATGGATTTCCGCTATGCTGCCTTGTGTCATTTTTGGAGCTTCAAAGTTCTGGCCATCATTCATTTGCATTGTATGGACCCACAGATCTGAAATATTCTTCTAAAAATCTTTGTTTGTGTTCAGCAGAAGAAAGTCAAACGCATCTGGGATCGCATAAGTGTGAGTAAATTATGAAAAACAAATTTCATTTGTTGGTGAACTGTTCCTTTAAGGCTTTTTAGATTTGTGTTTGCCAGTCTTGGAAAAGTCAGAGTAAATAAAATCTCTAAAGTAAATGGAAAGTTGAAGCTGTTCAAATATTTAACTGGCTGCTATAGTCATTTAATTGACACTGTCATTAATATTCATCCTCATGAAGGTCTGGCTGTTCATTCTAAGGGATCAACTATCGAAGCATAAAAATCCTTTTTTTATACAATTAGGGCCTATATGGAATTTTCACAAAAAATCGATCCATTGAGGTGGGACTTTGTGGATGAACCTATGGCTATGCAATGCATTATTTTCATGAGCTTGTGTCATGTAAAGTTGATCGGTCAAAATTATGTTCTGTGGTAAATGACTGCATCTGTGGCAATCTTAAAGGATTACTCTGGGTTCAGTGCAAGGTAAGCTCAATCGACAGCATTTGTGGCATTGTGTTGATTACCACAAAAATTTATTTAGACTTGTCCCGCCTTTAAGCAAAAATCGAGGTTACAGTGAGGCACTTACAATGGAAGTGAATGGGGACAATTTTTGGAGGGTTTAAACTCATGTATTATTTGAGCTATTAAGTTGTTTAAATTCACTGTAAAAAATGTCAGTAATTTTAAAAGTAAAATACTGTAAAAATGCTACAGAAATAAAATGTTAATTGATTAACGAATATTAACCGAAAAATATACAGTATATTTTTTTAATATATTTTAAAAGACAATACAGTAGTTTTTACAATAAAATATTGTAAAAAATAAAATAAATGTAAATGTGAAAAGTAACGTTTTCCTGTATAGTTAATGGTAAAAAATGTACATTGTTTAACAAGAGAGTACATGTACTTTTTACAGTAAATTATTGTTAAAATTACAGTAAAAAAAACATAATCGGGCATTCCCAGAATTCCCTGAATACCCATTCATTTCATTATATTTGATGGGAATAGTTATGTTTCAACTTTTTTTTAAATATCAGTTACGTACATTGGGGTGTTCAGTTTTATATTTTATGTAATTTAGTTCATGTTTATTGCATTATTTTAATTTCACATGTATTATCCTGATGGTGTTTAGTGTTTGTGTGAGTGACACTGAGCACTGTCTCTACATGTTTATTGATCATTGTTCCAGGAAGGGCCTCTATTGATGATCTTCATGTCATCATGTTTACTACAGTAATTAAAAATACATTATTAAGTTTCAGAAGGCTAATATCAAGTTTATGATTTTTTTATTTTTTTTGCTGTAAATGTAACAGAATGTTTGCAGTGATTCATGTAAATGTTTAAACTGTAAAATTTACAGGTTTTTATTGTATTTTTTACATAATTATTCTGGGAACCGCATTTGCTAGTTTTGTTTTTTTTTTGTAAAAACAACAGGATTTGTTTTACAGTGTTGTGTCTTTTAGGGTTTGTTGACATTACATCGTCATGGCAATGAAGCTGTAAAATTGGCTGTAAGTTTACACAAAAAAGGTTAGTAAGCAATTAAATCACAATAAAATCATGTTTACACGCATATTCTTTATGTCATATGGTGTTACTTTAGAAACTGAGTGTTTTAACGTAAAAAAAATTGGCCCTCATTCACTTCCATTGTAAGTGCTTCACTCAAACCAAGATTTTTTTTTTTTTTTTTTAAGAAAAGCAGGAGAAATGTTTGTGGTCATCAATATTATGGCTCAGATGCTGTCAGTTGTGCTTAACTTGTACTAAACCCGGAAAATATCTAAGTTGTTTTTAACCCTGATCATTCAAGATACTGGAATGTTGTTATTTTTTAAATAAGGATCTCCTATGCTGCACTTGCCTTGAAATCTTAGCTATCAATTGCTTTCCCTGACACTGTTGAGAAATGCTTTCCATCAAGCGAGTGTGCAAATGGGCACTATCCCTTTAAGGACCATGACTATGACCTATCTGTGACATCACAGACATTTGCCTGGGGAATAGCAGCAGCAGAAGCAGTTGGCTGCCAATAAAACACTTTCTAAGGACTTTAATCAGCAGAGGTAAGGTAGCGGTGAGTGGGCTGTGTTCAGTGAATTGAGTGTGCTCGTAAAGACACTTTATTTCCCACTGGACATCCCCTCTGCAGGGCATTTAAGTCCTGTTGGTCTGATACATTTTGACTTACAGTATATATCATCTGCTAGTCAGATTGTGCCACTTTGTATGGCGACGTGTAGGACTACTTTAACAATGTTATTGTTAATGGTTAATTTAATGTGTGGAAATATTTGTTTTCAAACATCAGCCTTGCATCATGACATAACTTGCTAGGAAGTAAGTCGTTTTTGGGATGCAGTCAAAATCAATCAGACAGAAGCATGTCAGTGCTGCAATGGCTTTGCTACCAAAAGCCAATTACTGTAAATGAGTAATGAATGAATTACTTCTGAATTTCAGTAACTTCAGGAATGAATTGTCATTGACATGCTTGAAAGATTGCTTTTAATTTCTACTTCTTTTATTAAGGGCTTGTTACCTGAGTTTGGTTGTCAATCATTGTGAGAGTTTTCAATCCTGTGGTGGCACTATGTGTCATGTTTGGTTATTGTTTTTTTCATGATGGGTGATTTGGAAACCTTTGGTGTTTTCAGTCTTCGTCATTGCAGCTGTGTAACACATACAGTATAGCCTTTGCTCACTTGCATCCAGTACAAATCCTCTTTCCTGCATTCCTCACACATTCCTTACCACATTCAGCAAACATACATAGTGCAGAGATTTAGAAATGTGGATCATATCTTTTTTCTGTTCTTATTTTTTGTTTGTCACATCACTTCTGTTGCTATTACATGTATGTTGGCTTTGCAAAGCCAATACAGTGTTATTCTACGAATTTGTGTTAAGGGTTTTTTCAAAACTCCTTTCTGACTCTGAACTTTCGTGCTGCAGCATATCCACCAAAGTCCGCACAGTCCTTGATTATTGTGCTGTAACTGATCAGTCTTACGGTTTATCCACAGCAGATGATCAGAACTCCCACTGGAAATGTCTAACTGTAATTTATCCTAAAGCTTTTAAGATTTTAAAATTACATTGAAGAAACTTGGCACAGTGCTTCAGGTGGTTCTGACTTGGAACACTTCATATTTTCTCACTGATCAGCCTTGCAAATTTTCCTTAATGGACAAACAAGTATTCTAAAAAGTATTGTAAAAGTTTATGATTGTGCATTAATTCAAAATCCAACTGTCTAACAGTTGTTAGAATATAAACACACACAAGGCTTTTAGTGTGTGAGACTGAAAAAGCAGCGAGATGCAGTGCAACAATGAAAAAGTGGGCAGATGGACCAAAAACATGTTAATTCTGTCTGTCTGTATGTACTACAAGTATGGAGTAACAACTTTCAAAGCTCAAGAGTATTATTTTGTTTGTTTGTTTGTTTGTTTACTTTCATATCAGCATCAAAGTTTATTCTGACTAACTTTCCTTTTCTAGTTAATGTAAAATCTTACTTTACTACTAGTGCTTCTTCTTAGTATGCGTCATTTTTATTTTCCACGGCTTGTAAACTGTAAAACATAAAATATTGTAAACATATAAACTGCTTATCTTTTATTTTGTTATTCCATATTGCATCAAATAGTTCTCAATTTTTCTGTCTTTCTGTCAGCCTGTTTGGGAAACCATTTGATGGTGGGAAGAGGACAATGGATCATGGCAGTCAGCAGCCACAGACCCAACAGATGCCAGGAGCTTTTCCAGGACCATTTTCAGGGCCTTTCCCAGGTTATGGAGGGCCCCAGGGACCTTACCCTGGCCAGCACCCTGCCTTGATACGGCTAGATGAAGTGCAGAAGGAGATTGCCAGTCTGGGTCCCCAGGTGTGCTCTTTCAGTGGCCTACAGAGTGACAGAGAATACAAACGACTGGAGCGAGAGCTAACCAGACTACTACTGGAGGTCGATAAGGTCAGAAACACTGTTAGAGGGGCCATAAAGGGCATATGCATTCAAATCACATTATTAGGGTTGAAATGTAGCTGATTCATGTCTATTTGTGTTATTTTACACAGTTATGCTTAGGGCTGGGTATCGTTAGCCACATCACAACATGATACGTATTGCGGTACATATGTCCCGATTCTATATATCGCGAAACATCACGAAGCTTTCAATTCCTGTTCATTAAGTATTAATTGTAGATTCAGTATTACTGCGGACGAATGTAATTTTAGTGGTCAGCCGATATATAACAAAGATATTCTGAATATTTTTTAATTATCACATCGGCCGATACATTTTCTTATTTGGCCGATTTGTTTCTTGAGGGTGCCGAATATCGGCTGCTTGCATGTGAAGCGACTGAGACATGTAAACATTTTGTTGTTACGTGCTATCGTGTTACAATAATAGACCAGTGTTCAACACAGTGTCATTTAAACGGTCTGCATATCAGAGCATTGGCAGTTGCGTTTGAGCTCATAATGTTAAAGTGCTCGCCTGTTTCATTCTCTCTCTCCTCAATAGTTGAACTTGTAACTTTTATCTGTCTTGTCTAATGATAAAAAGGCAAATATCAATAAAACTCACAAAAAATCCTCATCTTATATCTTGCGTATTCCATCAGACAGAATCAAAGTTTCTCTTATTCACAAATCATGATGGTCAGTCCGTGACAATCCAAGCAGGTGATCCAGGCCGTTTAAAGGAGTCATGTCACGAGTAATACAATTTTTCTAGATTTTTTGACATATAAGAGGTCATTCTACTATTAAAAATGTACTGTAAATTCCAGAACTCAAAACTTAATCTCCAATGCAATAAAAGCATTTTTTTTAAACCAACCAGCCAAAATGCCCCATTCTCTACTTCCACGTCATTTGAAGTACTCATTAATTCAAGACTCTACAGCAATGCCTGTAGAACGCCTGTTTTAAAATCATTGCACCCATAATTAAATTTTTTTAATTAAATCTTACAATAATAAAGAAAAGAAAAAACATATATATATATATATATATATATATATATATATATACACACACACAATCAACATTTAAACCCCCCCCCCCCCAGTCCCCAAACAAACATCCCTGGGGTCACACATGAGTAGATATACAAAATAAAAAGCAAACAATAACGCAAACAAAAAAGATATATAATAATAATACTCAACCAAAACTACACTACTCTCTCTACGCCCCACCCCGAGAGCCCTCCATAAACTCGAAATAATTGCCCCATTTCCCTTCAAACAAATCAAAGTTACCCCGTCTTCCCAATGACACCTCTTCAAAATCCACAACCCTTCCCATCTCCGTGTACCACTTTGGAAATTGGGGCACACCAGCTGACCTGCAACACCTCAAAATAATCTGCCTAGTGATCGTCACACAGGTCAGAACCCAATTCTCTATGTGACTTTTCCCCACATTGATGACTGCCCCATCGCCCAAAACACAAAGTCTGGGGCAAAATGAATCACGAGTGCCCACCGCGTCACACACAAAATTCTTACAATCTAGAGGGAGTCCAATAAAATCAATCTCTAAATGTAGACTTGAAATTTTTTAGAATCCTAGCCCACACTCCCCAAAATCTCTTGATCAAAGTTGAAGCTCCGTCCCCCAGACTCTGAATTTGTAGGGAGTAATACACTGATGCCTCATGACCTTTTCCAAAAGCAGTAATCAGCTCTCCCAGATCTGCTGCTTTAGGGGGGTGTATGCTACTCCCAAAAATAGTACAGAGCAGGTAACGCAGCTGTAAATACCTATAAAATTGAGATCTGGAGATCCCAAAATGTTGAAATTTTTAAAAAGATTTAAAAAGATCTCAACACCCCATTCTCATATAGGTCACCGAGTGTATTAACCTCCCTCACAATCCACTCTGTCCATCAGAAAGGACTTAATAATACATCATTTTGGATTGTGCCATATGCTCAAGGCAACATTTCAATAAATGTCCAAGTTAATACACTTTTGTCCATACCAAGTGCAAATGCAAGATAACGGGGTGTAACTTAACTTCTCCGATTAGTTTGATAGAAAGGCTTTGCAATGGTGAAATAGGGGCAAGAACTTCCTGTTCAATACAAAACCAGAGAGGGGCTCTCTCAGGTAGAAGCTACCAATGAGACAAATTTTTGAGACCGAATACATAATAATAAAACAAAAACTTGGGTAGGCCTAGCCCACCTTTGTCAATCGGCCTATGTAACTAACTGAAATGTAATCTGGGATGCTTAACATTCCAAATGAAGGACTTTGCTATGCTATCAAATTGCTTGAAATAAGAGAGGGGGACTGTAAAGGGATTAATAGAAAGGAGGAGGCAAGAACCGACTTGACAATATAAATTATATTTAATGACAATCTTAAACCAAAAGACACAAACACACACAGGACGGACAGCTGCCCGACGCAGTCGGCCTTTATCCCTCTCTGATGCTTGATTAGCCTGATAAGGAGCCAGGTGTGTAGAATCACGACCCGGCCCCAACCTCCGCCCTGTCACATTCCTCCCTCGTTCTCTCAGGCCAGGGAGCCCCCAGCATGACGTACACCCCCCCACTTTCCCTGGGGGTGGGCATGCCTTAACGCCCCGTCTGCCGGCATGTCATCCCTGCCTTCATGAATCTGGGAGGGGACAGGGGGATAATAATGATTAGAATAGGGGGTACTCCCTGTAACAATGCAGTACCCCCAACAAAAAAACACTAAAATTTAAAAGAGAGGGAAAAGGCCAACGCTGAGCGGCAGTGAGATAGAGAGAGAGAGAGAGAGAGAGAGAGAGAGAGAGAGAGAGAGAGAGAAAAAAAAAACACTTACTCGCCGGTTCTCCGATACGCAACAGCTTGGTCCTCAACCACTCCTCCACTCTCTAACGGACGACAGCCGCATCTCCCCGGGCAGATCGGAGGCAGTCCTCTGGCCCCTGGCAGACAGAACACCCCGCCGTGTTCGCGGGGAACAGAAGGGGTCTCCCTCGCCCCTGGCAGCGGTTCTCCCGCTTCAGGCGGTCGACCGGGAGCCCCTCCCCGCTCGCGGTCGGCGATCCTCTCTTAACCCTGCCACGTTTAGCTGCTGGTAGGGGTCTCCTCTGCCCCTGGCAGTGGCCCTGACCACTCCAGGCGGTCTGCTAGGAGTCCCTTCTCCCCTCAAGGTCGGCGCCCGTTCCTCCGCTTCCAGGCAGCCGGCTCCTCCGTCCCTTGGGAGATGGCCGTGGCTGCTCCGTTGGGGTGTATGGTAGTGGCGAGAACTCCACTACGGCGTATCCCTCCTTCCCGGATTTCTGCACCAGTGTAAGGGGATTAAGGGAAAGGAGGAGGCGAGAACCGTCTTAACAATATAAATGATATTTAATGACAAACTAAAACCAAAAGACACAAACACTGGTATTTTTTTCTGGTATCTTATTACATGACCAACATCTTCAGACAGACATAGAACTTGAGAAATGCGATAATTAAAGCCAAGGGCTCACAGTCAGTTCAGATTCACAAAATTTTAACCTTAAACTGGGATTATTTTACCGGCCGTTTTATAGAAGGTAAAAAATACTGAAATGTTTTTACCGGCGCAGCAACACAGCGATTAAAAATTAACAGATGGCTGATGATCATATATGTTAGAAATATTTGACAGCTTATCCTAATGCCTACTGTTAATTGTTTAATATAATTTATGGTTAATAAGATTTTTATTAAATTCATTTAAAATAATAATTTAAAAAAAAATGTGCCCTTCCCAGACTTCCTTGGTTGCCTATTAAAGCCTGTAGACTGACATTCATGCGAAAGGAGCGAATTGCTTTTGCCGGGAAAATCCAAAGTATGTGACGTTTATTTCGCACGCCCGAGAGCCTTGATTCAGTGCTTCCGGTATTCAACAGTGACAACAAACTGCAACACTAGGTAACGTTATCTTAGAGATGGAATCCAGCAAATATCTGGAATCCAGCACAACACCGACCCCTACACAAACTCAGATTAAACCAAACAAACAAAAAAATGTACCTTCTGAATCCTGTCTGGCTAAGCATAAACGTGATCGTGGTCGAGCGAAAACTAGAGTAAACATCGGCAGGGCATTTGATTCCTGGAGGGACCTTCATTCGGTTTTGGGGATCAAAACCGACCCTGAATTGGCGTTCTACTTATTGGACAGGTAAGCTTACATAACTGCAAAGCAAGTGAAATATAGTGCCATAAGGACTGATCTGTGTAATTTTAGCTAACTTGATCTTGACTGATAAAACTGACGAATTGCAAGCTACCTTGCTAAATGTTAACAAATTCGCTGGTTTCTTGATCATAGTACAACATATGACATACAATAGTGCAACATAGTGCAGTGCAACAGTAAACTGTCTGGTATAGTTCGGTAGTATGTAGCTGTATGTGTGTATCAGTATGCTATGTTTGCTGATAAGTAGTTTTAGTTTAGTCTCAAAGTTTGTAGTAAAACAATCATAATGGTGTAATTTTAACTATACTACCTCATCTGTCAGCATGATGCCGGTGAATCACATTCAGTCTCTTTGTTACGTTATTGTGTTGGTCGATGCTCGCTCGCTCGCGTCCCTATAGAGTGTGTGCGCAAGCAGCAGGTAGCTGGCTGCAGTTCACTTAATGGCCACAGATGTCATTAATAACAAGGGTTTCTGCACCTTTAACATTTCAATGATGATGTTCATATTGACATGTCCCCCCATCTGGTTTCAACAAATCACCCTGGATATGTCGTAATCTGATTGTATTGACACAGCCCTACTGATGCTAACACAACCCCTTTTCAGAAACGTTGTTCAGATATCTTTAGACATTACACGTCAGATTCAACAAATGTTTGGCAATGTGATTTAGTTCTATGTTTACATGGGACTTTTTATAGTGTGGCTGTGTGTGACTGAACAGGCATACTGTTATTTTGATGGACACATCTAATTGTGTTATGAATTATGTTATTTCCGAAGATTCAGTTCAGTTGATGAAAACAGAGAAAAGTTATTCAAGCAATTAGCTTGAAGCAGCCATGCATTGCACTTATTTTACCAAAGTTAAGGGGAGTTCTTAGGAACAACAAGAAGTGGAGTTAACCTAAAATCACTGAAATGCACAGCCTTGTGTGGCTGATTGCTTTCATTAAAAAGTGGCAACCCCAATAAATTGTAAAATTTTTGTGTAAATGTCCTAGCAGCATATCAATTTAAAAGTCAACTAATGTGCTGTCACAGATATTGCTACAGTATTGCTTTTTAAAAGTATCTCATTCAAACAAAATATCCATTCGAAAATCTGCATATAAAAATACCACAGTGTGTTTTCAACTTTTTATCTGTACCTATTTAATGCTAAAGTGTGGTTCTTTTTTGAATTTGAGGTGGGACTATCTGTTTGTTTGATCAATGGCAGTTGGAGAGAGTATATTTTGCAACACCGTTTGGTGGCGCTAGTGCCGCAGCAATTACACACTTCAGATTTAATGTGTGTGCATGATGTTTGCATGAAATAACTTGAATAGTAAAGCATTGGAATGTTATGGGAATATTAGGTTGCATTATCGTAATACTACCTTAGGTAAGATAATACATTTTGTTTCCTGATCCAGGTGGAGACAGAGGGCCGGCCGGAGCTCCAACAGCCTCGGAAGCGTGCAGCAGGAGAGGTGGAGGGTTTGCTTCGGTACTTGGAAGGCAACGCTACGCATCCATCACGGCTGGCCATTGAGGAGCTGACCCAGGAGGCACAGAGGCTGCTTAACGAGGGAGTTGTGTTGCCCTTCCGGCAGGGCCAGGCTCTAGATGCTTTTGAGATCAGTGAGGAGCTGGTAGAGGCTGTGCAGGATGTGGCCATGAAGCTGGCTCAAGTGAAGACGGGTGGGAGCATACCGCTCAGGAAGGCCCGTTACAAGGCACTGACCCGAATCTGTGCTGTACAAGAACTACTAGAGGGTCGTGTACGCACTCATACTCTGGCACTGCCGCTGTCCGATGACACACATGAGGCCGTGCAGCGTATCAATCAAGTCATGGCACAGGTGAGTGATATTGCGGAAAAAATATTCATCTTTAAAGGGGTAATATGAGGAATCAAGGTTTCCATGATCTTTTGAGATGAAAGTGTTATTCTATGAAAACATACTGGAAAATTAATTGCTCACAACTGAAGTTTAATTTAAACAAGGTCGCTGATCATTTCACTCTGATCAGAACAGTTTATGCCGTGAATTTCAGCATTATATTTACATGTGAATGGGACATTTCTTTAAGACTATATCATTCTAAGGGTCAGAGAAAGTAATTGTTAAAACTGATTTATGACAGTGATTGGCATAAATCTTGATAAAGAAAAGCTTGAATGAATCTCGTGTAGGTGAGTAGTGCCCGGTGCCAGGAAGTGGCTCTGCTGATGGGTCTAAGTGGACGTGACAGCTGTACCCACCTTGCACGAATCCTTACAGAGCTCCTGGTGGAACTGGATGCTCTGGATGTGTCTAGTAACGCTGCTGTCAGGAATTACAGAAAACAAGTTGTGGAGGAGATCAATGGCCTTCTGAAACATCTAGACCTGGAGGGAGAGGGAGAGGACACACGGAGGTAATACTAAATACACATATGATCACAAACTAAAACATTTTACCCCATTGAAATTATGTTTTGTAATTGTTAGAACCAGTCAACAAAGTCATTCTTATGTTAAGATTTATGCTAAGTTTTAAAAGAAGAGTTCATCCAAAAATTTTAATGATGTCTATTTACTCATCCCCATTTATTTTCAAACCCATGTGCTATTATTTTTTTTCTGTGGAATGCAAAAGATTTTTTTTTTTTTCATGCAGCTCTTCCATTCAACAGTTCATAGTGACCACATCTGTTAAACTCCAAAAATGACAAATCATTCCTCACAAATGACAGCTTTTTAGATGTGTTAGAAACAGATCAGCTCAGTGATGTAATACAATGGCAGTTTATGGTGACCACCTATTCAAGTTTTAAGAAGGGCGCAAAGTATAATTCAGAAGTCTAATAAATTATTGTATGCATCTCATGCCTTGTTCTGAAGGCATATGATCAGGTTTGGTGAGAAACAAACTGAAATCTATTGTATTATTTAGTGAAAATGCTTACCGATCGTTGCTGTCCTGTGCATGTTCATGAGACTGTATGAGAGCAACAGTTACACTGCTCCCCGCTCGTGAAATGAGGCCTTCAAGAAAAACTTCTGTTTATCTAAAAACAGGTCTGCCACAGCGATTAAAACAACAGAACATAACACAGCTGCACACAGAGTACAGAACCTATTAAACATGTCTGAAGAGTTTAAAGTTGATGAGGAGATACATTTCTATGCCCAGCCTTATTTGTTTGAACCGGAGTGATCGAAAATGAAACCGAGCTGATGCAGCCAGACAAACACCGTCAGAAGCTACAGGTAGACAGAATGTACAGGAGTCCACAGTGTGTTGGATGTTTAACTGAAGGTGAGATATCCAAAATGGAAGAACAGGTGAGAAAGGCTGAGGGCACCGTATGTCTTCTCTATTCTGAACCAATGTGTATTTGTGACAGACCTCTGAGTGAAGGGAGTGAAACTTCAGCAGAACAGTCAGCAAGTGTTACACCCTCGGCCAAAATCAAGTTGTTTTTAGTCGACTAGTTAGATGCTGGCTTCAATAAACTGTTATGAGAAAGATTTTGGATTGGTGCCAGTTCATAGCAGATGGGGCTTCACAATGCGACCCTGCAAATAGAAGCCAAGCGATTGACAGAATGTACCATCGCTTGTTATGGTTAGGACAATAACTATGATTAACATAGAAAATATAGCTTTTATCGTGTGTCATTTGGCATCCGGTTAGGACACCTCTTCCATTCCTCTGTTGATTTCAGAGTATTCTGGATCAAACTAATAAGGCTGGGCATAGAAATGCATGTCCTTTTTCGACTTTAAACTTTTCAGACATGTTTTGTAAGTCTGTTTTGGGGTTTTTGTGCAGCTGTGTTGTGTTTTATGTTGTTAATATTACTGAAGGTCCAGTTGAAGTGAAACAAAGCGGTTGAAAGTCTTAAAAACAATCAAGTCTTTCGTATGTACAGTATTCATAAGACTTTGTAGCAGACTTTTGAGAGTTGAAGCAAACCACTCTTCATTCAAAAATAAAACGATTGATCACAACAAATGTGATTTTATTTAGTAAAAGTACAAAAAATGATCTCACTAATGAGCTCCAAATGTGTAAATAGCTTTGAGTTAAGTGTTCAGAACGGCCGAGCACTGCTGTCCCATTGTGTAAGGCTTCCTCTGTGGGCAAAGTATTTACATCCAGCGAATGTACAGTGATTTAAAGTAAGAAATACAACAACACAAGCGATTAATGTCAAAGAGAGCATAAACAATCACCAGAAGATGATGTTAGGGACAGTCAGTTGCTCATCTGAGGTTTTAGCGCCATCTGCACTAAACTGAGAACACTACACACATTTTTTTTCTAAATTATTATATTTTCACAGTAAGTGTGAGATTACACATGAGTAAAGCACCATATTCTTCAGAGAGAGAGAGAAAAAAAAACTTACAGTTGGGGGATTAATTCATTTGTTTTTATTTATATAATCTGTAATATCACACCACAATATTCATAAATAACAGTAATGATACAACAGCACAATTGGTATCTATTTACAATAAGGTTACATTAGGTATACATTAGTCAGCAACATTAGTTAACATGAACTAACAATGAACAATACTATTACAGCATTTATTAATCTTAGTTCATGTTAATTTGAACATGTACTAATAGATTTAAAAAAATATTTTCTAACATTAGTTAATGCATTATGAACTAACAATGAATAATTGTCTTTTTATTAACTAACATTAACAATGTGTAAAGAAGATCATTTTCATGGGCAAGGAAGAAGCGAGAAACCGGCTTGACAAATAACTTAAAGGTTTAATGTAAAACTCAAAAGACAAACACATAAGATAACGGACGTCCGTAATTGAGCTCTCTCTCTCGATCGCCGTCTGCGAGTGGCCTTTATCCCTCTTGACGGCTTAATTAGCCTAATACGGGACCGGGCGTGCGTAATCAAGCGCCGATCCCGCCCTCCACTGTGCCACACAATGATTAATAAATGCATTAAAAATATATTAATTGTTTGTTCATTATACCTAATGTATTAACTAATGTTCACAAATGTAACCTTATTTAATCTATGTTTATTGTGCCATTAATTGTCCCTTTTGTTTTCGTAAATTCTACTGAAAGAGAAAATTATTTTATACTGCATAAATACAATAAAATAAACTAATATTGACCACTCTTAGACAAATTGTATGGTTAAAGTAAGAGTCACTATGTTAAGAAATATATGATCGTTCACGCCAGCATTTGCTGTGAAGCTGGAGGATCATCAATTGTCATATTATATTAACGTATAATATCACAGGGATATACTTTATCTAGCAAAATGAATTAAAATAATTGCATGAGTAATATAGTCTGAAACAGGGACCTTGCTGAGCCAAGTGCTGGTCTATAGCTTGGGAATATCACTGTGGTCAATATAACTTAAAATACACCATTGTTAAACCCTTTCTTCTTTTTACTGGATGGAGCAATAGCTCCATGTCTCATGTCGAGTCGTCTTGACAGCGTAGAAAGAAATAGTTTCCGGTGCTGCCCTGGATGTAAGTGCGCCCCCTGAAACAAAATGCGGAATTGACCGTGGGTTTAGACCATTGTGTGTGGATTTGTGTTCTTTTACTTTTTGCTTATATTTTCCCCATCTATGTGTAAACTCAATTTATTATATCTCCAGGTATGATCTAGCGCAGAATGACTCAATTCGTGAAATTGAGGCAATTAGGGGGCGTGTCTCAGTGCTGCGGGAGGAGGTCCTTCGGCATGGTGGTGCAGGACAGGGGACAGAGCTACAAGGTCTCCTCACTCACCTGGATCAAGTGGATACGGGCCGTAACCCCTGCATTCGGGAGGCACGCCGCAGGGCTGTATTGGAAATTCAGGCCCTCATCACCTACCTAGAACTGTGGGAAGCCCTCGGGCGTCGTAACCCGGGACCAGATGAGCCCCCGTCGCATGCTGCCGTGTGGCGTGTTTTAGCCAGTCTGTGTGAGCTGCATGGTCAGGTGTTGGGCTTTGATGGAAAGAGAGCTGACAAGAGTTATATGTTACTGGAAGAACTACTGACCAAACAACTTCTGGCTCTTGATGCTGTGGACCCTCAGGGTGACCAGGGGACAAAAGTTGCCCGGAAGCAAGCTGTTAAACATGCCCAGAATATCCTTAGTTACCTGGATATGAAGACAGATGAGTGGGAGTACTGAGAGACAGAAAAGACTGCAGAATTGGAGAGAATTTCCTGAATAAAGAGCAGCAAGAAAGTGTTTTCTTTTGCCTTGTATATGACCTATCATTTCACGATATTGCAGATCTGGGGATGTAGGCCATGGGCAAAATTTTTATTAATTTGTATATAAAAGACGTTTTGCTGTGGGCAGCAAGACTGTTACTCGTGATGCACTGCGCCTTCTGCTTTTGTTGGTCCTTTGCAGGTATCTGAAAACAGCCTTTCTTCTGGCAGAAGGAAACCCAGTTTCTACTGCACACAAAGCATTGTTTTCATGACGATATTAATTCCATGATCTTTTCAGTTGAATCTGCTATTGATTGGTGTGGTGTGGTGCTAAACCCTGTTTTGCTGCCATACTTTTCTTCCTGCTGTACCACATGCCTGTGTGGGGGACATTGTTGTGAATTTCAGTCTTTTTTTTTTTTTTGCAGCGTGAACACATCAGCTCTTCATTCCTGTCCAGATAGAGCCATTAAGGAGCACATTTGCTTCTGTTATGGACACAACAGGTTCAAACATTCAATTGCCGGTAATCACTCATAATGGAAAATGAGGTCCTAGCTTAGTGTTTATAGGTTTAATTTCTTCTCTTAATGGCACTTTCAGAGCCTGGTCTCCTCCTGGTACAGTTATGAGCCAAATGTAAACAACAGCTGACTCTAGTTGTGGGAACCACAATATTTTCAAAGTTCCTGCATATACTGTGTATATATATACATATAATTTTTCCAGTTGATATCAAAATAAACATTTAATTCAACTTAAAGGATGTCTTTTTCACATGAGAGAAAATAAATGGGAGATAGAAAAGCTGATTGCTTAACTATATAGCTGGAAATATCAATCAAATTACTAACCCTATTCTCCAGTTTTGTCAGATTTATAAGGGAGGGGGCCAAAACTGTAGTGAGGCATTAAGATGTTTCCTCTCTAGTTCACATGTTTTTTTTTGTCTTCGTTATTGGTTTTTGCTCTTGGGCAAAAAGTGTCTCTGAAAGCCACCAGGGAATAGCAGAGAGGTATAATAGCTGGGGGGGGGGGGGGGGGGGGTAGTTTGGTGGTGAGAGTGTTCAAAGTGGACAGGGGCATTCTAGGACATTTTCATTGGAGCAGTATAGAAAGACAGCAAGCTATCAAACAAGCACTCAAAACTCTGGCTACGTTCACAGTTGAATGTGAACCAAATCTGATTTTATCCCTCACATGTGACAGATCTGTGTTTTGGATGACTGTAAGAACATCAATAGTCATACTGTATCTGACATTTTCAATTGTGACTGGGCCACTTTCATATGGGGAAATAAATAAACATCACCATGATCAGTCAGGTCATAATTCAGGCCTTTTCCCCCCCATGTTTTCATAAATATAACTCGACATTCATTATATTTGCACATTTGATTTATGCTTGAATCATAATTAAAAATGTATGAAACACAAAGTAATGAAAATATACAGTATTTATTGAATGACGTGGCACTTGCTTTTAACTGTAACAATTAGTGGTCAACCAATATGGGGTTTATGGATGTTTTGATGAATTTGGAACCGACACTTTTGTTATTTGGTCAATGGCCAATACTGGTAATCTGAAAATGCTCAAAATATCGGCCAGTATTTATTAGTCTCACTAGTAATAAAAGAAAGTGAAAATACAAATTAAATTTTTCAAGGAATCAACTCATCATTTATTTAAAAATAAGGTAACAGTAAGACACAATGGAAGGAAATGGGGCCAGTCCATAAATGTTCAAATACACACTGTTTTAAAAGTATTAAATATTATGTCAACATTATTTTAGTGTGATAAAACCACTTACCAACCTTATCAGTTAAGTTATATCTGATATTGCAACTTTGTAGTCATGACGACGTAATGCCAGTGAACACTGTAATCTGGAAAACGCCGTAACACTCTTAAATTCCTGTAAAACACTAAAATCATGTTAAGATGTATAGTTATTGCGTTTTTGGCAATACTTTTGAAACAATGTGTATTTTAAATTTAAATTACTGGCCACATTCACTTCCATTGTAAATGCTTTTTGTTTTTTGTAAATGGAGTCGTCAATATTTTTTTCCCGGTGGTGATCAACATCAATTGAACTGTCAATTGAACTTAACTTGCATTGAACCTGGACCATTTAGATTTAACATTTGTGGTTTTAGATTTAAGAATGAAAGTACAAAGTTCTTTTAAAGGGATAGTTCACCCAAAAATGAAAATTCTCTCATCATTTACTCACCCTCATGCCATCCCAGTTGTGTATGACTTACTTTCTTCTGCAGAACACAAACAAGATTTTTAGAAGATTCTGTAGCTCCATACAAAGAATGGGTGCCAAAATGTTGACGCTCCAGAAATCACATAAAGGCATCATAAAAGTAATTCTTAAGATTCCAGTGTTTTAATCCATATTTTTATGGGTTAGATGGATCAAAATTTAAGCCCTTTTATGCTTGAAATTGGAATGGTGGTGGCATTGTGTGCTAAAGCAGAGAAATCGTAAGCAGAAGGTTGCTGGTTCGATTCCCACGGCCACCACCATTGTGTCCTTGAGCAAGGCACTTAACTCCAGGTTGCTCCGGGGGGGATTGTCCCTGTAATAAGGGCTCTGTAAGTCACTTTGGATAAAAGCGTCTGCCAAATGCATAAATGTAAATTTAAATTCTTCTTCCTGCCCAGTAGAGCGCGATATGCATGAAGAATGTGAATCAACAAAAACACAAGAAGAAGAATGTAAACGTGATTGTTTCTCACCCACACCTATCATATCACTTCTGAAGATACAGATTTAGTATCTTCTAGGGGTGTCACTTATTCAGACCAGTGTCCATGGGTGCCACTCCCCCTCACTGCTCTCTTTGAAAAGTCTGTTAAACTGAGACTGTTCTGCGGTTTTTAACCAAGTAAGTTTGTCCAGAGGAGTATCCTGTTCCTCTGTTTAAAAATGTATCACAGAGTCCATGTTCTGACAGGTGTTTGCTATACACCACTGCCAACAATATCAGTGACCACAAAATATTGGACAGTTTAGCCATACTTAAAAATGTATGAATGTATCTGCACTGTACAACAAATTATCAAAGCAATTGGCATTTATCTTAAAGATTTAATCATTTAAAAAAGAAGTTTAAGATTAAAGTTATAAAACAAAAGAAATATTGTTCAAAATTAATAAACAATTAATACAAAAAAAGCTAATTATTCAGACACTTACTCATTTGCAAACATAAGTGAAACGTGTCCATAGTAAATGTGATGAACTACACCTGTGGTTACTCTGCTTGATCACCTGTGTGAACTAAATACATCCATAAAAAAAAATCACATTTTTACTTTCAAAAAGTCTGTGAAAAGTTCTTTGAAATTAACTATAAAAATGGCTCAGAAAAGTGAAGTTGGCTCTGAGAAAAGGTCTTGAATAATTGGTTTGCAGTTGCTATTTGATATTTTGTATCTAATGCATTGACATTTATACATGTTAAGTGTGATTTAAGGGTCTGATTACTTTTTGGGGCTACTGCATATCAAGCTTGTCATCTAGGTATTTGATGTTTATTTTGCCTATGTCCCAATTGTTTTGTACCTAAAATTATCCGGATAAGAGAACATCAAGCAAGTGAAGAAGAGCGTTATCAGCAGGCTTGAAGGAACACCAGAATTAGCACTACAAATCTGGTTGCACTTGGAGTAGATGCAAACACTCTTATCAGAGGACACTGTGTTTGAAAGAGAACAGTAAAGACAGAGGATCCAGAAGTGACAAGTGGTGCTGAAGCTGTGAAAACACAAAAAGACGTGTAGAAGAGAGCTAGAGGAAGTAAGAGGTCATGGTCATGAAAGATCAGACTCGGTCATGAGATGGTTTTACCTGACAGAGTCCGCTGCAGTGGTTTGCTCATCACCACTGGCAGTTTAGCTGAGGAGTATTCATCAGTCAAGGTGAAAATGTACACTCCAGCTGCACTTTTTAGACAATGCACTAGGCGTTGGTGTAGACTAGCTGTTTTGTGAACCTCTTATAAACCCACATACAGATAACATAGATATGTGCGATCAATAGCAATTAATCTGAAGAGAATGTGCAACCAGACTTATAATGTTTGCGATGTCGTTTTTCCACCACAACGCACATTAGCCACATACAGGTGGTGCTGGGGAGGAGGAGGGTTTCAAAGAGAAAACTTGTAGTGCACTGTAGGGAAACCAACTTACCTGCAAACAACTGAGGCATTTTAAATGTTAAACAAAGAGAGAGGATACAAGTTGAATGGCAAACTTATTTCATATCAAAGGACCTTTCAGCAGCACAATGCAAGCTGATTGGCTAACAAATTACAGTATGTAAAATAACCTGTCAGCTTGGGCCATACAGCATGCGAGGCAATTGGCTAACAGATTACCTATTCTTTTTGGCTTGCGTCATGTAGAGTTTATGACTCATTTTTCAAATCTGGCACTTTTGGAGCATTTGTTTTGGAACATGGTGCATTTTCTCCCTTAGTTCGGTTTGCTTGTGCATATATGAACATGACAACAGCACTCACATCCACACCAAAACAATCGGTCCAAGAACACCTGGACGAAATAGTCAGTTCGCTTGTTATAAGAATGCAATCTGACCCAACAGACCAAATCTGTATTATAACTAGAAACATACCTGATGGATCAGTGGGGAGGGAATCTGTAGGTTAGCACATCATTGTAATTCAGAATCAAAACGTGGATATAGATTTTCTTTTGCCGACTATATTATATATAATAGTTGCACTTTTTAAGAAGGTGGTGTTTAATAATTAATTTTAGTATGACCGTTTCTTCTGTTAGATAGCAGCAGAATAGACACAGGCAGATTGGCATTAGCAACTTTTTGACAGATAAAAAACAATAAAGGAAACCATTTTGGAGGCATGAAATAAATCTGGCACATCAGTTCATTGGAACCATCATTACGTATCTTCACTCTTTCTGCTCTGTTCATGTGTGTGAGAGAGAAAGAGAGCTCCCTGACTATGAGAACGGGTACTGTTCAATGCAGAAATAAAAGAAAAGTAACTAATGATGGATAAAAATGTCCATGAGAAAATGTTACAACTCATATACCTAGTGTCCGACAATGTTTATTTGTAACGCAAATCATTCTGTACCTTGCAGTGATGTTTTACAAAACCGTAACAAACAATACTCAAACATTTGTGTGGATGAAACGTTTTTATAGGTATATCATATGAACCTTTATATCGATGTGTGTTGTTAAATCCCATAATAGGGCACAGACATTTTGACCAATGAGGGTTTGCTCACATTGTGAAATCAAACCAAGAAAATGCAACATTGTAGCAATTTTAGCCCCTGTTTTGGAACAAATCAAACAAGCTACAGATCTAAAGATGCCCTCAGAATCATTTATGTGATCGACAATTGCATTTTATGTCTGAATTCAGACAGTGACAAGTGCATGTAGGTGATTCTCATGGAATCTGTCAAGAAAAGATCAAGATTTATATCCCCAAATAATAAATAAAAATAATTAACAAAATTATATTTTGGATACAGAAAATAAATCCTTTATTTTAGGGCCATTAAGATTTTTTTGCATTGTGACATTTTTTTACTGGACACATTTCCTCATTACCGTAATGCATCCAGACATTTTACTTCTGCTATCCCCATTGTTTCCATTGATGATTTTCATTAGTAAATCAGTATTATAGTAATAAAAATAATCCCTTTGAACCATGTTTTTTATTATTATTATTCATTATTATTATTATTCAAAACATTGAAAATTAAATGCAGTTCCAAGGTAGCAATATTATGATAACTAAATACAATTTAAATGTTGCGGTAATGAAGATATTATAATAAACATATTTTTTGCATTGCGGTAATGAGAATTGGAGGGGTAAAATGTGCGTAACTGGCATAAAAATAATAGTACAATGTAAAAAAAAATCTGAATGGCCCTATACAAAGGTGTCATTTTCTATAGGCAAAATATATATATATATATATTTTTTTTTATATTCTTGTTTTTTTGTTTTGTGTGTGTGTGAAGTAAAATAGGACCAGATTGTTTTCATGACAGTAGAATCAGCTATTAAGATTAAATACACATTACAACAAAACATAAAATAACAGCTGCAAGACACCAAAACATGGATATGCTTAATATGTCAACCATCGTAATTTCCGGAGTGACTACTTTATTCCATACACAACCTGTACAATAACTAATGGGATTCACTCCTGTATTTAATTGCAGTTGTCACATTGCAGTGTGTACATGTCCATAGTATTGCCTTATTTCATTTGTAATTTGATAGGGGCATTATGCAAGTAGACATGACTTAATCCAAATTCTCTTTAATAAATTAAAATACATTTTCACACTTGATATACAGTGTAAATTGACTATTGTTTCTACTCTCCAGATTACAATAGCTGCCAGATCTTTTATCTCTCAACAGCTCTATGTTTTCTGTGAGATGTGGTATATCCTAGTCATACTGATCTCGGTGAAGCAATCTCCATGATTACAACTGCAAACCAAATCAATTCTGATTGTTGGATGATCGCAATTTATGGCACTTAGTAGGTCAAACAAGTCATCTAAACTATGACAGACTTTCTTTTTTCTTTCTTTGTTTCTATACAGAAAATGAGTATTACATTGATTGTATGACAGAATATGTTAGTCTTGTTATATCTGTTATAGATCCTGTATGTTGGCTTTGAGAACATGTTCACAACTTCACTTTTTATATTGCTCTAGAGTGTAGTCTTGCGTATATGCAACTGTATTGCACCTTTTTCTTCCTTTTTATATTTTGCGTATGCCAATTAAAGTCTCTATTAGTAGTGACATGTCTGATGTTTAAAAGCTGTCAGAATTGCAAATCGTCAGGTGTGGACATTAGAGAAATTTTGGCCTTCTTCCCCTTGCAAAACTCAAGTTTATCAAACGAATACAAACACAAAGCCCATAATACAACACCTGCGAGATTTAGAATGTAATAACGAATGTCCACCTTCTTATAAATACCAAAGTTGATACTGTCCTGTTTTTAACTTCCATTAGCTTTATAACCATTGCAAATCAACAACTACAAACCAGAAAAAAAGGAAAGCTTAAAGGGACAGTTCACCCAAAATGAAGCTTCATTTATCACCCTGATGTCATTCCAAACCAGTATGACTATTTTGAAGAATGTTGACGCTGCTCTTTTTTTCTCTCTGCCTAACATCTCTTCCTGTTTTCCATGGAAGAAAGACTGGGTTTGGAACAACATGGGGTGAGTAAATGATGACAGAATATCCATTTTTGGATGAATTATCCCTTTATAACTCTCAGTTCTACCTGAAAGCTTTTGGTTTTCCTTATCTGACAATATGTCTGAAAGAATTTGTCTTTGTAGTCTAAATGTGTCATGCTATTTATACAATGTTCATGCATTGAACTGATTTAGTCTCTGTTCATTGTGCCAGGCTTACTGTTTGTGTATATTGTCAGGATTATGCTTGTTTGAAAAAGCACTTTAAGTTAGGGTTAACTGATGTTTGAATGCTTTGGTCAGTGAGGATGTTTGATATTTACATGTGTACATTGCTAAATAAAAGATGTTGATCTGAAAATAACTTCTGTTTGTGCCAAGGTATTAATTATGGCCTGAGATCTTACAACCTGTTTCCATGGCAACCTCTTGCTGTGCGTGCAAAATAGGTGTTATGGTAAATTAATTGCGTTTGCCTGAAACGCAGAGAGCAGAGCATAGGTAATACCACAGCAGGCTTTCAATAAATATCTGTCAATATTTATTAACAAACCTTCCAGTATTGGTTGTACATATGGTGCCATGATTAAACCATAGCAACACACTGCTGTATCAGGATCTGACATGAAACGGAGATGTGAAGGTTGCTTTATTTTCCTGCACAAATGACTAATTATTTGCAAATAAATATACAAAATAATTAGTAACCTAATATATAAAATAAAAAAAATATTATGAAATGACTTCTGGATTACCTCTGGGCCACATATGCCAATAAAGATGAGAAAAGCTGTATCAACTACATGTCTTAAATGTCTTTTGAAATGTCATTTAAATGTAAAAATGTATCTTAATAAAATCAATGTAATGTTACTAAATCTACTTCTGTTATAAACAAACTGTTGAAATCTTGCTAGTAGGGTCCTTTGGGGCTAAAGGCACCCCGTTAAGGGGCCATGACATGAGGAATCATATATTCTTTTATATTTTCCTTGACTTTTCTTTAGCTAAAACTGGTCTGTGCTTACTGAAATCTGAAATTCTGCCCTCAGTGGCCAAAGCGGTAAGTGTTGTTAGATGTATGGGCACATGTGAGCTCCATTTTCAGGGTTTAATGTCCACAGAGGGGCGCCAAAAGCAAGTTGTGAAGCGCGTTTTTTCAGCTGAACAGGCAGTAATACAGTTAAGAGGAATGCATATTTTATAAACTGTCCTCCTAAACCTAACCATCAGTACAGTAAAAATACAATTTTAGAGGAGAAAATGCAACCCATGAATCGTGTTAGTCACTGATTATACAAACGCGATTACTTTCTGGCTTCAACACAGGATACGATCCCTGGTCTCCCACGCTGGAAATCCAACACGCTTCTGGTCACACCACAGGAGAAGTTAAACATACTAAAGCCGATACAAAAATGTCTGACAGGAGTTGCCGCTTGTCTGTGAGTTGGCATAATAGGGCATGCCAACTTTCTGTGTGATCATTTCTTTAGAAAAACAATCTTTTTTTTATGGGGAGGCATGTGGACCTTGCAATAGATAGATAACCCTAACCCAAAGGTGTTTTTACTCCAAATATCCTTTCACTTAATGGATAGTCATCAAAAAACTTTTTTAAAAAAAACTTTAAAAAAAAAAAAAAAAAAAAAAAACTGAAAATGGATATTCTCATTCTTATTAGCTACGTACATTTGCAAAATTTGAAAAATTATTAAATGTTACATCAAATTAACTGAAAATCTATCTTTAGACAATGTACACAATTACCTAATGGATCAGGAAAATACAGTGCATAGTGACAAACAGGTGTTTAGGGAAGTGCTGTGGTAGTTTTTGTTATTTAGAAAATAAATAAACATTTCTAAACTTAAATCAAAATGTCTGTTACCCAAGGGGTCTTTAACCCTATTGCACCCTAATCCTTATTGTTACTAAATGTATTGATAATCTGATGGCATCTTTTTGTATATACTGTAACTGTAATGGAATATAGTTCCCTTATTCCCTGGTTATTGACTGATAGACTGATATATCAACCAGGAAGACTAAGAGGGCAACATTAGGCCATTTTGAGATCGGAAGCATCAACCAAAAACTGCCCAATTAGCTGGTTAAAAAAAAGTGGTAGTTCCTCCTTGTGTCAGTTCCTTGTCAGTGAATAATGCACATTTTTCTGTTTTCAAATATGCCTATTTCCAGTGAATTTTGAGTACATGTTGAGTAAAAAAAAATTAAATAAAAAAAAAAAAATGTATTTGAGAAATTTCTGTATGCATCATTAAATTGTATTATGCATATTCATATTGGCCAGCAGCACAGTCTGCTCTATTGATGTTTAGGCCATTGAAAACCCCAAGATATCTCTCCAGTATTCAGCTACCCCCCAAAAGCTCCCTATAAGCTTTATAATAAAAAATCTGAATAATATACAATTATCTCATTCCACAACTGAGGAGAGGCAAGAAACATGTTCAGTCTCAGCTCTGTGCTGTATGACACAAATCCATCTAGAGAGCCACATCTCAAACACACTTATAGCAAGAACACTTTCGGCATTAGCACACATATACAGTGTATATACAAATGTATTCACCAACATTTGGAAATTCTCTTTTTCGCATGCCCTGGCACTCTTACCCTACAACAGCAAGATTGATCTGGCAGAGAATGTATCCATCATAATTCCAGATAAATCATTCCAACATATGAAATACAAGAGTAGTCTGGGTGAGGGACAGGAGAGGACAGTCAACACATGCACATGACTCCATAACAGCAAGGACATTGATACACTTGGGGGAAAATGACATGTAGAGACAGACACAAAAACAGAGACAATGGGGGTCCAAAAATAGTGCCATATTTCGTTTTAATTTTTCAATTATCAAGTCTAGTATACATTAATAAAAAAAGCTAAATCAATATTTGGTGTGACCTTCTTTGCCTTTAAAACAGCACCAATTCTCCTAGGTACACCTGGACACAGTTTTTCTTGGTTGTTGGCAGATAGGATGTTCCTTGGAGTATTTGCCACATTTCTTCCATCCATTTCAGCTGTCTCAGTTGCTTCTGTCTCTTAGAAATAGAAATAAACCTTGTTTAAATTGTCAGCATTATGTTAAGCTAAAATGCTATTTCTAGCCATTTTACATGCACATGTTACAGCACGATCATATTGTTAATCTAGAAAATTCACGTTGGATCATAATTTCTTTTTTTCTTGTAAGACTTTGATATTAGTGCAAAAATCATATTCTTGATAATAACTTTTGTATTGTTTTCCTGTATAAATATCAAAAAATCCTTAAAACAAAAAATCTTGTTTTATCTTGTTTTAGAAACAATATATACAATAATACAAGATCTTGTTTTAGAAACAACACTGCATAAGATATTTATGTTTTTCAGAGAATGTATCTTTAATATGTGTATTTTGTCTTACTGTACTGGCAGTTTTTATATTCAAAACGAGTGAAATAATCTACCAGTGCTGAAGAAGTAATCCAAAGTATTTAGAATATGTTACTGTATAAACCTACAGAACTGAGGTATTCTTCTAAAAATCTTCATTTGTGTTCAGCAGAAGAAAGAAATGTATACACATTTGGGAAGGCATGAGGGTGAGTAAATGATGAGAGAATTTTCATTTTTCAGTGAATTAACCCTTTAATGTAAAAGGGGGACATACTAAATTGAGGTATATTTAATTATTATTTTTAGTTAAATCTTAAATTGTTGATAATGTAATTTATAATGAAAAAGTTTGTGTTTAATAAGAAAAGAATGCAAAATGGAAGCATTATCACTAGCGGTCTCAGACTTTTGGACTGAAATGCAATGTTTAGTACCAATTTATAAAACACATAAGCACACATCAGCTCATATCAATACTACTATGATTACACCCTGATTAAAGATAATAGACGCATACAGAACAAAGATGGAAAATAAATCTTGTTTGTTACAACAGTGGCCAGCAGATGGCATCACATTACTAATGTGCTGTATAAGATTCGTAATTCTGTCTCCCAGCACTCTGTCCATCCATCAGAGACTGTTGTCAAATGCTAAATGCTTAAATAGTTTGCTTAGTTTAACTCTTTCAATGAAAGGTAATGGTTTTATTTACAAAAACAACAACAGAGGGGCTCCAAATATTCTGTACAAGTGGCTAAGAGGAGATTTAAAAAGAAGATTAGACAGTAAGCGCCTAACACCTTTGTGATGGACAGTATAGTAAATGAACTGTGTTTGTTCATCACATTGTATGTACACCATCCCTCTATCTCTGTGTCTATTGATCTTTCACAATGGCACATCAATTGACTCTCTTGCACAGGTTATTGATGATATTTACCTGTGTTCCATGTATATGATAGACATTACTTTAACTTTGGCATCACGTGTGTTCTCTGGCCCAGATTAACCCCATGATGGTAATGTGTGCTCTCGCCCCATCCCCCACTGAATTACGTCTGTGCTAAGTCACTGTTCTTTTCTACATTTTACCTCTAATCCATCTGATCTGAATATACAAGCTCACACGTGATGGCTATTCTAAACATGTTATGTAACTTGATGCTCATTTGCTTGCCCTGATTCATTTTCACACTTGGCTTTTTACTGCTGTCTCTTACAAAGCTCATTGCGGTAACTGATGTGGAGTTGTATTACCATTTAAATTTAAAATGTCCCTAATCCCTAAAAAAGGATTCACAAAGTTGGATCCAGTTTCGTGGTTTATGTCCGGCGAGCTCTGAACATGTCTACAAGGGTATGATTCATATTTCACATTCTTATGGTATAACGCATTGCTCTGTTTCCGGTGGAGGAAAACGCTGCGTTCGAGAGGCTTAAACGTTATGAACTGTCCTTTTCACATCCACACATATTAGTGTGGACGTGGTCAAGGCCGTAGCTAGTGGGGTGAAATGTGGTCCAGGGGTCCCCACAACAAATTCTAAACTGTATGTTTTAATAGGAAAGGGGCCCAGAGCAATATAGAGTCAGGGGGCCCAGATTGCCTTGATATGGCCCTGGACATGGCCTAAGAGGCACAAGCTGTACTGAGCAAGCCAGACTTAACCTGTATAGCTCATTGCCTGATTTAAAATGATGATGATTTCAGAAACTATGAAGGACCCCCATTATATCAGCTATCTTTAACTACTATGTACTTTACCTAATATAAAATGAGACCACAATTAATACATGAAAGTGTCTGCTAAACTAAGACTTAATCCAGTTTTGGTAAAGCTAAATTACTACTGAACCATACCACATTTTTGGGGGGATTCACTCCTTGGCTGTGATTGGGACTTGTCAGACATCTCTCTCAAAATGTGAACTAAATGCTACAGAAGACGGCTGCAAAAGTCTCTCTGTATAGCCATAAGATGTGTCAGGCCTAAAATGTATGCCAAAAAGTTAAAAGCTGCAACTTTTCTTCCTAAGTTATTTTGTGTTACATTAATTGAAAAGACATTGAAGGAAGTGGTCCAATTAAACATATTTATTTGCATCTACTTAAGACAAACCTCTGTGTTATGTCATCTCAGTCAGCCAATATGGGACGACCTGTCCAGCTTCCACAACAAAAGCTGGATATTATTCACAAGTTTTTGGGTGTATTCACTCCCATTCAACACATGACCTGCAGCGCTTTTCCACAGACAAAACCCCACAATAAAACCATTGATGGAAAGTAGTAGGCGAGTATTATGTACATGGAACGAAAGCTTATTAAATATGTATCATGACTGTCACAATAAAGGATGATTTTAATTTAGAGAAATACAATTTAATGCAAGAAATGTATTGATATTTTTAAGCAATTAATTAAGTTTTATATTTAGAACTACAAATGATCTGATATGGTCTGTCACCAAACAGCTTAATAATATATATTTGCGGCCTCCCAGTTTCTGTTTCTCAAACATTAACAAATAAATGTCCATCCTGCAGGGTTTATATTACCTCCATTATTGTCCATATGGGGGCAGTCTGCCTCTTTGCACTTATTCATTGGGCAACAGTTAAATAATGAAGAACACATCTTAAAATGACAACAATACTATTTCCAGTTTGTGCTGTTTGTGTGTGTAATGAATGTTGAGGCCATGCTGAACAATAAATGCTGAGTGGAATGTGGGACACCCTCATGTTCACTAAGATCATAGAAAACATGTTTCAAATAAACATGAAGACCAGCAGCCTGCACAGAAGTCTCCACAACAAAGCGAATGGGTGGACAGTGATTCAGGGCAAATACACTCTGTGATTGTACACTCAGTTTGTCCCACATTACTGCTGTTTACTGTATTGTAAACAGGATATTAAAATGTTCTACCATTTTCTACTTGTCTAAAGGCTTGCTTGGGTAAATAATCCAATGTTAAATATCAGATGTCCATAAAAAATATGCAGTTCATAAGAAAAAGTCTGATAAGTAACAAAATATGTTCTTGACTATCTATGATTAAAATTCTGTATCATTGCAAATTTGAGGATGCTTTTCAACGACACCTAGATTAAGCTTCTAGTCCACTCAGAGTCCGAGATATTACAAAAAGCAGTGGGAAGGTGAGTGGGATCACAAAATAGAAGGACTGCGTTTGAACGAGCACATGTGTGATGCTGTGTTCCAGACCAAATCAAAGGTGGGAATATCTGAGCTTAAATTTCCCACTTTCCGTACTCGGTGCATTCCAGTCAATCACGTGTCACGGTCAAATAAACACATGCCAAATGCATAAATACACGCACAGTTTTCCAGAAGCTAGCTAGCTGGTTATCTAGTAGCTGATTCATGAGCAAAATAGGTATAAACGTAGGCATTGATTGATACACAAACAATTCTTCTTAACATCCTCTTGTACATTTATTGTATATTGCATATACAGACATTTCGTGCAGTAAAAGTTTGTTTTTATACTTCACAAAACCCAGCTCCCATTAATGCTCAGAGGTCACACCATCTTGGAAATGACGTCAAATTATGCTACTCGCTGAAGTCAAGGTTCATCGATCTATCCCGAGTTCACAAGTCCGATGACTGACTTTAAGCGGCATTCCAGTCATTATTTTCAAGTCAGAGGTTGGAAAATCCTGAGTTCCGAGTTGTCTGAAACGCAGCATAAGTGTCAGAGGGCCACCTGCATTTCAGATATGTAGATGTATATTGTGATTAATATACACTTATAATCAGAGGTGTAGTGGTAAAAAAAGAGGTGGGTAAACTATAAATTCTGGTGGACCACGACGTGGTCACCCGGTAAGGTGGGCCACTGCCTACCGGTGAATGTGTATCCTGATGACATCGCTATAGGCTATCATTTGATGGTACTTCCAAGGGTATCACTGGTTGTTCCCTCATCATAGGTCACACAATCACTATTCAATTCATACATTCATTTAAGTTCTTGTTAAAGAGACTCAAGAAGGAATAATATGGTTGAAATCTATAAAGTTTACTAAATGACAAAACAGAGAGAACTAAAATATTTAAGAGAGATAGAGAGGGAGGCTTATATCCAGGGCTTCCAATGCAATGCACTTGTACTGATTAGGGATTTGGGATTATTTTCATAGTCGATTAATCTGTTGAATATTTTCTTGATTAATCGATTAGTTGTTTGGTCTATAATAAGTCATGAAAAATGTGGATCAGTTTTTCCCAAAAGCCCAGGAGGATGACGTCCTCAAATGTCTCGTTTTGTCCACAACTCACATTTAACAAGCTGGAATCAAAGAATTTTTTACTTTTGTCTTAATCGATTATCAAAATAGTTGTCGATTACAGTTTTTTCCAATTGCTAATGTAGCAGGTGCAGATTAACGACAGAAGGATGAATCTGGTGCCATTATAATATGATAATGTAGTGAGTGTTCAAGCAACGGAGAAAATGCAATAAAGTTTTAATTTGTCATGCTTGGTTTGTTCCGATCAGAGCATGCGCGGAGAGCGCATTTCTGAATACTCCGCTCCGCTCGCTCATTACGCTCAGGGTCGCTCGCTCAACCCAGAATGACCTGCTGGTTCGAAAATATGTAGAATAAGGGCTGCCTGCCTCCGACTAAAGTTTTTTTTCTAATCGACTAGTAGTTGTTCATTTTAGCCATTAGTGGACAAATCGCCCCGATATTAATTTAATTACTTAAATAGGCTATACAGGATGGATGAGCGTTAACGTAGCCTAATAGAGCCGCACTCAAGCGCACGCCCGCACGCATAAAGCTTACCACAAAGAACCGGCGAAAGTAATTCTTAATGTGTCAAAAATAGCAAGGAGACATTTAATTGTTTATTAATAAACTGGTGCTTTCTGTGTCGCTGCAAAGATGAAGTTGACGATGCGGACCTACAGGCAGTTGGTTGATAAAATATTGATCAAAATTAAGATACAATTTATACAAAACGAAAATCTTTTACAAATATTTATTCTACAAAACAAAACTCAATGAAGTGTTCAAAAATCATGTCTTATGTATACTTTGGGCTAGTGACTAATGAATCTTGATGCAGTCTGCATGCTGGCTACGCAAGAGATTGGTCAACACTGACAGTAATGCAGCGCAATATGAAAGACTTCGTCTTGGGTTTAACAACCTATGAAACTAATAATGAACAATATAAAACTAAAACGGCATAAGCTTAATTTAAAATGGCTTAGGAACTATAGGCTATTTAGAGGAGGATAAACGCAATTTAGAGGAGGATAAACGCAATTTAGTGGTGGGTAAACGCACTTTGGAGGTGGGTAAACGCACTTTGGAGGTGGGTAAACGCACTTTGGAGGTGGGTAAACGCACTTTGGAGGTGGGTAAACGCACTTTGGAGGTGGGTAAACGCACTTTGGAGGTGGGTAAACGCTCTTTGGAGGTGGGTAAACGCACTTTGGAGGTGGGTAAACGCACTTTGGAGGTGGGTAAACGCACTTTGGAGGTGGGTAAACGCTATTTCCGAATTTTAGGAGGTGCGTAAACGGCGTTTACGTGCGTTTAGCCTCCACTACATCCCTGCTTATAATAATTAGTACAAGGAAAAATAGTTATCCCTTGTACTTGCTGCCATCTAGTGGTATGAGGTAATTTTTTTTTTTGCAGGGACATAGAGCAAACAGAGCCTGAATCACAGGCTTTTAAAGAAATTTACAATTTTAAAGAGTCATAAGATTATAAACATATACATTATTAAATTTGAATTTTTTTTAATGAGGCCAATATTTTGCAGTTAGTCCAATGTATGTGTGTAAGGCAGCTTTTAAATTCAGATGTGAAATATTGCAAGAGCCAGCAAAAATATGCAGCAGAGAGTGTAATGAAATCAATTTGCTTGGGAAACAGAAGATACACAAGGGTATACTTAAGGTAGGGTACACTTTGAAAAATGTCTGCCTCATTACTTTATGAAACCTGATTAGTTGACTCTTCTCGTAGTCCACCAGTGTATTGTGTTATTCTTGTGTTCACTTACCCAACAACTTCTACAAACATTTGATGATATGGACTAAACCTTTTAATTAAAACCTTATAATTAATGAGATATAGCCCTTGTAAAATCCTCTCCATGTGCCAACTAGGCCTGGAGATATTTACTGATATATGGACTAAAAGGAAAGAAAGAAAGAAAGAAAGAAAGAAACTGTATTGTAGATTGTACAGACAAATTAAAATATTGTATTCAATCCTCCCACAAATATGGGGGAGGCAAGTCTACACAGACAAGGAGAGAAGTCAAACCACAGAGTCAGTTATTCCATATAGCTGTAGTAGACAGACGAGAATGTGTTCTGAAATGACTAACAGTGGATGGAGTAGATAACAAACTAACCCATGACTCGGTGTGTAATGGCCCATGATTCAAAATACAGAACTACATTCACTTCCCTATTCATGTCTGTGGACACTGCAACATTCATTCCAAGATTCCAAGTGACCTTGAGCTTCGGAATTTAAGCTGCAATATAAAAATATATATATATTATTATTATCACAAATTAAATAATTAATAGATCTCACAGCACACTTATTCCCACTAGAGGGAAGTGGACAACTTCTAAAAGGGATGATGGCATTGCAGGAACTTTGCACTAGGCCCTGTAAAATTCAATTGATCCAGGCTGGTGCACTAAGGCTGATTGCGCTTATCTTCTTCAAATATTCCCGTGACACACCTGAGAGGCAGAGCAAGTACACATGAACAGCTAATAGTGTATTCCTACCTGTAGAGACTAGCAATCTTAACAATTATAAACCACCGTTTTAACAAACTGTTGTTTAATGATCTAATGACGCAAAAAGCTCAAACTTCAGGCAGACATGTTGGAGCTCTGATGCGAGGAAGCGGGAGATGAAGATTTGAATCTGCTCTGCACGATCTCGGCCACTCTTTTACACAATAACACAATGCAAAATCAATACTCATATATCTAAATGTGTACCATGCTTATTGCAGTCATGTATTACAAGTAACTTGAACTTGAAGAAAACATCAGCTATGTTCGGAATGGAATACTTGGATAAAGATATGGTATTCTGGGCAGTATGCTTTGTTGTAGCTATACTGCACATTTTAGCATATTAAGTAGGCCATTCTTGTATTTTATGTATATAGAAAAATGTCCATGTTGTGTATACAGTATTACACAATTCTAAACTCAAACAACTCCCATTTCCAATTTTTAAATCCATTGGTTTGTTTCTGTTGACCAAAGTGGTGAGTGTGCAACAAAGGGAAACTGGAACAGCAGGTTTTTCTGCTCTCATGTACTTTGACCATGATGTCTACGTGCACTCCTGCACACACATCACAAGATATAGGCCTTTAATTTTGACCTAGTAAAATGTTTTATATATATATATATATATATATATATATATATATATATATATATATATATATATATGATGGAGCAGGATATCTCAGTTACTAGTTTTTATATGCAAGTCAGTTGGACACTGTGGCTCTGTTCAAAGCCCCTACTATTTTTCCACAATATTTTTGTGTACTGTGTATTGTTATGATTATAGTATTGTCATTGCTAACACCAAACTCTATTGAAAGAGCATTACTTGTATGATGCACAAAGTTGCTTCCAATGAAGAGATCTGTGATTTTTTTTTTTGTGGCATAACTATTTGATGCCTCAGAATTAACAGCTCAGATATACTTTATACTATGAGAACATACATAAAAAATCATATGGTCTAAGGTCAAATTGATTATGTCACAAAGCTAATTGACATGTGCTGAATGACAATGAATACAGGTAGAGTGAAAGTACACTCACATATGTTACTTGACAGAAGATCAGAGACAAGCAGTCTAGTCATTCTACAGTCTGAAAGCAATGCTCATCTTGACAAATGGACAAATTTAAACGAAATACAGTATATACAGTAAGTACATATAATTCATAGACCCAGGCAGTGGTGGTTCTAGCTTGTATGGCCCTGGGCACGACCACCCCCCCACCAACCCCCCCCCCCCCCCCCACGGATGGCTGCCCATGTCGCCCATGACTAAATCCACCACTTGACCCATGACTTCATACCAATCACCTCTTTCACTTACTGGGAACAAAAACTGTTCTGCTTTCTTTAACAACAATGAAACTGGGAAACCCACACTGACCTACTATGCATACAGGAGCCTTAGTCTCACATAGTAATTTTTCTAAAAATCGGAGTAAAGTTTGGTCCGCATTGCTTCTCGTTCTGGCCAAGAACAGGACAGAAAGAGACAGAATGACTGACATGTAATGCGGCCAACCACAGTTTGCTTTGTTTTATATGTTCCATTTAGAAGTTGGTTTATTTGAAATACAATGTATCACAATAATAAACTGGTATGGAAAAAAATATCTCCATAGCAGTTGCGAACCAAAACATAGCGGAAGATGTATGTAGACTTTCTGAATGTCTTCTGTCTAAATATTAAGTACTGATTATTTCACAGACATAACCAATAGAGCTATACCCTAGCACTGACCTTTAGTTGACACATTGAATACTGTCATCCTCCCTTTCTGAGCAGTAAGTGAAATACATGGGATTACAGACACTGAAAGATTTCTCAATTATCTCTAAAACAGAATAAGGAAGAATACAAATGAATTGTGATTTGTTATCAGACTCCCCAAATCCAACTCAATTGCTATTGTGAACTACAAGGGCTCGGCTTTTTAGAAACAAGGGACACATAATTGAAAAGCAGCTTCACTTCTGCTGCATGTCTGTGCTGGTAGCAGGGCAGGCAGCACTCCAACTCTGAATTTAATGTGACATTCTCAGGGCAGATAACGAAAGGCCAGACTTCCCTCCCAACTCCTTCATCTGAGCACTTGATATAAAATCTTGTCCTGAAGCAAAACCAAGTTGGGAACCATTGCTTTATTGCAAATTAATGTCCACATGACTTCTATAACCAATAATACCTCTGCCAGAGAATGCTAACTCACCTAAGGCACTAATACAGCTATACTAACACCAGTGCTCAATAACAGTGATTGTGGCAATATGGCCGAACATGCGGTTCTGTACATCAGAAGCTCCCTGTACATATTCTTCAAAGAAAAATTCACCCAAAACTCAATACTCTGTCATTACTTACTCACCCTCAAGTCGTTCTGATCACGTAAGACATTCTTTCTTCAGTGGAACACAAAAGGAGAAATTTTAATGGATTTGCTGCTTTCAATACAATAGCAGCTGACTCAGTTTAACACTTTAAAAAGCACTCAAGAGTCAACAGACACTGCAATCTTTTTGTGCCTGTGCATATCCAAACTTGGTACCTACACAAGTGTTGGCCTGGATATTTGCTTAACATCTCCTCTTGTGATTTAGGAAGCAGTCCATGAAGTAACTTTCCCTTGTGAGTTGTGATTATGTATTTATTCCCTCAAGGCGTGTAAAGACATTACTTCAATAAAAATTGTTGTCCCTCTGCTTTCTGATTTCATTAGTCATTTAGTGTAGGAGAAAAGTAGGAAAAGTGCTAGGTGATAGAATCACTATGAATTACAATCAGGATTTGTGAGGATATGCAGCGGAGTGCAATTAAAACGACCACTGGAGTTGTATAGATTACATTTATGCTGCCTTTAAGTCATTTTTGGACCTTCTGATTTCTGATCACCATTTACTTGCATTGTATGGACCTACAAAGCTGAAATATTCTTCTAAAAATCATAATTTATAAATGGTTTGCACTTATATAGCGCTTTATTAACCTTATCGGTTTTCAAAGCGCTTTACACTGTGATATCCATTCACACACACACACACACACACACACACTCACACACCAATGATGGCAGAGATGCCATGCAAGACGCTAGCCTGCCATTGATAGAAACTTGGGGTTCACTGTCTTGCCCAAGGACACTTCGGCATGTGGAGTCATGTGGCTAGAAATCAAACCGCCAACCCTGCGATTAGTGGCCAATCCGCACTACCACCCGAGCCACAGCCGCCCCGAATTTGTGTTCTGCAGAAGAAAGTCATACACAGCTGGGATGGCATGAGGGTGAGATAATATAGGTGAATGGGTCCTTTAACAATTCACTTTATTATCCTGATCATGCCAAATAGAATGTGGAACATTTCTATACTCAAATATGGTTATTTGGTGTTGTTTATCAAAGTTAACAATAATAGTTCAAAGCTGCAGACATGATTTTGCTCTCCACTTAATAAATGTTATGATCCTATTTCCCTATTGATGATAATAGAAGTTTAACTCAAGGTTTTGACTCACAGACATTTACTCACAAGTTCATCTCTTATTAATAACCTCAGTCATGGAAAAAATATAATTGTGCTTCTCTTTACAGACCAGCATGGTCTCTGTGAGC
The DNA here is from genome assembly GCA_032164185.1 of Moxostoma hubbsi. Lineage (NCBI taxonomy): Eukaryota > Metazoa > Chordata > Actinopteri > Cypriniformes > Catostomidae > Moxostoma > Moxostoma hubbsi. Next base: position 30,388,036 of record JAVLUX010000021.1, read on the forward strand.
ACACTGTTACCAAGACAGACAGACAGAGAGACACACACATGTACAAAAACCTTGGTTATCTAAATAATATGAATAAGTTCTCCAATTGAGGATGTCCCCAAAGCGATATTCTGTCACATTTATCTAACCTCTGGAGACAATTTGTCCCCCAAGTATGTTCAAGTAATTATCATATGTTCCCATAACTATACCGGCAGAGAAATTTCTGAGTGAAATTGCTCTAATTGTGGGACAGATTAAAATAACTAGCCCACTGATTCTTTCAGTTATGGTGTAGTGCAAACTGGTTAGTGGTTACTTAAGTGTTAGTATGTCAAGGCAGTCCTATCTTCTAATCCGAGTTCATGTAAGTGCTTTAACAATCCAAAGTATCACCAGCACAAGCCTTCTTTGTGCCAGAGTTGTTTTGCTTGGTTTAAGCTCATCACTGCTCCTGGATTAAGGGGAATTAAAGCTAACATTTGAGAGTAAAGATGTCTAAATGAGAGAGAGCAAACTATAAATGTGTCTGAGTATTTATAGCTTACAAGTGCCTAATGCTTTGTGCAACAAGAATAGATGCTGGTCACTGCGTTTAAAAGCACAGGTATTAACAGATGGACACTCTCCAATGCTCCTCCTCCTATTGCTCATTATTGACTTGCTTGGCATTTTTCCATCCTTTGGAAGGAAAGGTAAAGATACATTTAGTATGCATCTATATTAGTGCACACATACAGTATCTTACTGTCATTTCACCTGTGGACCAGTCATATAATCTGTTAACACAGGTGGGATATAGCCTCATTAAGCCCTGCTGTCCTATTAGATTTCCTAATATCTCTCTAAAATTCCTAGTAAAATTCTAAAAGGAGTATACAGAAATGTACATTGAATTTCTATCCTAATTTTTAATCTATAAATGACACAAAAGGGATCAGATAAGGCCATGTCAACACAAAGTCTGAAATATCAGTTTTCAGTTTTCAAAGTATGCAATTTTGGAGCATTTTCTTAAAGCCTTTTCAGTGTGGATGAGAGGCGTACGCAGAGTGGAATTAATGCTTTTCAAACCAAAACGTAATAAAGTGATAGTTCAACCAAAAATGAACACCCCTCAGGTCATCCAGGTATGTATGACTTTCTTTCTTCTGCAGAACACAAAGATTTTTTTTGAAGAAAATCAAAGCTCTGTACATCCTCATAAGTCAATGGTGGCACGATATTTGAAGCTCCAAAAAGCATTTAAATACAGCATATATGTAATCCATACAACTCAAGTGGTTAAATCCATGTCTTCAGAAGATATATGACAGGTGTGAGTGAGAAACAATATTCAAATCCTTCAATATGCAACAATCAATATTTAAGTCCTTTTTTTATTCATATCTCCACTTTCACATTCTTCTTTTGTTTTGGAGTTTAACATTATTTGTGCATATCACCACCTACTGGTCAGTATTGGTCAAAGCTGGAGCTTTATAGTCAAAAAGGGACTTAAATATTGATCGGTTTCTCACTGACACCTATCATATCACTTCAGAAGAGATGGATTTAACCACTGGAGTCGTATGGATTACTTTTATGCTGCCTTTATTGACTATTTGGAGCTTAAAAATTCTGGCCACCATTCACTTGCATTGTATGGACCAACAGAGCTGAAATATTCTTCTAAGACTCACCATTTGTGTTCTGCAGAAGAATGGCATGGCATGAGGGTGAGCAGTGGCAGTTTTAGGTATGGGCGGTCCCACACCCAACAGTCAATGGATGTAGTAAGGAAGTCCCGCCTTACAGGTAAAAGAGCCAATCACCTTTTAGATACGGACATCGCCAGTTAATCAACTCGCTAACACGCATGCACAATTCATGTTTTTAATGTGATGTGAGGTCAACAACATTCGGTTGAGTGAAACTCGATTGATTCACGTGTTAATACACACTGCATTAAAAAAATAAATAATCAGTAAACGCGTTTAAGCAGAAGGATTATAAGACTAGTGTTCCACTGGCCAAGACACGATACACAGTGAAATACTCGCTCAATTCACCTACATATGCAGCCGAACTGCTCTGTGTCACAACTCCCTGTAATTGGGATAACGGGATGAGGAAAACTGACTCTGGATCAGTGGCTCCGAGCAATGTTCTACATGGTTTGTGTACGAGGAGAAAATATCTTTTGTTTCTAAAAAAAATTCTACATTTTTGTTTTATAACAATTAGTTTGATTCATGAAACAAATTGTTTTTATGACATTTTGGTAGCAAAATGAACATTATTCCTTGAAAATATTAGGCTGGTATTCCCAACTGAATTTTATCCCGAGTTTTGAAAAACATCTTAAGTTGACTCTAACATTGTCGATGGCCACAGCACATAATGACAGATGATATGGTGCAAGTGTTGGATTAGGAAAGACAGTAGTTATTCTTCATTAGTCATATTGGCTGCCATGTTGATGGAAAAACAAATCATGAATATTCATGTTAATGATTCAGTTTAATGATTTTTGTAACCAGCTGTTGCTTAGAGTCCTTATTATTTTGTTTCCATTCCACATCTGTAAACTCCTTTAAGGACAACGCTCACCCACCTGTATTTACTTTGTACTTTGAAAACTGCAATTTACCTTAAGTTTTGAGGAGGATGTTTATGCTATTTACGATGTTCACTTTGCATCATTTCCTGTAAAACATACTCAAACATTTACTTGCCTAATCTGTCACGTACAATTGACTGACACTATGACAAAGAAGAAATGCTTTAGAAATGTTGGTTTCAACATCAGGAAGTGAGTTAAGTAATGTACACGCAATGGAACGCATTTATTTGATGTCATGAAAGAAAATATGCACCCTGCAGAATATTCAGTGTGAGCCTGTTTTGTCATTGCTTTATAGGTTCCCACGAATAATATAATGTATAAACATACATACAGTACACACTGCATCTCTGTGAATGAGCGCAAGGTAATTTAGAATACAATTGAGAAAGTAGTCAGATTAAAATGTTTACATGGCTAATATTTTTCTTTTAATCAGATTATTTTAGGTCTACCCACCCCCAAATTGGATAGAAATTTCATTCGGATCCCTCAATCAGATCATTTTTGTGTTTACATGAATGCTTTTCAATCCGATTGAGCTATCAGTTGGATTATTTGGCTGCATGTAAAGGTGGCCACTGTATCCATAGAGATTGCACCAACACAGAACATTTTCTAGTCCTGTATCCCACAATGCAATGTACTTGACTTGACCTTCCATTTCCAGTGTGACGAATGATTCTGAAGTAATACCAGCTGTGAATACTACTGTTGAAAGCGTCTGTGCATTATGTTTCGCATAGTAATTAAAAAATACATTATATACTGCAAAGTACTCAGTCAGTAATTAGCTTTATGGAATGATGGGTCACAACAGTGAGGCAAGGGAAGAGAAGAGTAAATCCAAACATTTAGTTGTAGATATATTTACCAGATGTTTCTAGATTTCTAGCACATCTAGTTTTCTTCTTCTTTAGTATCTCACATTCCACATGCAAGAATGTAACACAAACAGGCCATAACAGCCTTGAAGACCACTCGTGGTAAGACATTGCTGATAGCTTGTGAATCATGTCAATTAATTCACAATTAAACAAACCAATCTTTATAAAATGTCTTCTGAGTTTATGATTATTCTGGTCAGAGTTGACATGCCTCATACAGAGCATACATTACTATCTTGTGATTTATATAGCTTTAATTACACGTGACCTCCTTCAACTATAACCCCAAAATCTATCAGTCTGGTCAGTGAAGGAAAAACTCTGAACTATTAAAGAATGTAACTTAATGTATGCAAAATTCAAGTGCTATAGTAATTACACAGTGTAAAGGGATATAAATGGGCAAGGAGGCGGCGAGAACCGGCTTGGCAATATAAATAATACTTTAATGAGAAACTTAAAAGACACAAACAAACACATGACAGTCAGCTGACCATAAACGATCTCTCTCTCTCTCTTGTCGCACCACCTTCCACAGTCGGCCTTTATCCCTCTCAGAGGCTTAATTAGCCTTATAAGGGACTGGGTGTGTATAATCACAACCCGGCCTGCTCTCTGCCCTGTCACTCAGTTTTAACTTTGTGTAAATAATAGAAAATGTGCCTTGGTTCACTCACTTTTAGTTCAAACTCTGACTCAACATTTTTCAATTCATTTCACTTGTCATTATATCTCCACCTTATAGTATTAGATTTTGTAATCATTTGAGCCATGAGTGTGTTAGATTTGTTTTCGGCCTGCTCAGCTTCTGAAAGCTGGCGAACACCTCCGTCAACAACGCCTCCCTTTTCTTTTTCAGTTCTTCCAGCTCATCTCCCAATGCCTCTCTCTTTTGTTGTATAATCTTCTCTTCTTGCAGGGACAAAAACAAAGTGCATTGCTCTCAACAGTTTCTCAATATTCCATTTGGAGAAGGCAGCCTTGAGTTAATTGTGTAACGTGTGCAGTGCACAGCTCCCAAAAGAAATTAGCTGCTGACCTCCATGTTCTTGATGGAGATTATTGACTTCAAGTTCACATTTGCGCCATCCATGTTAATGGAAAGGAGATGCTTCGGGTCTAATAGGCGCACACATTCCTAAGAATAGGAATAAATAAATGATTTGACATCAAAAAGAAAAAAAAACGAAAAGATGTTACTGACATGTTTGGTTATTGCGAATTTGCTCTTATAATTTTAAAATAGCTTTTTAAAGCACCAACTAAAAGCAGTAAGATTCACCGAGGAATGACAAAGACATCTCGTATCTTGATTATGTATTCTAGATTTGCAGAAAAAAACATGGAATACTATATGCACTAATCAATACAATGTGCACTGTAATACTCCTATATAAAACCTGTATCTTCATCCTTAATTCATCCAAACACAATTCCATAAACAAAAAGTACAACTATACTTACTTTGAAATGGTGCAGCAGATCCACAGTCTTTGAAAATCCCATGAACTGTGATCCAAGATAACGGGACTGGACACAACCATTCTCCCAAAATCGAACTTGGACATCTAGTTGTTTTATTTTTTGTCGACTGGTTGAAACTATCATCAAACATGAACACAAATGGTCCTGCATTGCTAATCGCAGAAATCGGTTTATTTTTTAAGTATGGGGCAAGTCCATCGGAACAGCGGGGGCGGTATGGCACTCGCTCTATCGTACCGTTGTCACAAAAAGAGAGCTGAGCCGGAAGGCACAGCTCTCGATCTACCGGTCAATTTTTGTTCCTACCCTCACCTATGGTCATGAAGGCTGGGTCATGACCAAAAGAACTAGGTCGTGAGTGCAAGTGGCTGAAATGGGCTTCCTCAGAAGGGTGGCGGGCTTCTCCCTTAGAGATAGGGTGAGGAGCTCAGTCATCCGTGAGGAGCTCAGAGTAGAGCCGCTGCTCCTTTGCATGGAAAGGAGTCAGTTGAGGTGGTTTGGGCATCTGGTAAGGATGCCCCCTGGGCGCCTCCCTAGGGAGGTGTTTCAGGCACGTCCAGCTGGGAGGAGGCCTCGGGGAAGACCCAGGACTAGGTGGAGAGATTACATCTCCACACTGGCCTGGGAACGCCTCGGGGTCCTCCAGTCAGAGCTGGTTAATGTGGCTCGGGAAGATGGATGTATGGATGGGGCAAGTTCAAATTTTAAAATGTAGCTTGTTTTGTCCTTTCCATTGTACATAGCTAAAATACTTTTTTACAAACACTGCAAAATCCTTCTCCATGTTTACCACCAACGGGCTGCAACCATGTCCTAAATCAGCCACTTTTGCTGGAATTTGCCCTTCCCCATTTCTTTGCGTCTTTATGAAATTTACTTTCTCTGCTCTAACTCCTCCAGGTCCCATCCCACCGCTGTCCAAACATCCGGTGTTACGGCAATTTTGCACAAGCCGGGGGCAATTACAAAACTGGTTCCACGTGTATATCACACCAACGTACATATTTTGTGACAGCAAATCAAAGTTATTAATTATGAAGGCTATATTAAAAATAAATTGGTATTATTATTTTTTCAAAACTCTCTAAATTGTTTAATGCATGTAGGAATAACATTTAATGCTTTTTTATGCCTTGAGGAAACCCTGAATTATGCAGGGCTTCCTAAAGACTGATTAATAGGACTAATCGATTTTGATAGTGTAGTTTTTCAAAACCCTAACAGCTCAGAAAATCAAGAAAAATACACATGTTCCATCTGATTCAATTTATTGCAGAAAAACATAATAACGATTCACTATTTAATTTTTTTTATAAAAAACAAAAAAATGAGACAAACATTAAGCTGTATCATTAATCAAAATGTTTGAATGGCATTACCAGTCAAGATGTTTATGCCTGTCAAGCTGGTAACAAATCTTTTATATCTAAGCTGAAATTAAGCTAAACATAAAAGTCATAATATTCAGGAAAGATCGAGCCAGCAGTACTCAAATCTATTCAAATTCAAATTTGAGTATCCTGCTTTAGCCTCAGTTTGGCTTCTAGTCTCGTGGTTTGGTCGCAAAGGTGAGGTAACCGGTGTGTCCTGCCATTTCTCTTGGGGGTATGGAAGTCCGGCAGATCACAGAGGTGTTTCCAGCCTTTGAGACTTCCTCTTGACTTAAATTAGAAGCCATCTGGGTACTGTCAGTAGATCCCTCCTCTGGTCCAAAGTCTGGTAAAGGCAGCGTAACAGTACGAACGTCATGCACCCACAGCAGAACCTCCAGAGTGCAGATCTCCTCAAAGCCATGGTCCAGTAATGCCTCACAAGTCCTCTGGACCTGCTCTATGCATGGTGAGAAGGAACATATTCGTCCTCCTAAAGAAAAAGTGACAAAAAGAAAGGCAAAGACATAAGCTAATATAACAAATCTAGGATGTTGCAATTTATACTATTAACTTGCCCCCCAAAATAAATAAATACTGTAACTGCTATAAACGGAGTTTCATGGACTAAGTGGTATCCTTGAGTAAAACTATTACTCAAGCCGTGTTTAAACCTTAGCAACCGTATTACACAGTCTTGGTGATATGTTCACAAGCTTTCGAAGAGATGGTATCAAATTTCAACACCAGCTTCCATGAATCCAGCTTTCATGAATCTCCACAATGGTCAGTGTTTGTAAAAATATAGCATACCTAAATATCAAGAGCATTAGTTCACAAAATGGGCAGTGTAGCTCTTCACCAGTAATTTGGCTATTAAATACAATTTATTTTTCAAAATGTGGCTTCTATTGAAGCGAATATATTTGCTTAATAACCTCAAGGCTCATGATAAGTCTGTCTTGAAAGTGTTATACATTAACGATCAATTTCTCTAAGGAGAAAATGAAAGGGATTATCACTTATAGAACCCTGCTGTTTTGCTCTATTGTGGCTGACATCAATTCAAACTCGAAAGCTCCAAATAGTATCCCTTGAAAAAGGAAACATTTTAACAAACACATTAGCTATTCAGTTTCTAAGGAAATTATCACAAGTGCCATTTAAAGTCCAGTATTAGTGGCTAGAAACTGTTGATATGGTTCTAGTCACACTCCAGAGGAATTAAAACAACTATGAGAATATGGTACTTCAATGGGCTTACTGGAAATTGAGAGAGAGCAGTCAATATGCTCATGTTTGCATATTCTTGCCTTACTGTTAAAAGGTCTAATATTGAAAGTATAAAGACAAAAAGTCCACTAATCCAACTCACATGAATTGAGGGAATTTGGCCAAAAGGATTATTACTAGCATGCACAAGTATAGCCAGATCAGATCAGAGAAAGAAGATGGACAGCAGGGTCCTGTGAGTAGAGAAGTATATTGAGGAAGAGATACTGATGGGTGAAGTTTACTCTCTGGATCTGTATTTAGATTAAATCCAACCAGATCCACTTAACTCAACATGACCCCATCTACCAACCTGAACATGTCAGTCATTATAGGTATATACTCCATGGTGCAGGCACTCTATTATTGACTGTGTTGGAAAAGTCTCTCTCTTGAAATTCTAAGCTGACACAAGACATGCATCAGGAGTCCAGAGTAATTTAGTAATACATTGATTGAAATTATCATATACTGCATAAACAAAATAATAAAGATATATTACAAAACACAGAAAGATGCCTTGCTTTACACTACCTTCATTGGCAGCATCCTAACTGAAATGGAACCTCATAAGTGACCTACTTGGAGCGGTCTACCTGCCTCATACAAGTAGCACTCGTAAGGGCAAAGCCACAGGAGACTCGACTCTCAATTGACTTCAGAGTATGGTGTTAGCATATTACAAAGCTGACAAAGCAGTACCCTTAAGGCCAGAAACCTGTTTTACGCAAGTTTGTGTATGCAGTTGTGAGCACTTGGTCAACACATCTTCAAGGGGGGTCGATGTAGTAACTTTCAAAAGTCTGTGCCATTAAACTTGTAAGCCCGTTTATCGGTCCAATGGCGGTCTCCAATAATACGGGTGAAGGTCTCTGCGCGTTACTGTCTTTCTTTTTACGCAACACATCCAGATTAAATGAAATACATTTTCTCTCATGTATTACCTCGTTATTTCATCTGACTCCATAAATGAAAAAGGTTTTAATGATATCTGAGTATCATTAAAAGTGAGCGAATGTTTGATTATTCTTTTTAACTCTTTAATTATATTTTACCTGTTCAGATTAAGAAACTATGGCGCTTTGAGGTCCTCGCGTGTTTTCTCTACACCGCGGGTCTCACGATCACAAGCGGCCAGTATTGGATCATCAAACAGAGGTAATTGCAATATACCTGAGATCGGTCACGTTCACGTTTACACAATCAAAGATACTTCAGTATAGCCCCCATGGAATTGCATACACTTGAATTTAACTTAACGTTTTCTTCAGTAGAGGTCACGACCACTATTACAGATGTAAGTTGACCAACATAACTTCTCTTATAATAGCTTTGGATTGGCCATGCGTGGTTTCCCACGTACACTTATCTGAAGAAACATCAAATCAAAACAGAGGTAAGACACACCCGAATTTAGATTGGTCAAGCAGCATTAAGCTGTTCTAAACGGAAATATACTTTCTGTCTTTGCAAACCAAGTACACTTGAACTGATGCCAAATATTAGTCGTCACTAATCTGACGCAGACTTGCGGTAACATACGGATCGTTTAATCTGCCTGGGAAAACTATTTCAGAGTCAGTCAGAATAAAATCAAATGTTCACAATTTATTGACAGGTAACATAACAAGTTCATCGCAGTTACCAGATATAAACTACACACAGTAAACCGTGTGGGATCGTCTGACTACAGAGAACCACGAACGATGTGCCACATCTCCTTATATACCCAAATAATTCAATAAGCTAACCAAATGGTGGTGTCTGTCCTTCTAATTAGATTTGGGTCCTCTATTGAGGGGGTTCCTGTACATTTACATATAGTTTGTATGGAGGATCTGGGGGAGGGCACACCTTTAAGGGGCACACCACATCTCTCATATCTTATAACTTCTTTTTGCTTTTCATTATGGCTGGGAGGATGAGACCAGTTTACCAGGCGCACTGAGACACTTTAAATGATACTAAACATGTTATAGTTACTTTTTCTACACAATTCACATTTCATAGGTTTTTAGTGAGCTTTAAGTGAGGAAAAGAAGGGGGGAGTAGGGGGAGATGTTAAGACTGTAGAAGAGAGGTGTTAGCTGCACTGTTTTCTGTGTCCCGGATGTTGCTGTTACATGTGCAAGAGATAGTTCAAATGTTAATTCTCATGAGAGCTTTTTGTTTTGTCAAGGAATAGCCCAGACTCGCTGGCACCCACCTTACAAACTGGATGTATTAATATTCAGTTAAGTTGCTATAAATATATTAAGTTTAGCTTACTGCACAGCAATATTCTCCTCAAACTGTTGCTCCATCATGACAGTAGTTGGTTTAAAATAAAAAACTTAAGCGTAGAAGCAGACAGTTCACACTAATGTCACGATTAGTCAACTGAACATACGTAGAGTGTGTTTCACCACTGAAAATGCACAGCACACACAAATTTAGGGTAAAACAGACACATTTTTGATTAGATTGAAACATTTTTATAGATGTTTTTGGTATTGAATGAATTAGAAGCATCTTAACCCTACGACCGAAATAGCATACTGTCATAGTATGTACTGTATACGATGAAGAACGAACTTCTCAACCTGTAAAACAGTATGTTTTGAGGTATGCAGGTGAGTAGTATGAATAGATTCTTCTATAGACATACTTGAATGTGGGCATTGTCCTGTGACCCGAATATATCCTGTAATAAAGACAACCTTGATAATAATCTACTTTGGATTTGTTAAACAAGAAACACTTAAGCAAAAGGAACAACTTCCTTGGTGTATACAGTATAAAGCACTTACAGTTTAAAAGACCCACCAGACTCACATTGTTTTTTTTTAATCCATCGTTTTGTGTGTGATGTTTCCTCAGCTCCAGAGTGATTATGGAATAGTAAAGTGCCTAGTCGATCAAAACTTCAAAATCTTGCCAAAAATTGTTGGTCGTCCAAGTATTTATTGCATACCATTTAATGAATACTTAAGACATACTACTTCATTGGCATTCTGTTTTGGCATACTATATTGTAGAAAAGAATGCTTATTCAGACACAGCCTTGATGTCAGAAGGAACACATCTATGATGTTTTAAAATGGTTTTGGAATAGAGCTTGGTGATGGGACTAAATAAAGGCTGGGACTAAAGAGCAGAAATAGAATGAAAGAGAGAGAGAGAAGAGACACAGAGAGAGCGCTGAAGTTTATGTTGCCATTCCATTAACAAATAAGGCATTTCCATGAAACCACAGTCATAAACAGAGTCCTCAGGTCTCCTAGCAACCAGGCTCAACAGGTCTCCAAGCATCAAGTGCTTGGGAAAGAAAAGAGCTGTGCCAATGGCTGGGACTCTCAGAGGGAAAAGCAAAAATGATAAGAATTACAGAGGGAAAATGGATGAAAAATCAAAAAGTTTCGGAGAGTGAGACGGTTGAATCATGGTAGAGTGAAGTTATCTAACATAGAACAGCAAAATCAATGTTGTGAGAAGGATCTTATTCGTCAAGGACATTCAAAGCATTAATGGCCAGAGCTGTGCTTATGTTTACTGCCTGATAGCCCACAAATTTTCCAGGGGGACTAAAGGAGTTGTATAGACAGAGAGAAGCTCACTGATATGTCCTGTTAGCTTTAAAGAGACTTCCTCACCGTCTCACAGCCTGTGTGTATAATATACATCTTGTAACCCATTCAGATACGGCAGATCCTTATGCGTTTACGCATAAATGAAATGCACTTGGGTAATTTTAACGAAACATTGTGCTAGTCATATTTAACCCCAAATCAATACAAAAATATGAAATTATATTTTTTGATAAAGAAACTGATGTCTACATTTAGGACCACTAAGATTTTTGGCATTGAAACATTATTTCCAGGACAATTAAGCACATTTTACCCACCAGTTCTCATTACCGTAACATGTCCGGACAGGACACTTTTACTATTCCTATTGTTTTCAACAATGATTCTCTTTGTGGTAATGAGAATATCTTAATGACCAGCTTTTCTTTCCGGTAATGAGAATTGGTGGGGTGGGTTACAATGTGTGTAACTGTCATAAAAACAAATATTCACAATGTAAAAAATCTTAATGTATCTAAAAACTGGCTTTATTTTCTATATGCAAAATATAATTTCTAAGTGTAAATTATAATGCAATGCACTTTTAAAAATGTATTTGTCTCAGCACAGAAAAGTAATAAACATTCTTATGAAAATTCCTCTTCCAATATACTAGTGATGCAGGAAAACAATCTCACAAAGATTCCTAACCCCTGTCTGGGCTTCTGACTAGTCTGAGCCTGCCCAGTGGGGCAAAGTGGGTAGAAGTTCCTATGGCAACAACTGCTTGCCAAGTGGTCAGGTCACTTCTGAAAAGATCAGTTCTGACATGTTCAACCAATAAGAACAAACAATCTCTATCCAACGATTAGAAAGAGAACATACAAAACACAACAAGCTTTGAAGTCTGGTCAAACTAGGAGAAATCAAGCAAAAGTCTTCATAATTTGCTATTATTTGTGTGACATCATTTTGGCCCTAAACAGATAATATATTAGGGAGGTTTATGGGCCTGTGTGAATGATTCACATGTACATCTAACTGAGGTGAAAGGCCGTTACATGGTAAATTGCACATGAAAATGTACACAAAGTATCTAAACAAAATCAACAATTTTATCTTAAACCAAACCTCAGATTATGGTATGGTACATGATCTTACCATCTTATAATGTCACTGTATCATGGTATTACCACCGCAGTTCTTTTTTGTAAGGTGTTGTATGTTAGTAATCTAAAAACAGTAAATGTAACATTTCTATGGATTTCTGTCAAGGTTTGCATTCATGCAGATCATTGCTGATGTGGTATTCAGCCACAAAAGTAGAATTTAAAACTTGTTATTTGAAGACATTTTACAAAAACATATCCAGTCGTAGCAACAGAGAATATGACATTATGCATTAATATGACAATGTTGTTCCAGTGATCTCACACTTTGTGCTCCCACCCTTGCGTTTTAAAGCCCTCTTGGCATGTATGACTGCCTCCCACGGAGAGGGGATGTCTAGAAAGACCGCATATCGGCTACGCTGCTGACACCAAAGCCTTCCTTGCACACATCTTGGTTTCTAACAGTAACAAGGTGAGACACCTTGTGCTCGTTGAACTCCTGGATGGCCTTCTCCGCTCGTTGAGCATGGAACTCCACTGTGTGCAGATGACCGGTGGGAGCAATGGTCCGCAGAATAGCGTGAGACAGAGCGCCGCTGCCTGTACCTGAAGACAACCACAATCCCACGCGTAATTAACATTTGGAAATCTTACAAGCCCACCTTTTAAATAAACTCAAGACTATACATTTAATCGATATGATCTAATTTAATTAATTTACAGTATTTCCAGAAGAGAATAGCAGGAAAAGAACGTGCATGTCTTAGTATATTGAGAATATGCACAAGAAAATTCCAATAGCTGTTGAGCTTGTAAACCTCTTTTTAATAATAAAGACTTAATCAGAATATGGGCCTTATTCTGCAATCTATATGAATTTATTGTAAAATAAACATAGTGACTGTGAAGGCCCTAACACCACGTTAACACGTACATGAAAATTCTGATTCAAATTGGAATTTGGACATATTTTGTTTCTCTATACTACGCGTCATATAAATGAGATAACCTGATAACCTTCCATAACCAGATTAAAGGGCTAGTTCAACTAAAAATGAAAATCCTCTCATGATTTATTTACTGTGGCAGGGCGGAGGGCGGGACCGGGTCGTGATCCTACACACCCGGTCCCGTATTAGGCTAATCAAGCTTCCGAGAGGGATAAGTGCTGACTGCAGAGGATGGTGCGAGAGAGAGATCATTTACGGACATGTCCGTCATGTGTGTGTGTGTGTGTGTAAAGGGAGTTAGACGGGCAAGGAGGAGGCGAGAACTGGCTTGACAATATAAATAATATTTTAATGATAAACTTAAAAGACAAAACACACACACACGACGGACATGTCCGTAAATGATCTCTCTCTCGCACCATCCTCTGCAGTCAGCCTGCCTTTTGGACCATCAAACAGCCAGCAGCCTAATGGCACCCCTTAACTTGCATTGTTTGGACAAAAAGAGCTGAAATATGCTTATAAAAATCTTCACTTCGGTTCTGGTGAAGAAGAAAAGTCATACACATCTGGGATGGCTTAAAGGCAAGTAAATCAAGAGAGAATTTAGATTTTTGGGTTTACTACCCTTTATGCCACTATTCCAGTTTTTCAAAATCTGAATAAGAAAACTGACGGATGCCTTTATTAAAAAGGAATTCTGGGTCATGTTAACACCTTCAAAATATCCACTCTAAAAGAATATTCAATTAAATCTGCACATTCCCAAACAAAAGAAATTATAAAAACTATAGCGCTTTAACCCTGGGTCACAGTCTTTTAAAAACCCTTCTTTTAACCCCTGGTAAAGCAATATTTCACACTTGTAGTTTTGAAAGGGGGTTAGCACCGCTTATAACCCGGGGCTATGAAACGCCCCATATTTGAGGGTACCAAAGGAAAACAGTGTGAAACCATGCAGTTTTAGAATGTTACAGAAAATTGTTTACCAACACACAACTAATAATACATTATAATGCCTCTGTGGTTACCTTATTTAATATTCATGTGCTTTATAGAATAAACTGTCATGCACCGTTTACGTTTATCTGAGGTAAACCAGTAACTGTGGTGGCAAAAGCGATAACTGGTGTGTTGAAGAGATAGTATTCAAATCCTTTTGTGTGTGTTTTAGCGGCATGTTTCAGAAGACGAAAGACAATGATCTAATTTGCTTGGGGACATTTCCACAGAAGAGCAGCTCCATTGGATCCCACTCCAACAGGTTGTGTTCCAATCGTGAGCTGCATTCATCCAATCATTGTTACTGACACCTTTAGGGATGTTAACGATTAATTGATCGATTGATAATTTGATCGATTAAGCTTATCATTCGTCGATTAATCAATTTCATTACAAATGCGTTCAGTAATCAAGCCAGCAGATGATGAAAATCCGCCGCTAGACGGTGTCCTGCCGTTTGTTTCCTGCATGCCACGTCTTGTCCGCAACACAGAAGAAAATGTTAGGTACAGGTTATGTACAGTAATGTGTTTACGAAGCATGTTATGATTTGACCAAAATATTCCACAATCCACAACTTGAAGTTTCAATGAACTCAAATATGTATCTATCTTCTGTACAAGTTATTATTAACAATAATTAGCCTACACAATTCACAAATTAATACAAATCATAGTCTAAATGTATTAAAATACACTGTATGTTTTAAGAGCAAAATGCCAATACTTAAGTTTATAATTTAAAATTATATTTAAACAGTACGCTACATGCACATTATATGAGTCCTTAATGCGCCTTTTGCGATGTTAAAGTAATATACCAGGTTCAATACAAGTTGAGCTCAATGGACAGCATTTGTGGCATAATATTGATCATCACAAAAATGTATTTGGTGTCTTTCCTCCTTTTCTTAAAAAAAAAAAAAGCAAAAATCAAGGTTGCAGTGAAGCGCTTACAATGGAAGTGAATGTGTCCAAACATTAAAATACTCACTTTTTCAAAAGTATAGCCATAAGAGAAAGGATATGTGTGTAAACATGATTTTAGTGTGACAAAATCACCTACAAACCATTTTAGTGTAAAGTTATAGCCAGTAGGATAAATTCGTTACCATGACGATGTAGTGACAACAAATCCTAAAATGACTGTAAAAATTACCATTTAAAAAAACTTTACATCTCAAATAATACACAAGTTTTAACAGAAGAATTAATGTAAGTTCTTTTATAAAATTATAAGCTTCACATTTCTGTTTAAACCCTCCAAAAATTGGCCCCATTCACTTTTATTGCAAGTGCCTCACTGTAACCTCGATTTTTTAAATCGAGTCTAAATAAATTTTTGTGGTAGTCAACTGTCAGAGAGCAAGAGCGAGACAAATAGTTTCAAGAGAAGAGGAACAGTGCAAAGGATTTATTTACAGTTAAAAATAAAAACTTCAGCAGTAATCCTCCGTGATGAGCGCTCCCGCAGGCGACCGACCGCATGCGCCATGATGGCGAGAAGCCACGAAGAAACCTCCACTGAAGAGCAGCTAACACACAGAAAACTGGAAGGCAACCACACTCCCAGCTTGCGGGCAGAGACAAGGAATCCTCCATTGAAGGTTTGTGAGAACAGAGAACACTCACACAGCAAACTGGAAGGCAACCACACACCCGACCTATGCACTCAACTCAAAGACAGGACACGAAACACAGGACAGAACATGGGGCCATGATGTCACATTCCTGTCAGACAAAAACCCAACCTGACAAATTGGCAGGACCATGACATGACATTATGCCACAAATGCTTAACTTGTACAGAACCCGGAACATTCCTTTTAACGTTATTGATTTATTGATCTTTAATTTCCATGACAATTGATTCTGAAAGTGTCTGAAAATTGACATACCACAAATATGCAAATAAGAATGTTAACCTGGTGTTTCTGAATGTACAGTGTGAAACCTCGGAACATGAATTCCCAGAGTTAATTATTAAACCAGGGATAAGTATAAAGAGTGTGAAAAATGAAATAAGATATCCCAGGTTTTCTGGGTTAAAGATGCCCGTGTGTAAACAATTTTAAGTGTGAAAAGCCCTTGAGATGCTAGGACCTATGAAGGGTCAAGCTATCAAATAAACACATTTTTGAAGCGATTGGGAGACTATTTTTTTTTCCAAACACTAAAAAACGGAATTACAATTTACTGCACTGTATTTATGTATACATATACATTTATTAATGTATTTATTGAGCTAATGAGTTCATTAAAATTCTGCACAGAATTAACATCTTGAGTATTTCTACTCACAAAGACAATTCTTAGTTTATTTTGAATACATTGATAATCATATATAGAGGAATATTTGAAACTTATGGAAATAAAGGCTTAACCAGAATATTGACCTTAATCAGAAAATGATGTGTGTGTAAACATGGTTGCAGACTCGAGTGCAACAATCCTGTGTGTGTGTGTGAACATGAACATTGTGATCAGTGTGCTTGTATGTGAACACGTGATAGTGATAATGGCCTATCTTCCTCTTCAGGACTCATTAGTATGCCTTCTGTTCTCATGGCTACAATAGGATCAATGTTTGGTCTACAGCATTGCATTCTGATAGAACAGGGTGACTGACGTAAGAACCAGAGGCTCAGAAAGGGAAACAGGGCGGAAGAGAGAACACATGAGTATGAAAGAGAATTCAAAAGAAATATCTGATGGTATGTTTGAGTTATGAATACAAAACACATAATACTGCACATGTGCCAATGCTGTGACGTAGTCACACTCTCCTGACTACTGCATTGATATAATTAAAAGAGACAAACAATAAAATCAAGTCATCATTTAATCATGCCATTACAAACCCGTATGACTTTCTTCAGTAGAACACAAAAGGAGATGTTACGGAGAATGTTAGCCTCTGTCACCATTCACTTTTTTTGCATAGATAAATGATGCAATGAAAGTGAATGTTGACTGTGGCTAAAATTCTATCTAACATCTCCTTTTGTGTTACACTGAAGAAAGTGTCATTTTCAAGTTTGAAACAACATGAGGGAGAATTTGGTTGATGTGATAGTGAGAAGTGTAGATAGAATTTTGATTTTCTTTGGTGAACTGTCCTTCTAAATGTACACACATTTTATCACGTCCAGCTCAATGAGTTTAGAGGTCACTGAGGACAGAGCAGATTGTGTTCTGTATGTGCACACAGTCAATAACCATTTAATGGATTCATTCAGAACACGAGAGGCCCAACACTTTGAATGTCTTTGCCCAGTCTACAAAACCACTTCAAAACAATGAGCTCGTTTACATGCACACCAATACTGTGATATAACGACCAAAATTCTGATTTGAAAAATCTGACAAAGCAAGAAAATCACGTTTACATTAGATTTGAAATTAGTCTCTGCTTTTCAAGTCAAACCGTGTAGAGGCATGCTGGATAAGCCGGTAAGAACACCAGTTCAGGTGTTCACAGTGCAACACAAAATCGGGGTAATGGGCAAAAATCCCGTGTCGATAGGTTTATTCTTATGCCCTTCATGACCTTTCACCATTTACATGACCACACACATTGTTGACTTATTAAACATAACTGGTGTAAGAACGTGCTTGTAAACGCACTCATTGATAACCCTTCATAAGCACAGAAAGTTTATGTAGCTCTTTGAATTTCAGGAAAGCAAAAGCATAGCAAGTACAAAGTCCACATGTGGCCTGTTTTCGGGGTAATTTAGATTAAATGTATTATTTAAATAAATCTGAAGGAAATTGTTTTTTAAACAATTATAATACTTTATTTTAAATATTATATTTATTGTGAATATCATTTATTACCGATTAATCTGTGCAGATATGTGCTTTTTGGAACTACTGGTAATCTGCAAAAATCTATGCCAATTTGTCATCTGGTGAAAATACAGGCTATAAAAATAAAAAGCTACATTTGGTAAATACATATTGAGCACTGTAATGGAGCAAAGTCTCTATAATTTCAAATAAAAAAATCTTTGGGTTGTTTCGGGCATGTTTATAATTAAAAGTCCTGTGTTATGCACCAAACCTTTTTCTCTGGTTATTGGGAGTTTGGTTGCACAAACAAACTGCTTTTAGGATTTAATAAATTTTTCTAGAAATCGATTAATATATATATATATATATATCAGCTGATTAATTGGTTATCAGCCTTTTCCACAACGTTAGTTTTTGGTATCAGCAAAATTCACTATCGGTCGACCTCTAATTCTCAACCTTTATTTATTAATAAAATGTACGGCTGCCCCTGACCAAAGATTTTCCTAGTCGACTAGTAGTTCTCAATTTAAGCCATTAGTCGACTAGCTGCATGTTTTTATATTAATTTAATTACTTATATATATTTTGGTGGGCAATAGAAAATGGTTTGAGTTCCAGGGCATTGAAAGACTGTTATAAGTAACATTGCTAACACTGTTCTACATTACAGAAAAATACTAAACCGTAATATGAGCCTTTCAAATATACATTTTACAAGTGAACGCACAAAGCATGCCGCATTGACACCGGCAAAAGCGAGAATGATTCTGAATGTTTCGGAAAAGCCAGCAAGGAGACTGTCTGAACATTTTGTTAATTTATAGAAAGAAATGCACATTAAGTTAAACATGTAGTGAGCGAGGTACTAATTTAGCTTCCCCACTCCCCACGAACACTTTAGATAAGTCTAATAGCACATTTTTATCTAGGTTATCTAATGAGCGAGCAGCCATGCTAATTGGCTAACGTTAGGCTGCTTACATGTTTCATATGATAAGCCATGTTTGAAGTCGACAAATGAACGTTTGCCAGCAGAGTTTGCATGTCACCTTCTTGAGGTCATCCTTTACCCTCTCGAAATTATCCCCCACTTTGGATTTCCTGCCAGACATAATGAATTACCGCATGGACCAGTAAACAAGTAGACATGTAAACGATCATGTCTGTCCGTCACTGACTGCGTGACTTCGCCACTTCCTGTGGAGTTTTTTTTCTGCGACCAACCGACCAATCAAAACTTGGTCGACCAAGACTCTACTCATCGACTAACGGTTGGTCGACTATTAGAGGGCAGCCCTACTAATATGATTTATTTTTAAGAACATGCTGATTTATTTTTAATTCTAACTATGGCTGTCAATACACTAAAATAATCATGATTAATCAAATTATTTCAGAACTAGAAATTGTTCAAATAATGTCAAAGTTTGTACAGTTTTCATAGAATATTTTTGCGGACCCCCTAACAGCCCCTTGGGGGTCCCCAGACCCCACTTTGAAAAACCCCCATCTAAGGTGATTCAAGAAATCAGAGTTTTACATTTGTCGTGTTAAGCTTAAATTATATCATAAATTTAAATTAATTTTCTGTGCTGATCTAGTCTACTCCAACCGTGGACGTACAGGTTTATCACAGGTAGTGGAATTGTTATAACATCTAACGCATATGATCTACATAAACTTGTTATAACAGATGAATACTGCTTTAACTACTACTGCACATTCCCCATCTCTTCCATGTTTATCAAATATTAATTAAGCCCTCTCAACTTTCCATTTAAAGCATCTTTCCATGTTTAAATCCATTCTACAGATTCACCCCCTAAAACGGTAGATAAATTGAAATTGTTGGGAAGAATGCTTTTATAATATGATGTTTTTCTAACCAGCCCAGCCTCTGGGCCCAGACAGCATTAAAGAAAAAATTGTAGTAGATCATGGTCTTACATAAGATCCCTTAACAAATGGTTCATAGTTCAAGTAAGGCTCAAATGCTCATTCTTACCTGACTCACAGACGACAGAGCCTGGCTTGAGCTCCAGCATCAGTGTGATGTTGGCAATGTCTGTAGTGTAGAGGATCTGTGTTCGGTGGGGGAGGTTTACTGTCCACAGCTCTGGTGTAGGATGTAGCACATAAACCCAACCACCCTTACTGCAAGTCACTTTAGAACCAAACCGCTGTCCAATCAGATCACTGGAGTGGCGGATGACCCCATAGCGGGTCTGTGTCTGAGCCCCAGACTGAACTGTGATGGGCATCATGGAATCATGACCTAGGAATATAATGACGACATCCCCTTCTTGGATGAACTCTGAGTATTCCACAAAACTCATGAGAGACAAGTGGGTGTCAGCTTCAATGAAGAGTGCAGTCTTGGAAGATCAAATTCTGCTAGTCATAAATGACAACAAATTAACACATAGTCATTAGAATATAGACAAAATATACTGCTTCATCAAAACATGACTTTCTCTCGAGTAGAAACGTCAATGGCTCTGGCTACAAGTTGTTATTTTAAGCCAAAAATGCACTTACACAAAGTACACAGGAGAAATATGTTATGCATGTAATTCTACCTGAAAGAAATGAGTTCCACATCTCAGATTATGTGTATAATAGCATTCTGTGGTCGAAATGACATTTAAAAAAATGTATAAATCCTCTTTTCACGATAGATTTAAAAATGGCTTATGATTATTTCACTCCGTTTAAATAAATCTTGGTTTTATTCATAATAATTACATTTTAATTATGCACTTTGGGAGAGTTCACACAAAAATTAACTTTCTTCTGCAGAACACAAATGAAGATTTAGGTCAATTCAATGCAAGTGAATTGTGACCAGATGTTTGATGCTGCAAAAAGGACATTAAGGCATCATAAAAGTAATCCATATGACTCCAGTGGTTTAATCCACGTCTTCAGAAAAAATATGATCGGTATATGTGAGAAACAGTATTTTTCAATATATAACAGTATCAATATATTTATGTATATACATACATATACATACATACATACACACACACACACAGTCCTTTTTTTTATACTAAAAATCTCTGCCTCACCAGCCCTGATCAATAGGTGACTGAATGTGAAAGTAAAAGTGGAGATTTACTGTAAAAAAGGACTTAAATATAGAGCTGTTTCTCACCAACACTTATCATATCACTTCAGAAGACACAGATTAAATCACTGGAGTCATATGGATTACTGTTATGCTGCATTTATGTGCTTTTGGAGCTTCAAAATTCTGGCCACCATTCACTATATTGAACTACAGAGCTGAAATAATCTTCTAAAAGTGTTAATTTGTGTTCTGCAGAAGAAATAAAGTCATACAGATCTGGGACGACATGAGGGTGAGTAAATGTTAACACTTTAATACATTTTTTTTAAATATTTAATACAATTTTAACACTTTAATAAAAAAATAGACAGCATGGTAAGTCAGTTTTTAATGTGACCATCTAACAAGATAGATGTGTGTGTGTGTGTATGTATGTATATATATATATATATATATATATATATATATATATATATATATATATATATATATGTACTTGCGTGTGTGTATATATATATACACACACACTAATATATATATATATATATAGTGTGTGTGTGTGTGTGTGTGTGTGTATATGTATATATATATATATATATATATATGTATATATATGTATATATATATATATATATATATATATATATATATATATATATATATATGCAAGCACACACAAATATATATATATATATAGTGTGTGTGTATATACATATGTGCGTGTGTGTATATACATATGTGTGTGCGTGTGTGTGTGTAAATAATACATAAATAAATAATAGGTTTTAATAAAATCCAACAACAAAATATATAAAATATATATACATACACACATTTTAACATAAAATGTTGTATAAAAACATAAAAACGCAAAATGCGCACGAGCACTGCGCGAGAAGCGCCACATTTAAATAACTTCCAACCGTTAAAAGTGACCGTTAGTTTCAAACGACAACAGCAGACAATCCTAAAGACTGTGTATCATTTCAGTCCTGAGACTATTCAAAACAACAAGACAAATGGACGAACTGTAAGTTAATCTGTCACTAACACATTTATTTATATGAAAGTGTGTACCTTTATTATTACATGTATAAGACTCAGCAAGGTCACGGTCTTTAATGATGATCGAGGTCAACGAAAATGAACCCGGTAAAACAGTTTGTCACACAATTTCCTCTCATATATCCAATCAAGAAATTAAGCCTGGATAAAACCGCATAACTTTTAGCAGAATCTGTCAGTGAACAGTTAACAATTTCAGTTTTCCCTGTTTGCGGTGTCAGTTTGGTGTTGCAGTTATAATATTATTATTCAATTAATAACTTTTTATATGACTTGTTCTAAAATCACCTGGTTAAATTGAGGTTCATTTTATTCCTCAAACTCATTAAATTGATGAACTGTCGCTTTCTAGCTATGGCAGACACGGTATCGTGATTACCGAAGCTTTACTCTGCTGTGCGTGACACTGGAGATCAGTAGGGTATGAGATGAAAGATCATCTGTGGCTCTCATTACAGATCAAGCGGTATTTATAGTCTCAGAGAGTTTGCTGTGAAAGCACAATCAAGCGCGTGCTGCTTCCGTTTGTGTGAAACGGCGTTAAGCGCGCACAAAATGGAAACACATGACATGCTTGAACATCGTTAATCCAACGCAAGACGACAAACGACTCTTTAAACTTACCGTTTTCGACAAGGCTGCAGCTTGATTTGGGATCAGAAAGGCAGTGCAGCACGTGTGCAAACAGCTCGCTCGAGAAACCGCATGTACTTCAAGATGTTCTCCGAGAGTAAGTCTTCACATCATGGTGATCGTCTTCAGTTCAGCTGGCTGTGTTGCTCTTCGTTTACAGATCTACGGCTTGTCGCAACGTCCCAGATGCAATTCAGTCTCAAAAAATGATGTAAGAATATTTTAAAAGACCAGTAACTTAAACGTCATGATGCACAAAATAGGTATTTGAGGGGTAGTTTAGATATATCCACTGGGATATAATATTTTGGATAGATGAGATGAATAAATATTCACCGAGCGTGTTAAATTATTACAGTTGTAGTCTGGTTAATTTGCTTTTAATAATTTGGACAGAGGACTTGAAATGTCTATAAAGATTATGGAAATTATGAGTAGAAAATCTCGAAAGTAATTGTTGAGAGCAGTCAAAGCTCCAACTGACGAGAACTACAACGTCAAGATCTTCCAATCGATGAATGGACTACACATAGTAGCCAATGGGCGCGGCTTTCCCGTACTATAAAACAGACGCTCCATCATAATCTAGTGCTGGAGAGCACAGTGACGCCGAGGAGTTTCATTCACAACCGGAAAAATAGGGATCTTTGTCTCAGCCCAGTCTTCCTCTAGCAGTAGTCCACAACCCACGGTAAGGGTTCATTATTAAGTTTTTTTTCTCCCGCATGAAAATGAGTTTATTTGAGTTTGCTTTAAAAAAAAAAGTAAAGACTTGGCTTTCCGTGCATCTCTGTATAAAGGGCTTTGTATAAAATACTTGTTCTATTTATTAAGAATAGAGGTATCCTATTAGGCTTCATCTGAAAATGTATAGGCGTTTTGTGAAAGAAGTCTCATTCTCCGATCAGGAACACTGACAAGTCACCCCCTTTACTCATTCGTCTACGTGGTCCCGTAGAGTAAACGTCCCAAGCCAGATCTTAAGAGTAGTTTCAAGTCATCGATATAATCGATCTAATTTTTGCACCAAAGTTTGTGCATTTGTAGTTTGCATAAAAAAAAAAAAAAAAAAAAAAATTAAAAAAATGAATTAAGAAATCAGGTATAGTGGAAACAAACTGAACCATCGGACAAAGTTTCATTACTTCACCTTCCTGCTGTACGTGCTGCAAACCACTGCGCATTTCGCCCCTTATGTTCATCATTCAGAAAAGCAAGGGGTGATTTTTAACGCTTGTTTAACAATTATATCACGCTTAAAAGTAAGTTGGGTAAAAAAAAAAACCTTTCCAATTTATCCACATATCTCCACGAAAACCCAAGTCTTTCCCAGTTTTATTCAAATTTTAGGATGCGAGATTCGAATGTTAGATGCGCCTCCTGGCTTTATTAAGCATAAAGTGTAACCACCCTTATTTTCCATCCCTTGGCCATGCAAAGGGAGCAGCAGCCATGCCTTTCGGAAACAGCCACAACCAGCTGAAGATGAAGAACTCCTCTGAGCATGAATATCCTGACCTCAGCAAGCACAACAACCATATGGCTAAGGTGCTCACCCCGGCCATATATGAGAAGTTGCGCTCCAAACAGACGCCTAGCGGATTTACACTGGATGATGTAATCCAAACCGGGGTAGATAACCCAGGTAAAGAGACCGAACAACTCTCAGTTCTCTTCAAAGACCATCTGTTGTGCGCCTTTACAGTCTGGCAATGCATTAAGAGCCTCATCATTTCACTAGGATCGGAAAGTAACTTTTTAGAAAACAGAAATATCAATATCATTGTGCGTTAAGAGTGACCTCGCTGACTCTTTGTTGCTGCAGTTTCTGTCTAGCATGTGCAAGACCACATAAAAGACTTGAATACCATTTAAACAAAGTATTTGGTAAGGCAAATGGTGCCAAACCACTCCAGAACTCTGTGAACATCAGATGACTTCATCTTTTCACAGAGTGTGGTTTTTTTTTTTTTTTTTTTTACATCTCTTGTGTTGTTGTATTTATTTAGCAATGTTAAACTAACCACTCTGAGCATCAAGCAACTGTCAGCTGAGGATGAGTATCCAGACCTTAGCGAGCACTGCAGCCACATGTCCAAGGTCCTCACTCTGGACATGTACAAAAAGCTCCGTGAGCGCTCTACGCCCAATGGCTTCACCATAGATAAAGCCATTCAAACTGGCGTAGATAATCCTGGTAAAAACATACATGGTTTGTCAGGGGTTACACAATCATGCTACATTTGAGGAGGCATTTGATGTTTAGCATGGATTAAACAGATGTTTTATTGTTATGTCAGCTCCTGCACTACGCATGACTTCTAATTTGTGTGCATTCACACTTGTTTCCAATCTCAGGCCACCCCTTCATTATGACTGTGGGTTGTGTGGCTGGGGACGAGGAGACCTATGAGGTGTTTAAGGAGCTGCTGGACCCTATCATTGAGGACAGACATGGAGGGTACAAGCCATCAGACAAACACAAGACTGACCTCAACCCAAATAACCTCAAGGTATGGAGTTAAAGTAATAGTTCACCCAAAAATGAACATTTGTTGATAATTTAGTCATCCTCAGGCCATCCAAGATGTATCAGTTTCTTTCTTTATCAAAACTGAATATAATTTTTTTAGGAATTCATTTCAAGCCTCCTCCTTTAAACAATGCAATTGAATGTAGTCCATTTATTTGATGGTCCAAAATGCATATGTAGGTTGCATCAAAATAATCCACATGCCTCCAGTTGACAAAGTTCTTCTGAACCCAAATGATTGATTATTTTTAGAAACAAAACAATACTTTTAACTTTGCTTCCTGCCACCTCCACATGGCGCGTGACCTTAACAACGATCTTATCATCCCTCTCATGAGCACACGTCACGGAGATGTACGGAAGTGAACATTTGTAAAAAAAAAAAAAGTATACAAGTTTTGTTTCTAAAAATTATCAATCGTTTGGGTTCAGAAGAATTTATTTGTTGACTAGAGTTGTGTGGATTATTTTGATGCACCCTAAATATGCATTTGGACCACCAAAATGGAGGACATTCGCTTGCATTGTTTAAAAATCTTAAATTCTGTTTTGATGAAGGAAAAAAACTCAATACATCTTGGATGGCCTGAGGATGAGTAAATTATCAACAAATGTTCATTTTTGGGTGAACTATTCCTTTTAAAGGCCTGTTTGTTTTATTAGACTATAGAAATGTTGGGCATGGTGATCTTACTTATTCACAAGAACATAACTTTTTGTCCCTGCAGGGTGGTGATGACCTAGACTCCAATTACGTGCTGAGCTCTCGTGTCAGAACTGGCCGAAGCATCTGTGGTTTCTGCCTGCCACCCCACTGCAGTCGTGGCGAGAGGAGAGCTATTGAGAAGCTTTCTGTGGAAGGTAGTTGCAATGTCACATTAACCATAGCTTACCTTCCTGCAATATAGGCCTGGTGGCTCTCTCTAGTGGTATTGAGCATCAATGGCAGTGACTGAACCCAATTAAACATGAAAAACATTGCCATGGCTTTTCCTAAATATCTTCCTTCAGTTTGACCTTTAATCTGTTCTCCATGGATACTATTTTATATAAAAACAATTTATTTTATAATTTATGTAATGCATACATGATTTATGCAATGATTTATTTTTTATTACATTGATCTTTGTCTACCATAGCTCTTGGTGCCCTGACTGGGGATCTCAAAGGTAAATACTACGCCCTGAAGAACATGACAGAGGCTGAGCAGCAGCAGCTTATCGATGACCACTTCCTGTTTGACAAGCCTGTATCTCCCCTGCTGCTGGCCTCAGGGATGGCTCGTGATTGGCCTGATGCCAGAGGGATCTGGTCAGTGTTCTTCACTTTCCTTAATGCACTGCTTGCACTATTCAGAGGGTGACTTGGAGAAAGGAAACCTAGTTCTGATTGGTTTAATGCCAGATGCTGCAAATGGAGGCATCACCATTGAGTTGTTCACACTGTAAACATGCTGCATCTATTTACAATGTGCTATGTGCCAATTACTGAGAATCCATTGTTTAAATTTTGGTTATGACTCAACACTATAATTTAATAAAAATAATAATACCCATAACACTTGCATGCCCTCACCTAGAATCTAGTTTTAGATGAAGGTATGTAGTCAGAATTGGAAATGAGACTTCCACTAGTTCTGATCAGATACACTACTTCGTCTACCCCACCCTGTTAATATACCAGAAACCATACTTCAGCATAGCTGCTTACTGGAAAACCATTTCATTCTAATTCTCTAGGCACAATGATAACAAGACTTTTCTTGTGTGGGTGAATGAAGAGGACCACCTACGTGTCATTTCCATGCAGAAAGGTGGCAACATGAAAGAGGTCTTCAATCGGTTCTGCACCGGCCTAACCAAGGTATAACACTTCTATGTTACACAAGTTATACGTAAACTTTGCCCAGTTTTTTTTTTTTGCAACTTATTGCAAAGATATTTTTTTTTTCAAACCGTTTTAAGAGCGGTTGTAAAAATTTTAGGCCTACCTTGTCACATAATACACATTAATAACATTGTGATTTAGCTTAACTTTGTAAAACGGTAACTTCAGCATAATCATAGTTCCTAATTACAACTGCCATTAAAGTATACAGAAAGTTAATTGTGTTAATGATTTGAATAATTTCTGCTGCATGGCTGTAAGACTTTCACTGTTTCTCAAGCACCTCGATTGTATTGAAGGGCAAGAAATTCAAACTGATTGCATTTCTCACAGATTGAGGAGTTGTTCAAAAACAAGGGACATGCGTTCATGTGGAACGAGCACCTTGGCTACATCCTCACCTGCCCATCCAACCTTGGCACAGGCTTGCGTGCCGGAGTGCACGTCAAACTGCCTAATCTCAGCAAGGATAGCAAGTTTGAAGAGGTCCTTAAGAAACTGAAGCTGCAGAAACGTGGAACAGGTAAAAAGACCCAGCCTAACTTGACTACAATCTACTGCATTTCTTCAAGATAATTAATACAGCTCAATGTACACTGTTCTTTTCTTCATTAGGTGGTGTAGACACTGCTGCTGTAGGTGGAGTTTTTGACATTTCCAATGCTGATCGGCTGGGCTTCTCTGAGGTGGAGCTGGTGCAGGCGGTAGTGGATGGAGTCAAACTGTTGATCGAGATGGAGAAACTGCTGGAGAAAGGCCAGTCCATTGATGACCTCATGCCCGTCCAGAAGTAAATTGCACTTCAACCTCACTTCCCTAAATCATTCCCGCACCCTCTCTCCACCCCAATATTTCTTAGTTAACTTTGACTCGTTTTTGGAATACATGCTGTATTTAAGAGTTCTTTGTGCTCTGGCAGTTCTTGTTACACAGATGTACTGTATATGTTTTAGGGCAACATTTGGATGAGCATATCTCTGAATAAAAATTGGCCCATGTTCACATTATTTTTGTCTTTCCACTTCATTCCAGATTTCCTAGACAATTTTGTTTCCCTTCATTTTTGACTACTGGATAAGGATTAATATAAACCATTTTATAGATATTGAATTCACACATTTCATTTTCTAGCCAATAAAATGGTTTAGAATGTAGTATAACTAGAACTTTTTGATTTTCTGAAAAAAAAGAATCACTAAAAATTACATTCCTTATATTCCAGGTTTTCAATGAGCGTGAGAGCCCTGTAGGCCTAATTTCTACCCATTTATTTATGTAACAAGATCTACAGGTTGTGGAGCAGCTCAGTTTTTGACCTGCAGCTCCTAAAATACAAATGGGGTTAGAGAAGATTAATTGAAACAAAGTACATACTGATGAAAAACACCCAATACAATGTTGAGATCATTTCGTAGCTGTATTAGATCTCCGCAATGAACACTGTGACAAGTTACAGAATGGAATCTGTGGTGAGTCTTATAAGTGAAAGATTACAAGATGACCTCTTGGTTTTAGATAACACAAAAAAAAAAAAAAAAATTATGAAAATGTGTAATTACCGCATACAGTACATTATTTACACTAAAAATACATAAGTGGGCAATGACGTTAAATAAATTATAAAACATCTAAATCTTGCTCTTGGTAACATTCAAACAGAGATCAAATCAGGTTTACTGCAGCCATTTTCACAGATGAGCACCAGCAATATATAGAGGTGCAGAGCAAATTTTCAAAAGTCTTAAGCAACTCAACATTTTTCAAGGTTTGAGCACACCCTATACACAAGGACGGCTCAAAACACGCAATAATTAAAACCACAACAGAATAGTGCCAGTTAAAAAGCTAAAATAAAACAAACTCCTACAAATCTCCATCTAGCATCCATTTCCTGAATGATCAGTCTGTAATGTTGATGGCAATGAGTTGGCTCCTCTGTGAACGTACTCCGAGCATCTAATGATGTGCATACAATCGTAACACTCAAAGGTTCAAACCTGTTCTTACTTACAGCATTTAATGACTCGCACAATAATACAATAATTGTGTGACTGCTGTTAAGAAATTATTGCTTTAAGCAATGTTTAAAGTATATACATTTTCTCAAATACATGTAAGTGGTTTATTGGAAAAAAAAAAAAAAATTCGTAAACTTTTTACGATTGTGCAGTTTAATTCATTTGTCTATATTGAACTAAACCATTTAATAAATTCCTCTATGTAGTTACACTAAAGATTTATTCATAGCTTGAGTTCGCCTGCAACTTTGGAAGCAATATTCTTAAAAGTGATTGAGTTGCCAGATATCCTCTTAAACCGGACACCATTAAGTGAGAGCCGGGGCAGTTTGCACACCTCCATCTCCCATTGGACAAGGCTGTCACTGCGGCTGTCGCCATGGGTACAGAGAAGCAGAAAGCATTCACGCTGCTGGTAAGTGCAGCTGTTGGCGTCCAGAACTTTGCGGATCTCATTTATGATGTCGGCTGGCTCCATGGTACTGGTGGTGTTCATACTCCAGGTGAAACGGAGAGAGCGGGGTTTGCCGTCTTTTCCATCTTTCCCTTCATCTTTCTGCTGATCCCCAGATACATGGCGACTGTACGTGTTTGAGACGGAGTGGAAAAGGAATGTAAAGAGAATTACAAGGTTAAGATCAGTGAGGTGGTTGGAGAAACATGGTGGCAACCATGTCCATTAATCACAATGCTGGTGCATAAATGGGTTATTAATCATCATCACATATGGAAATTAATGTGAAACAAATGCATAACACTCAAACTGGGGCATGCAGACAAGCAGCGCACATTGTAAAGCAATATAACATGACTTAGGGTTGGGCAATATAGGTAAAACAATTGTGTATATATATATATATAAACTGGAATATATAAAAACATTAAAACAAATCAAGACTTCTGTTTACAAAATGAACAGAAAATGAAAATATGGTATAAATCATAATTTCAAGTACATACACTGTCAATATTAATCTCTATATATATATATTTTACTAAAACTTTAAATCATGAAATACATCATTTTGGCTGAAACGAAGGAATGAATTAGTTAATCTATTTTTTGAAATGGACAGATTCTGATTCACAGAAATAAATTGACATTTGCATCTATAATGCCATGTTTGCTACTGAAGTTTAAACCACAGATGCTTTTCAAACATCAGTCATAACGCTTTCATAATGAAATTATTCAAAACCAGTCTAATGAGTCTTCATTAAAAGAAGACTCAACTGCAGTTGTGGGAAAAATTTAGACTCGTTCCTCCTTTTAAACAAGTTTATTTCAAGTTTACAGTAAGGCACTTACAATGGAAGTGAATAGGGCCAATTTTTTGTGTTTAAAGGCAGAAATGTAAATTTGTTTAAACCAATTTAAATCGTTCAATCATTTTTACAGTTGTTTAAGGGTTTACAGCGTTACGTCATCATGGCAACAAAGTAAAATTGGATATAACCTAATGCAGAATAGGTTAGTTAGTGATTTTATCACACTAAAATCATGTTAACACATATATTGTGGCTATACTTTTGACAGAGTATTTTAATGTTTATGGATTGACCGTAAGATTTCCACTGCAAGTACCTCACTGTAACCCAGATTTGAGCTTTTATTAAAGAAAAGGAGGGATGAGTAGAAATACATTTTTGTGGTAATCAACAATATGCCACAAATGCTGTCGATTGAGCTCAACCTGTAAATCTAAAATAATCACAAATATAATGTGAATATTCAACATTTTGCCCAGCCCTAACATGAATGGAACAACAAAAAAAGACATTCATGATCATTAGGACAAACTAACGACCCTTGTGATGTACACACTACACTGATATCTCCAGCTTACAGTGGGAGATGGGAACATACATCCAAAACATATGACAATAATGAGCAAAGAGTAAATTACTGTTTTCATACTGGAAATGAGGGTTTCCAGTCTGACACCTCACCTTGAGCCCTCAAATCTCCCGCTTCTCTCAAACTCGGTTGAGACTCTATGGTTTATTTGTTGATCGATTAGAGATCACAATGAAGCAAAAAGGAATGGATGGAGAGTGAGAGACAAAGAAAGGGAAAGTAAGTAATTTTTAGTCATTTTAGAGAACATCACTACATACGAGAGAGACTGAATGAGAGAGAAATAAATAAATAAATAAATGAGGTAGTCAAAAAGTAAACTCCCCCAGAAGACTTGGATTTATCAGTACGTGGAGAGACAAAAAACACAAAAAGTATACAACACTGTTACATCCGACTTAGACGTCTGAATATGTGAAATACTTTTTGGCCATGCACTTATCTGACACTGCCATGCTGCTTCCTTCAAATAACAAAATACATCAAGAATGTCACGGAAAGAGTGCATCATGGGTAAAGGCCTATTCTGAGCACTGGATGCGAGACATTATTTGTGACCTGACATCAGATGGATATACAGACATACGGGTCATGTCTACATACAGTATACTGTGCACTTCACATGCGAGAGGATGCATGTCGTAGTGCGTTTATGAATACACCATTGTTCAGACTGATAGAGGTTTCCCACACCTTTTTGAATAATAATCTTCCATGTCTTTTCCAGTCATTTGTGAAAACCTGAAAGTCATTTACAGATATTACACTTAAAATGTGTACATTCTAGTCACTTAATATTTTAAAGCGGAGCATAGCTGGTTGATTCTCAAGAAACCTGACACAGAAGTGTCCCCTCAAATCAATAATAATAAAAAAAATAAATAAATAAATAATATATATATATATATATTTTTTTTTTTTTAATTAAGAAAATGAGGCCTCACTACCACCTCCGGAGTTGCGAGTTCAAATCCAGGGTGTGCTGAGTGACTCCAGCCAGGTCTCCTAAGCAACCAAATTGGCCCAGTTGCTAGGGAGGGTATAGTCACATGGGATAACCTTGTGGACGCTATAATGTGTGGTTCTCGCTCTTGGTGGGGCGTGTGGCAAGTTGTGCTTGGATGCCGCGGAGAATAGTGTGAAGCCTCCACGTTAATGTGCTCAAGACACATGATAAGATGCACGGAGGCGATCGAGATTCATTCTCCGCCACCCGGATTGAGGCGAGTCACTACGCCACCACGAGGACCTAGAGCGCATTGGGAATTGGACATTGCAAATTCGGGACAAAAGGGGAGAAAATGAGGCCTACATTTAGGACCAACATTTAGGGGATTTTCAGGACACTAAAGCATATTTTACACCCCAATTCAAATTCAAATTCACTGGAATAATTATTAATCATGGCTGACTGCAAATAGGGCATTTCTGCAATGTCAGTGCATCCATGCCGATAAGTGTCAGTATAAGTCCAAGATGACTGCATTATTGGCCAGTGCAACATAAATATTAAAATGATCAAATGTACCAGACTTTTCCAGGTCCAGAAATCACAACTTGCTCCCTAAAATTCCCAGATATACCTATATGAGGCTTTCCATAACCTTGGGAACCCTAGAGATGACAGACAAAACATGTCTTTTGCCTTCTCTCTCTCTCACACATACATTAAGCCTTTCGCTCTCAATTAAATACAACATATAGTTGTTTATTTGTGTTTAAACGAGCCCATCCTCTAGACACTCTTCATCTGTGAATTCTTACAACTCCCTAAAGCCAGAGCAGCTGAATCTGGAAGGAAAAGAGCAGCTCAAAACCGACAAAAAGAAAGAAAAATTAAACTAGTGGATGCAGATAAAACAAATACTACTACTGAGTCACATGTTCAGAGAGGTGGAGATGGAGGAGGCAGGTAGAGAGGGGGATGAAAAATAAAGAGGAAGACAGTAAACGAGTGGAGCGCAGACTTACTAAGAGTCTTTGCCGCAGGGTTGGAGGGGACTGTGAGGGTGGGGGGCACAGAGGGGGCAGCCGGCCCTGATTTGACGGCAGACTGCCGTTTGCTCGGGTCAAAAGTGACCCTGGGGGAGGAAGCCAGACAGAGAGAGATAAAGGGAGGGAGGCAGGAAGAGAAGGAAAGACAGGAAAAGAGGGATAGATTGAGAGACAGTTTAAACAGTAAATCGAGCATTCCTTTGTTATAGGTTTATGAAAGAATTGTGTGATCAGAGCGGTTCATTTATTTCATTTAAGGCACAAATCCGAAGGTCTGTTGCAGCTTACAGTCCTTTTTAACTTAAATCCTTCCTAATAGCCAACACTGGCTCATCCCACCAGAAGCCTTCTTTAAGACATGCACATATGTTCTTGTAAAGAATTTATGCCTATAGAATGCAAAAGTAGGACTGTGGGTGCAAAATCCCATTTGTTTAATCCATTCAGACATTTTTAGCAGGGACTAAAGAAGAGATTTCAACTTTAGAAAACTTTATAAAATTATGTTTAACAACCAACTTCTAGTATACTACAGTATACTAACTCTAATCCTAAAGAGAGATCTGCCAATCAGAGAAACCACGGTCACCATGGAAACAGGAATTGTGCCAACAGAGCTCAGCAGTGATCGCCCACTCTCATTTTTCAACAACATCACTTGCATATTTGAAAATATTTGAATAATTTCCAATAAAATTCTAAAATGTTTTATTTTACTCAAGGATGTTTAAAAATAACAATAAAAAAAAAACATTTCTAAAACATTAAGGATGTTTATATTGTACTGTTGTTTTTGTTCAATTATGTCTTTTGTGATGCTTAATGGAATAAGTAGTTCATTCTCACATCCAGTAATTTAACTACCCAGTCTAGTAATTTTGTCTGTTTTCCCCCTGATTTTAAAATAAGATTTTTGCTTTGAATCAGTTGGGTTTTTATTGGTTGTAATTCAGCTTGTTGGTTTGGTTCAAGGCTCAAAATTCTTCATTGAAGTTGTTTTTAAATTCAATATGTATGGGAACAAAATCCTGTCAAAAGTATTAAGGTCACCGATCCAAAAATATTAGGTATGAATCAAAAAATAATAAGTGCATATAAAAAAATAAAATAAACGCAGATCAAAATAATTAGTGCAGATCAAAAAATATCAAGCATGAATCAAAAATATATAAACACATTTAAAATATGCTGCAAAAAAATAAATAAAAAAATCAACAAAAAAATTAAAGCAAAGTCATCTGAATTGCAAACAAAATCATGTTTTAAGATTAAGATTAAGATTAAGATATACTTTATTGTCCCCGAAGGGAAATTTGTTTTGGACACTGTCCATTCCGTAGCTTTACAGAGACAACACAAAGACAGTTCACAACATTTCCTTAGCACATCCTCTCCCGAACGTTCTCTCATATACATTTAAATAGGTACGTATGTATAGTAGTAGACACATTGACGCCTTCTATTGGCACAAGGCCCATAAAATACACAATTGGCATACTGCACACTCTATAGTACCCATAAAATACACAACTGATATATTCCACATGGCCTATATGATACACAATTGTCATACTGCACACTATTAGCACCCCTAATATACACAACTTATGTGTTGCACACTCTATCTAACCTACAAAATACACAATTGACATATTACTCACACTACATATTAGCGTTAACAAGCTTAATGGACATTGGTACGAAATAATTTTTATAACGGTTTAACCTACATTTAGGAACTCTAAATCTTCTGCCAGAGTGTAAAAGCTGAAATTCTAGATGGAGGATATGAGTCGAGTCAGAAACTATTTTTTGTGCCTGTCTGATAACCGACTGCTCATAGATTTTCTGGGGGGGCAGATAGTTTTTGACCCCCATAATCTTCATAGCTGTCTTTACTTGACGAGCGATCTGTGATTTTGATTGTACTGTCAGGTTACCAAACCAGCTTGTAATACCGTACTTTAAAATACTCTCTAATATTGCGTGATAGAACACAACATACATTTTTGTTCTACTCCATACAATCTGAGTCTTCGTAAAAAATGCATCCTCTGCTGGAGTCTGGCGCTTTCCTTGGTTATAAATCAAGTTGGGTTGAAATCAAGTTATATGAATCAAGTTGGGTTCTGAACTCACAACTTCATTAGTACAGCTGGTAAAAACATGCATCAAACGTCCACACCAACCTACAAACAAGGATGTCTAAAACAATGCCTAAACTAAAGACTCTTGTAACTAAATTCAGCTGACTCGATACATGTGTTAACGGACTATGATAATTACCTATTCGGACAACACATTTTTTTCTAAAAATGACACAAGCAGTGCAACTACCAACCACAAATAATATCATATTGAGCAGCAGCCGATGGAGTTGCATTGGTGTGACATCACCTCCCCTCTTCCAATGATTAGCTAGAGGAGGAGCTGTCGATCAAGAACTAGTGAGGACGCAAAACACCCCCAGATTTACATGAAACTCTACTCACAAGTTTTGGAAAACCAAGCACAGAACTTGGAAACAAAAGCAAAGAAAAATACAGCGCAAGCGTATAAAACAAATGAAAATATGTGCAAAATTGTAGGAGAGCACAAAACAGTAATATAACCAAAGAAGCTGTTGTTTTTTTGCAGCATATTTTAAATGTGTTTATATATTTTTGATTCATGCTTGATATTTTTTATCTGTGGTTATTATTATTTGATTCACGCTTATTTTTGGATCCATGACCGCAATACTTTTTATCTCATAAATATGTTGAAAATTAACTGGAAAAAATACACCCAGAACAACTATGGTTGAAAAAGTGGTCAGTCACTGCTGCACTCTACAGTCAACTATTGGCTCCTCCCACATGACACATTCTTTAAGCACATGACCATATTAGGGCATATGAATTTCACACACCTAAGGTTCATTGATCATTCAGAGTACCCCTTCAATGAACACTCACATTAAAAAAACTTCCACTTTTATTCCCAAAAAAACCTCTATGATGATGCATAAATTAAACTGAAGAAATTAAAAGGAAGAGAAAGGTAAAGAAAAACAGAAGAGAAATTAAATGAGACATGAGATTTACAGAGTCTGATTTAAAGGACACAAACTCCCATTTAAACTCAACCTCATGCCATCCCAAATGTGCATCTAAATTTTTGTTCTGCAGAAGAAAGTCATATTATGATTTTTAGAATATCTCAGCACTGCAAGTCCATTCAATGCATGTGAAGGGTGGTCAAAATTTTGAAGCTCAAGAATAAAGTCATCATAAAAATAATCCATCTCCACTTTTACTTTCACATTCTTCTTTTGTTTTTGTCCATTTGCATTCTTTCCGCAAATCGCCACCAACTGTGCAGGGAGAATAATTTTTAGTAAAAAAGGACTTAAATATTGATCTGTTTCTCATCCACACTTATATCACTTCTGAAGA
This sequence comes from Moxostoma hubbsi, assembly GCA_032164185.1. Lineage (NCBI taxonomy): Eukaryota > Metazoa > Chordata > Actinopteri > Cypriniformes > Catostomidae > Moxostoma > Moxostoma hubbsi. The sequence goes on from JAVLUX010000021.1 coordinate 30,424,542, forward strand.
CATGGATTAAAACATTGGAGTCTTATAGATTACCTTTATGTTTCCTTTATGTGCTTTTTGAGCTTCAAAGTTCTGGCCAATATTCACTTGCATTGTATGGACCTACAGAGCTGGAAAATTCTTTCTCATAAATCTTCATTTGTGTTCTTAAGATGAAAGAATGTCTGGATGTCATGAGGACGAGTAAACGATGAGAGAATATTTTTATTTTTTGGGTGAACTATCCCTTTAAGTGAACCAATTGGGGTTCACTTAAAGGGCAGTTGCAGTCACACTGTCCCGGGCTCTAAAACTGGACTAATCTAATCTTAGTCAATTTTAGTTGTAACTGACACAAACCAAATGTGCAACACCCTAAGTGCACTTTATACCACCAGATGGCAGTGTACTGTTATCAAATGAGTCCATTATTGTGCAAACCACTCATTACTACTTGATGGGAGAGGTATCCACAATTTCTCATGCTATTTTCAACAAAGCAAATCATAACAATATTGTATTTCATTGAAAATTTCAAACATCTTCCACAAAACCCCTTCAATTTACCCATTTAAATTTTCTCCTGCGCTCTTTGCTTAATTTCAAAACCTAGCAAGCTGCCTTGCTGTCTACTGCTAACATGGGCATCTTCACTAAAAACGCTCTACACTGGCAACTGCACGTCACACAATGTGCACAGGAGACTCAACTCGCAATTGAATTCTACCGAGCTTAGGCATTTAGCAGAGAAGGGCCACTTCTATTAAAATGAATGGGAGAAATTGGTAGTCAACTGATGTAAAAAATAAAGTCCTGCCTTACAGGTAAAAGAGACATCGAGAACGTGCAAGTGCATTAGCAAAATTTATTATTTTTATTTTTTTGCGTAATTTGAGGTAAAGAAGCACAATTTATGATAAAAGTGTTTTCATATTTTACTGCTGATTTGAAATATGTTCTTTGATCATCTTGAGCAACCGTTTTGGAGATTTGGAGATGTCGTTCCCTATTCAAGAAGATATGAGCTGCACTTATTTGCCACTTGTTTACATAGAAAAATAGCTGCACAGCCTACCCGAGAATGCTCCAAAGATGGCCACAGAGTGGACTGACTTTCTAAGACTTTGGTGCTACTCTGATAAGCACAAACAAATATTACATAAAAGAGTCCATTTCATTTAGATTGAACAATTTTTATCGGCATTGTTTGTTATTGAATGATTTATATTTATAAATCCAACATTTCTGTCAGATGAATGCCAAACATATCTCGCTACACATTTTAAAGCCAAGAATATACTAAAAGCCCTGGCTGAATTAATAGAAAGATTCACAAATAAAGCTTTTCTTAAAGGGATATCTTAAAGGGATAGATCACCCAAAAATTTAAGTTCTCCCAGATATCCCAGGTGTGTATGACTTTCTTTCTTTACCAGAACACTTCTGAAGAAAATTAGTAAATATCTCAGCTCAGTACGTCCTTAAAATGCAAGTGGATGATGATCCGCACTGATCACAGACAGTCAGCATAAACGTCATCCATTTGACAACAATTTCTTCTAAAGTGGCATGATCGCTTTTGGCACGAAAAATATAAACATTTATGTACTTTTTTAACTCAACATCATCCTACCGGTGAGCAGTGGTATACGTGTGTGACTTAATCGCACTGGCATTTAGAACACACAAGAACTGAGGCATGTGAGTCACAGCCGGAAGAGCAGCGCTGTTTACAAATGAGTAGGAGGAACGCTATACAGTAGCTTGGTTGGTTTTGGTTTAGATCTGTATTTGTGTCCGTTTCTTTACTTGCAATGGTTGTTTGTGTGCTTATCCTGGATGTCTCAACCGAGTGGAGAACGTGAGATTACCTCTGTATCATTGCAACGTGAATGCGTCACACGAGAGATCTCCACCCTCTCGTGAAGCTTACTGGAAGCGATGATTTGGAGTTAAAAAGTACTTAAATATTGATCCTTTTTTTCACAGCAAAAGCAATCTTAATGCTTTAGAAGTTTAATTGCTGGATTCATGTGGATGATATTTATGCTGACTGTGATTTTTGGAGCTTCAAAAATCAGATGACGATCCACTTGCATTTTAAGGACCTACTGAGCTAAGATATTTTACTGTTTTTCTTCAAATGTTTTCTGCTGAAGAAAGAGTTATACACACCTGGGATAGCATGAGGGTGAGATGACTTTCATTTTTGGGTGAAATATCCCTTTAATGTCAAATTACGTCATATACACATTGTTTTGCACAATCAGCTTGTTTCATGCAAACATATTGATTAGTAACAATCAGTTAAAGAGCAGCAGATTGATTTGATCTGGTCGCACTAAGATGCAGGCATTGTTTTAAAAGCATGCTGTAATCAACCACTGTGAGAGTATTAAACCCCAAATCACTGCAATCAAATCACTATGGGTTAGTGCTTGAGACTCCTCTCATTATGTTAAAAGAGAGATTACACCCGACAAATTCAAAGTCCTACCTTTTGGAAAACCTGAATGACATATTTCTACAACACAAGAGATGAAAAAAGGACAGACATTACAAATATGGACAAAATAAAACTATAGTCTATTGAACCTAAGAGAAAATATAAAAATAACAAAATTCAAAGAAGAGGGGGGGTAAGGAAAGGGGGATGAAATTCAGACCAAATTTCCTTAACAACTAGAGACAAAACCAACAATACACTTTTGTGAGCTGAGCAGCTATAGGTCTGTTGTATTGTAAAAACAGGTGATGCATGATTAGATTTGTGTATTTGCGTTTATGAGGGTGTTTACCTTCGCGTGAGTTTGGAGGTGAGCTTGGTGAGCAAATTGTTGGCATTACCGCGGCTGCGCGGTTGAGTGGGTGAGGCAGGGGGGCCGTTATATGTGGCTGTGCGACGATCCCTCAGCTGCCCGTGGAAGGTGCTGCGGCTCGCAGTGCCTCGTGGGAAACGCGTTTTATCAGGTGTGGCAGCGGTGCTGATGCTGTGAGTGGAGGCACCAGGGTCCCGAGAGCCAGGAGGCAACGACACACTAAAGTCGGAAACAAAATCAGGTTTGGTTTCACAACATTTGCATGGGATTACTGTGGCTGGTAAAGCATGGCACTAGCAATGGCAAGGTCATGGGTTCGTTCTCAGGGAACACATACTGCTAAAAGGTATAGTCTGAATACATTGCAAGTGGACATGTATGAAAGCGTCTACCAAATGTAAACATGTTTCGTAGTAAAAAGAAAAGGAAAATGGGTTACAGCATTCATTACACAAGTAGAACCAATAGTCAACACTTTACCTGTTTTCCTTCCCATTGGGAATGACAGAAAGGCGGTCGGCGTTGTTTCTATCAGTGCACACATATGTGTTTCTCCTTGACATGCCTCCAGATCCAGAGTTATTCTGTGTGACATCAGAAAACTACAGGTATGATATTCTATCATATTATGTGAAATTATACAGGAGACCATAATATCGGGTTTATGTATAAATCAGGGCCAATAGTTTATTTTGGAACTATCGGTTATTGGGAAAAATCTATGCCGACAGTTTTTATTTTATTCCTCTGTGGTCTCCGCTGGAGGATTCTACAGTTAGGCCAAATTGGTTCTACAGTATAACAGCGGCCTCTAGAAGGGAAATAAAAACAATCATTGACACCTTGTGGGGTTTTGCAGCAATGGTCATCTTTTATATTGCCGAGGACGATAAACATAATTTTTTAATTATCGCCATTGGCCGATACATTTTCCCATTTAGCCGATTTGACCAATCACAGTTCATTTGTTGTTAACGTGCCATCGTGTTACTACAATAATAGACAGGTGTGCAACAAGTCTCGTTTAAAAAGTCTGCATATCAGAGCTGTGACAGTTGAGCATGAGCTCATAATGTTGAAGTGCTCTCGCCCGTTTCATTCTCCCTCTCTCTCCTCAACAGTTCCCTGTAACTTTTAACTTTCTTGTCTAATAATAAAAAGGCAAATATCAATAAAACTAAAATAATATACAGTACCATCTGCAAATATGCGGATATCATTTAAATAGATGTAATTCACAAAACTTTGTAACGCACTTACATATCTACCTCTAAAGCAAGTAAACCATCAGACTCTTAACCATGCGATGGGAGAAAGGTGCCATCCGTTGTTCCTGGAGGGCTTCTCTGCCTTGCAGGCTACATTTGGCAAGGTTAGGGTGGGGGAGGGGTTAAGACATCTGCTGCCTGCCAGGAACAAAACATGGCACCTTTGTACAATGGGCCTTTTAACAGTTCCCTGTATCTTTTAACTTCCGTGTCTAATGATAAAATATACCGTTTGCAAATACAGTGCCTATAAAAAGTATTCACCCTCCTTAGAATATTTATTTACTTTTAATATTGAATCATAGTTAACTTTGACACTGATCAGCAGAAAAAGACTCAAGCATACTTCTACCAGTGAGCCTAATTTAATAACAAATATTCAACAAAATATTTGGTTGTATAAGTATTTATCCCCTTCAAATCAGCATTTAGTAGATGCACCTTTGGCAGCAATTACAGCCTTGAGCCTATTTGGATAGGTCTCTACCAACTTGGCACATCTGGACACAGCAATTTCTCCCCATTCTTCTAAGCAATACTGCTCAAGCTGACAGGTTGCGTGGGGGTTGTGAGTGCACAGCCTGTTTCAAGTCCATCCACATATTCTCAAACGGGTTGAGGACTGGACTTTGACCCAGCCACTCAAGAACATTAACTTTGTTGTTTTGAAACCATCCTTGTGTATCTTTGGCTGTATGCTTGGGATCATTGTCTTTCTGGAAAACAAATCTTTTCCCAAGTCTCTGTTCTCTTGCAGACTGCATCAGGCTTTCCTATACAGGATTTCCCTGTATTTTGCAGAATTCTTTTCACCCTCTACCTTTACAAGCCTTCCAGGGCCTGATGCAGAGAAGCATCATGCAGAGATGAAGAACCCAGGCAACAGTTGTTGTGTGCACAGTCTCTTCCATCTCAGCAACTGAAGCTTGTAAGTACTTCAGAGGAGTCATAGGTCTCTTGGTGGCCTCCCTCACTAGTCCCCTTCTTGGACGTTCACTCAGTTTTTGAGGACGGCCTGCTCTAGGCAGATTTACTGCTGTACTTTTTCCATTTCTTAATATTGACTTCACTGTACTCCGAGGCATATTCAAGGACATGGACATTTTCTTGTATCCATCCCCTGCGTTATGTTCATCAAAAACCTTTCAGCGAATATGGGCCGTGTAAAGTGATTGCTGTTGCTGAATACGCACAAGTGTGTGAGAGCAACTTCAAAGTAATCGCTTCACGTGCTTTGAGTAAATGCCATATTCACTGTGCACTGTATATACAATTGGTTTGATTCTGTCTTTTGTGAGAAAATGTGTTTGCTAATGCACACATAATCCATGGTTGCAAGATAACTGTGTGCACTGTTGTCATTTCCTTCATACTTTATTAACAAATAAAGTTAAACAAATTATATGCAAATAAATTGTATGAATAAACAGAAATCAGAAGAAACCGCTATTTACCACAGTAAACACAATTTTTTTAATACAAAGTTAAAATTTTATGTGAAATTGAGTATACTGAATAAAGTGTTAAATAAAAGTTTATTATTATTTTTCTTTTGCTCTTTTATGTAGATGCTATTTACTGTATTAAATTGTGTGATATATCAGCATTATATCGGCCTATCCGCCACCCTGCTCTCTGGATATCAGTATCGGCCATTAAAAAAAACCCATATCAGTCGACCAACATTTAAAAGTTCCACGTTATTCATCAAATCTTCCTTTTTTCCGGTCATCATTGAGATAAGAGATTTTTTTTGGTTAAACTCCATTTGGGATTGTATTAATTTTGGACTGTTGTTGTCTCTATGTCTGTGCCATCATAGTAAGAAAAAATGTAGAACATTTTTAAACAGATAAATCATTTATTGGACTTTTTCCATCACCTTGGTTATCAGTATCTGCAAAATTGACAAAATCCACCTAGTGAGCTGCCTAAAGAGACAGCATTTTAAGGAACTGTGGGTGCTCCCAAAAGCGAAGTATTTTCCTAAAGGTAAGCATCTTGATATGCTGCCTTCTAAGAGAACTTGATTTAACCAAATTCTACGGCAGCATCACAGAGAAGGCATTCAAGAACGCATTGGGAAAAAAAAAACACTTCCATCTGGGGAAAAACAAAACAAAAATAAAAACACCCATCTGGAAAATAAAATAAAAAAAATGCATCCAAGATTCAGATTATGTTGTGAGCTAAATTATAAAATAAATACATTTATATTTCGTCCATGGTGAAAGTATAGATAAAAAAAATCTTATTTCACCCAGTATATGTGTGTGTGTATGCAATGCATTTTTATGCTTTTTGATCACACCACCAGCTTAGAAGCATGCTAGTCAAACTCTATTAAAATGCTGCCTATGTAGGCTGTTCCAAATAAGTCACTTATGACAGTCCACAGTGGTTAGGACTCTGCCTTAGAGTGCAGATGTCTATGAAGGCAGTAGGAAGCTGGCTACATTTTGGAACAAAGCAAATTGACCATTTGTATTGTACATGAAAGGACAGAAACAGAGTGAACTCACATTAGGTGTGATGGTGCTGCCTCTCTTGCGGTCAGGTATTTCTGTTTTGTTGGGGTTGTTGGCATTACCTAGCAGTGGGCTGGGGGGGCTGTGAGAGGGAGGCTTACGTACTGTGACCCCACCTTCCTGTTTGACATCATCGGCTGTGCCAGGGACCGTCCTCTTAGAGTTACTCAACCCTGAGTTAGTGACTCCAACTGAGAAAAACAGCATATCGATATAAGCTGGTTCAGTATAGTTTTTGCACCATAAATTTTAACTGAATATCCTCTGTATGGTCCTATTATGTTGGCCTGTTATCAGAGTTACACCAATAAAATCTTCTTTAGCTTCAAGGTATTCACATGCACCATTTTGAGCTAAAATGTAAATGTTAAACACAATTCACCTTGTTCACTATGGCGTCTTGATTTTCTGGATTCACTGGACGAGACACTCCTCTGGACCTTCAGGTGAGTTGGTGACTGGCCGTTCATCTCACTTGAGGGCCTGGTCTTCACCACAGAAAGATTAGTATTGGAGATGGAGTCAATAACCTCCTAAAACACACAAAACCAGCAAGAAATACTTGTGCTGTGGACCAGTCACAAAATATCTGTTACTTTGAATGACGTTACGTAAAGAGCTCACCTCATTGGTCTTTCTGCCCAGCAGTAAGTATACAGCTGTGATCTCGTCATAGTTCATTTTGGACAAAGACTCCTGGATCTTTTCTCTGGAGAAGCCCATCCCCACCATCACATCTGTAGAATGACACACAGAGGTTTATTCACAGGGTATTCACAGTGTCCTTCCTATGCTGGTTTAGTGCTATACAAAATAACTTCAAAAGTATTGCCTCCTAAGGCAAGCATGACTATTCCCATTGTTCATACTTAGGGTTATGGACTTTTGCATGATCAAGCAGCAGTCCCACTTTCTTTAGAAAACGAAAACATCTTGTTTGAATTCTAGAATGCCATGCAAGTCTTTCTTGTATTGAAACATTGATGCAACTATAAAGTAATAGAGTAATTGAAGTCTGAATTTTCTAATTTAGAGATTGAGGAAGGATAATTAAATATTGTGCATGTTATCATAATTGCATCACGCCCCCTCAGTTATGCAGACACTGCATAAACCTGTAGGCATCAGAGATCACACGCATTCAGAAGTGATTTTCGTCTAGCCTTTTATGCACCGAGATTTAAAAATTTCAGTGTGATAAAATCACATACAAACAGATATAATAGGGCCAGTGGTGGCTCAGCGGTTAAGGCTCTAGGTTACTGACCGAAAGGTCGGGGGTTCAAGCCCCAGCACCGTCAAGATACCACTGTGTGACCCTTGAGCAAGGCCCTTGACCCTATCTGCTCCAGGGGCGCTGTTTCACGGCTGACCCCAGCTTAGTTGGGATATGCGAAAAACTGCATTTCATTGGCTCTGTGCCTGTACTCTGCACAATGACGATAAAGTTAAATCTTAATTTTAATCTTAATAATGTCAACAAATATCTACAGCCTTAAAACGGCTGTAAAATGTATGATTTAAACAACTTTAAAGCTCAAATACATTAGTTATAACAAAATAATGAATGTAAGTGCTTTTATAAAATCATAAGCTTCAAATTTCTGCTTTTAAAGCCTCCAAAAATTGGACCCACTCCCTTCCATTGTAAGTTCTTCACTGTAACACTACATAGTGTTAATCAACATAATGCAACATATGCTGTCAATTAAGCTTAACTTGTTTTGAACCCGGAATATTCCATTAAATGGTCCCAATGTAAAGTATAATATCATGCTTTTTTCTGTTTTAATTTGGGGTAAATACGACCAGGACATTTTCCTGACAGGTTTCATGAGAATCACCCCATAGCTGTTAATATATTGTAAATCTACTGTATATTATTATTGTATTTCTAATAGAGTTGGAACACTGTAATGACTAATCGGCATTCAGGACTGTAACCAAATACTGTTTTATAAGACAATGTAAGCTTATAAAAGAGAGAGTCTAAGCAAATAACTTGTGCAGTTGGTAGCTCATTGGTATCGCAAATAAAAACCTAACAGCTCACAGGGACCCGGGTTCACATTCAGTCCATCATGTCCAAAAAGCCTGTTTCCCTCTCCCTCTCTCTCTCTCTCTCTCTCTCACTCAACTTTTCTGCACTCTCTGCACTGTCCTACTCAGATCGATAGAGTCTGTATGTTGAAGCACTAAGGCCAGTTGGATGTTTTCTCTAATGCATATATGAGAGAGAAACAAGATGTAGGGTATATTTAATGATGGTGAATCAAGCCTATTCCTCTCTCATGGGAATCCATATGTTCCTTGGTTTAAGTGCTTTCCTTCAGAGAGGCACATCAAGGGAACCTTTGTTTCACATCCTCTACATGCACAAGTACCGCTGTGGGCTGCCAAGATTCAGCATGCTACTGTCAACGTGAGGCTTCTCTCAAAGTGGGGGTGGTGGGAGGTAGACAAGCCCAGAGTGGCCATGTACTCTACATTCCAGATTCAAGAGCTTGGCTATTTGTGATAAGTACCCTGGAGTTGTTCTCAAAATTCCTCAATATGTAAAGAGGTGTGTGCTCATGTGTGTGTCAGACACCTATTGACCATTGAATTTGATGACTTTCCTATCATTCGTGATTTCTTCAATAACTTTATAGGGGTAGCTGGTCCGGATTTCCATTTGAGTGTCAGGTAACAAAGCATGAAATGAATTATTATCAGGAATGTTAATGATAAGCACAATTACCCTCCACTGAGAGAGCTTCAGAAGGCTGAAAGGTGATAATGGTAGGTAAAACATTTTTTTAAGCGATTCATATCGCAAAATCTGTTTGGAATTGACCCTACAACATGGATTGTGCTCTTTTCGAAGTACCCTGCGAAGGCATGATCAGCGCCAGTTAGAACACAGCCAGACACGCCAGGGGAGTAAGTGTTCTCGTTCTAGAAAGCATTTGATTGGACACATTTTCTCAGGCGCTTTGTGGCGTCATGACAGTGCCTCGATCCGTCAAGCCGGTTGAGAGAGACTGATGATTTTAAATGCTTATTTCTTCTTAAAACAAATTTTGTCAGCATTTGGAAGTACACTAGAATATTGATGAACTTAAAGGGAATAAATATAGACTAAAAGCAGCAAAACTTTCATTTTGATTTCATGGCGACTTAACGCCAAAATGGCATGCATGATGCTACATCGCTATTTCAATCTTATCTCTAATTAATTCCATAATGCTGCATTAACGGATTTCGTACCATTGTCTCAGAGGTCAACATTTGCCATTTTTAGAGTGTAGCACTTTGTGTTCACTATTAAAGTTTATATTTGACAAGTTTATAGCTTGTTCATATTTTTGCAGGAGTTTGGCACGAGCCTCTGTAGACATGCACATATCAGAGCGCTTTGTGCATGTGAGATTATTTCAGAGAACGCAACAAACGAGGATATGATGTCATGTGAGGGCCTCTGGTTTTAACAAATAATTAAAATTAAAAAAAAAAACATTACAAATGTTTAAATATACCATCTACTTACTATCCAGCAACAATAAAAACATCTAGCTTTAAATAATAGAGTTCGGTAGTGTGTGACGTTTCGATATTCTATTTGTCACACGTCTTCTCAGAGTTCAGCATTTCCTTGTCGTCATGACACCATTACATAACAGTTATGGACACAACGTCCCAGTTTCAGAAAGCAATCCGATCGAGCATTTACATGGCAAATATTTTCTTCTCAAATGGATTAAAAAAGGTTTATACCGCCCCTTACAATCCGAATGAAGTTTTCATCAGAATTGGCCAGTTCATTCTGATTGATGTGGTAACATGAGAATTTTTTATTCGGACTGTGCTACTAGTCCGATCATAACAGGTTTCTAGGGTCCATGTAAACGCACCTACTTTTTTTTCCAAAATAACTTACTAATGAAGCAGATCACGTAGACAAGCTTCATTGATTATAAAAGGAGCAATCCAATATTCCCGATCTTTTCCGCTGAGGAAATAATTATGAGCTTCTATGATAAAATTTCATCACCTCCCTCATGTAGATGTGCTTATTTCAACAACACGTCTACATAAGTCACTTCAGGCAAACGTTTGATGTTCTTTGAGAAAATGTTAATGCGTAGCTTTATTTAAAGAATTCAGTAATGATACTGGAAGTGCTAGTAGTGTTCTAATTCCTTTGTTATTGTTTACATCCTTGAAATAAGTGTATACAGGGCTCATGTACTTTATGATCAGTGCATTTTCAAGACTTTTTCCTATCAATTCATAATTACTCTATAAGGATTTTTAAAAGTTATTTTCTATACATTACACACACAAAAAAATAGCAATATTAAGTGGATGTTTTAGAGCAGAGCAAACTAGGAAAAATTTTATTCACTATAAATTTCCATACCTTTTCCATGCCGTAAAAAAAAACAAAACAATCACTGATATTTCCATACTTGCCATGACAGTAGGAACCCTGCCTATTTAGATATTGAGACTTTTCCATGGCAATTAATATAACTGGAAACCACAATTTAAATACCCTGATATTCCCAGGTTTTCCATGGCAATGTGTTTTTATGCTATAGGTTGATTGCAGATATGTGAACAAAGCGGGGTGCTCTGCACTGCTACGCCTCATGTTACGGTAAGCTAAGCTCGCTCTCCACTCGCACTTGTGATCATATCACATTGCAACACGGGGAGATCCTTGCTGACAGAGAGTAGGAGAGGGAGTAGAAGACATCAGAGACGTCGATAGACAAGAGAGAGCCAGCTGTTATGCGTTACGTAACACTCAACACTAACAAGTACACCCCTCATGCCCTTATTTCATGGTCTCTACACGTTTTCTCTCTGTATTGTGGTGTCTCCCTCGACCTGCTCTAATAAAGGACGGCTCCTAAGCTGACATTGTCCACTGCCTTTCCTGCCTGAAAATGAACTTAAACGGCTGTTAAAGAATTGCAGTGACCAGGAGTTCATTAAGACATTCACATGCGTGATGTTTCTTACCTATTCTTTTCTGGTCAGAGATGTCGGCCTCTGGTTCAGTGAAAGGTTTGAGCTCATCATCGTCAAAGCCAGCATTGATCCAGCGCTCTTTCATGATTTGCTGAAAGGTAAAGTTCAGAATCATAGTCCTATTGTCTAGGCTGGACGGAGCAAATGTATCTCGATCACATTTTGATGATAATCAATGTTTTTTATATTAAGATTTTTATATTTGCTCTAAAATGTCTTTAAGGGTGCTTTGTTTTTGTTTTTTTAACATTATTTAAATTTGTTTCCAGTTTCAAAAGGTTCGAAATGATTATTGCAAAAAATTATTGCAGCAAAATAATGTAGTTTTATGATCTAGTTAACAAGTAAAAACCTAGTTAAAAAAAAATCAAGCCAAGTTTATATAAAAGACAATAATGAAACACCATCTTAAAGGGATGGTTCACCCAAAAGTGAAATTCTCTCATCATTTACTCACCCTCTTGAATTCATGTCTTCTGAAGTGATATGATATATGTGGGTGAAAAACAGACAAATATTAAAGTCCTTTTTTGCTATAAATATCACCTTTGAACAGCCCCGACCAGTAGGTGGTGATATGCATGAATATAGCAAATTGCCAAAAAACAAAAGAATGTGAAAGTGGAGATTTCTTGTAAAAAAGGACTTAAATATTGATCTGTTTCTCATCCATACCTATCATATCACTTCTGAATATATAGATTTAATCACTGGAGTTTTATGGATTACTTTTATGCTGCCTTAAAGTTCTGGTCACCATTTACTTGCATTGTACGGACCTACAGAGCTGTGATATTGTTCTAAATATCTTAATTCGTGTTCAGTAGAAGAAAGTCATCTGCAATGGCCTAAGGGCGAGTAAATGATGAAAATGATGATGTTCATTTTTGGGTGAACTATCCCTTTTAAACACTATTTCTCTAAAGTTGCACCACCAACATTATTGACAAGATCTTCTGGAAGCATACACGGGCAAATAAAAAGTGTGTTAAAATCATAGCGATATTCACAATGATGTTTAGCCTTATATCGTGAATATATCTTATATATTCTATTTAACCCAGCTCAGTACTCAACATTAAACCACATTCTGAAACATGACACTCTCTGATTAAAGTTAAACAATAAGAAGTCAGCCAGTGAAGTTCTCAGAAAAGTGAGAAAAGAAGAAGGAAAAAGGAAAAAAAGAGAAAAGCTCACCTCTAACGTTCCTCTCTTGGCTGGGTTTAAAACCAGGAACCTCTTGAGAAGATTCTCACAGTCCGTGGACATGTAGAAAGGGATTCGATATTTACCACGTAACACTCGCTCACGCAATTCCTGTAGAATAAACACAGTAGTCAGTATTCACTGATACACACAAACATACATGCATACACTAAATACTGACAAAATGAAGATAACCTTGAGATTCTGTCCATCGAAGGGCAGGGATCCGCTGACCAGCGTGTAGAGTATGACCCCCAAACTCCATACGTCCACCTCCGGCCCGTCATACTTCTTCCCCTGAAAGAGCTCAGGGGCAGCATAGGGAGGGCTGCCGCAGAATGTGTCCAATTTATTTCCCACCATGAACTCATTACTGAAGCCAAAGTCAGCTATCTTAATGTTCATATCAGCATCTAGCAGCAGGTTTTCAGCCTGGAGAAAGAAACGGGATGCAAGAAAGAAACATAAAAAGGGTAAAAGGCAACTGTGTCGGCAACACATGCATGATATACAGTGGCTGTATATGAGTTAGATCACAAAATATCAAACCAAGCGGTATGCATTTCAAAGAAAAACAGCTCAAACACACTTTAGGCAAATCAATGCACAAAAAGGTTTTACGTTTAGATTTGTACGTTTTCTAAATGTCAGAGATGCTGTTCAAAATGAAGACAATTTTAAATAATTTATGGTCCAAATCTGTAATTTTTTGCAGATGACACTTTAAATGTTTTAATTAAATTTAAATGTGAATTAAGTGTCCAAATACTTTTGAAATACACATGCTAATACACATTTGCTTATACATAATAACATTTATTTTTATAGTAGTAATACAGTTGAAGTCAGAAGCTTACATACACTTATGTCATTAAAACTATTTTTTTACCACTCCACAGATTTAATATAAGCAAACTATAGTTTTTTTTAAGGACAACTAAGTAATTTAGGACATTTACTTTGTGCATGACACAAGTAATTTTTCCAACAATTGTTTATAGACAGATTGTTTCACTTGTAATTGACTCTATCACAATTCCAGTGGGTCAGAAGTTTACAAACACCAAGTTAACTCTGCCTTTAAGAAGCTTGGAAAATTCCAGAAAATTAAGTTTAGGCAATTAGCCTCTGATAGGCTAATTGGAGTCAATTAAAGGTGTACCTGTGGATGTATTTTAAGGCCTACCTTGTGCCTCTTTGCTTGACATCATGGGAAAATCAAAAGAAATCAGCAGAGACTTTAGAAAGAAAAAAAAAATTTGGAACTAGACATGTCTAGGAGCAATTTCCAAGTGCCTGAAGACACTATGTTCATCTGAACAAGTAACAGTACGCAAGTATAAAAACCACGGGATCATTAAGCCATCATACAGCTCAGGAAGGAGATGCATTCTGTCTCCTAGAGATGAACGTAGTTTGGTGCAAATCAATCCCAGAACAACAGCAAAGGACCTTGTGAAGACGCTGGAGGAAACAGGTAGACGAGTATCTATATCCACAGTAAAACAATTCCTATATCAACATGACCTGAAAGGCTGCTCAGCAAGGAAGAAGCCACTGCTCCAAAACTGCCATAAAAAAGCCAGACTACAGTTTGCAAGTGCACATGTGGACAAAGATCTTACTTTTTGGAGAAATGTCCTCTGGTTTGATGAAACAAAATTGTTACCGTTTGGCCATAATGACCATCATTATATTTGGAGGAAAAAGGGCTTGTAAGCCAAAGAGCACCATCCCAACCGTGAAGCATGGGGGTGGCAGCATCATGTTGTGAGGATGCTTTGCTGCAGGAGGGACTGGTGCACTTCACAAACTAGATGGCATCATGAACAAGGAAAATTATGTGGAGATTGAAGCAACATCAAGACATCAGCCAGGAAGTTAAAGCTCGGTCACAAATGGACAATCCCCAAGCACACCTCCAAAGTTGTGGCAAAAGGCCTTAAGGGCAACAAAGTCACGGTATTGGAGTGGCATCGCAAAGCCCTGACCTCAATCCAATTTTTGGGCAGAACTGAAAAAGTGTTTGCGAGCAAGGAGGCCTACAAACCTGACTCAGTTACACCAATTCTGTATGTAGGAATGGGCCAAAATTTCTTATTGTGAGAAGCTTATGGAAGGCACCCCAAAAAAATTTACCCAAGTTAAACAATTTAAAGACAATGCTACTAAATACTAACAAAGTGTATGTAAACTTCTGACCCACTGGGAATGTGATGAAAGAAATAAAAGCTGAAATATATCATCCTCTCTACTTTTACTCTGACATTTCACATTCTTAAAATAAAGTAATGATCCTCACTGACCTAAGACAGGGAATGTTTTCTATGATTAAATATCAGGAATTGTGAAAAACTTAGTTTAAATGTATTTGGCTAAGGTGTATGTAAACTTCTGACTTCAACTGTACAAAGCAATTTCCCAGTTCTCATTGTTTATGCTCAAGAACAACTGCTTACCTTCAAGTCTCTGTGCACAATGTGTTTTTGGTGACAATACTGCACAGCTGACACAATCTAAATGAGGCAAAAATAATCAGGCTGTCTTTGTTATTTAAAAAGACAACAATGCAAGAAAAAAAGAAAAGAAAAAATAGTAAATAATCACCAATTTTCTACATTTTACTCTGCTAAGCTCTAACAACTTTAATTTAGCCATTGACAACTTTCAAAGTTTCTGCATTCATTAACTTTTGTTTTAAACAATGCTTGCATCCACTCTGTTACACATAACCAGACATTTCTAAATAAGCTTCATGAAAAGGACATTGGTTCAGGGCAGCAGGGCTACAGTCATAGGTTACGTCTGCTTGCATTGATAGCTTTTTCCAAAATTCAATGGGCTGCATTGACTGGCTCTACAGTTTCACATAATCAGCCACACGCAACCCTGCTGATGATTACTAACTGCTTTATCCCTAGTTTTAAGTATGATGTAACATACTGAGAACCAACAAAAATAGAATATCAATAATATGGTCTGAAGAATAGCACTGTTTAACACATAATATCACATTCACTACATTATGTTTTTAATGTCAGTGTCTTGGTGTTCGCAATGTCCAGCTGTGGCTTCTGTTTCCATTATTAAAATTTCTGTGCAGTCTGAGACATTTTCAAAAAAGAACATGGGTTCAAATATACTAGTGTCACATGGGCTCCAATGAGAATTTATGGAATAACAGTCAAGTGTGTGTGTGTGTGTGTGTGTGTGTGTGTGTGTTTATGGGCCGGAGTAATTGCTGGTCAAACCAGTACAGGACACATCAGACTGAGTTGAGACAAATTAACCGATTTAAAGGGATTGTTCACTATAAATATGAAAATTCTCATCCTTTACTCACCCCAATACCATCTTAGATGTGTATAACTTTCTTCTGCTAAACACAAATTAAGATTTTAAGAAAATCTGTGCTCTGTTGATCCATACAATACAAGTGAATGTTGACCAAAACTTTAAAGCCCCAAATAGCATATCAAGGCATCATAAAAGTAAACAATAAGACTCTGGTGTTTAAATCCATGTCTTCTAAAGCAATATGATGGGAGTTGGTGAGAAACAGATCAATATTTAAGTCCTTTTTTTTTTTAACTGTTCGTTTTTTGTTTTGTTTTTGTTTGTTTTTTTACTTCGCTTTCACTTCCACATTCAGCCACCAACTGATAGGGACTGGACAAAGGTGGGGATTTAAAAAAAAAGAAAAAAAAAGCCAGACATAAATATTGATCTGTTTCTCGCCCACATCTATCATATCACTTCAGAAGATATGGAGTTAATCACTGGAGTTGTATGGATTACTTTTATGCTGCCTTTGTGCTTTTTGGACCGTCACAGTTCTGGTCACCATTCACGTGCATTGTGAGGACCAATAGAGCAGAGATATTTTCTAAAATCTTTGTGTTCAGCAGAAAAAACAATGTCATACACATCTGGGATTTTCATTATTGGGTGAACTATCCCTTTAAACTCACACAGAACAGAAAACAAACATCAATGCTTTTTAAATTTATGAAATGTAAGAAAAACTGCACCTGTCTAAATTTAGCTCTGGCCTCTTTCTCCTTCATCCTCCCATGAGCCACAAGGTAGTCAAACACTTCACCTGCATAAGACAAAGACCGGAGGTCACGGATAACGACCAAGAAAAACAGGCAGAGGTACAACATCTTCTGACCAATGAATTGCCAGGATTTTTTCAGGTGATTATAGAGCGGTTCATGTTGCAGTCCAAAAACCAGGAAGAGAATCGGCAGTTTCGAGCCATGGGTTCCCTTGAGATTTTCCAGTGGGTTTTTACAAAAGCAGTCATGCTTCAAAAGAGAATTTCTAAGCCGCATTGAAACAAAAAAAATAAATAAATAAATAAATAAATATATATATATATATATATATATATATTAAAATATATAAAACACAAAGGCTTCAGAACTCACTTTTTGTGGTATAAAAGTGTCATTTATGTTCTAGAACAACATGTCCACGTATCTTAAAGTAATGTTTACCTTACTTTACTCATAAATCCAAAACTGTCATTATAAAAACCCACAGGAAACTCCAGAGGGAATTCACAGCCTTTCGGGTTCACCTACAAATTACCATCACAGCTGAACAGCTCAATTGGATTGGTCTGGATTTTTAAAAGTAATGTCATAGCGACTGTCCACACAAAAACAATTTTAGCAGATGAAACATTTTTGAGCTGATGCTAAATACTTACACTTTATAAGTATTTCTTTCTTAATAACATTCCTATTAATTTTAAGGTTTTATTATTGTCTAAAAAACACACACACAAATTTGACTCCTATAATCTGGCTTTTACAGGTTTTCCATGACCATGAATGCCCTGATGCACAATAAAAATTTCCATGCCTTTTTTTTTTTTTTCAACTTCAGGCCTGGAAATCTCAATTATAAATATCCCATGATATTACCGGGATTTCCATGAACATGGGAATCCTGAACAGGGCACAAAACATCCACACTCACAAAGATACAAACACACACATCAACGTACCTCCACTGGCATATTCCATCACCAGAAACAGAGTCTTCTCAGTCTCAATAACCTCAAACAGTTTGACTATAGAGGTACACAGCAGTGAATTGGATGGATGGACGGATGGATGGATGGATGGAAACAGAAAAGAAAAAAAGATTATTGAAGTTATTTTTAAGTCAACTCAGGTACTTTAATAGAGACAATTATGTTAATCATTTAGAATAACTAAATGTTTATTAATTTAATTAAAAGTACCAAAAACATGCAATTGCAAGGTTTTGTTGTTTTTTTTTGGACAAGTTACCATTGCATTACCATGTCTTTTTGAATATGTACCATGCTAAAAACTCTTTTTGAGCTTAGTTGATGTTTTGAGTTGTGATGTATTTCCCACTGAAACAGGAAGCTGGGATGGGACACACACAAAGGGGTCCCTCCCACCGCCGCAGAAAGTTTCATGAGAGCCGCATGCAACGTTCACATACTGTGTATATAGTGTTTTTTTGGAATCCCCAGGAACTATACATCTACCCCTAACACCTAAACCTACCACTAGATCTACCCCTAAACCTAAGCTTACCACTATATCTACCCCTACCTAACCTAACCCTACCAACTAGATCTACCCTAAACCAAACCCTACCACTAGATCTACTGCTAAAAGTAATCTTTTTAAATACAGTACATTTTTTCAACTGTTATGGATGGCATCAAATCTAACAGATTAAAAGCCACAAAACTTCCATTTTTACTTTCACTGGGTCTTTAACACCATAGTAGTTTGGAGTACAATGTAAATAAATACCATGGTAAATGAATATGGTATTCAATAAGCACCATGGTACATATTAAAAGTACCATGGCATTATTATGAAACCATTACAGTAACATGGAACCACAGCAGTACTCTTTTTTTTTTTAAAGGAGATATTACCTGATCAAATTCACTTTTTCCTTTCCTGTTGTTCACATTGTTTATCCATCCCTCCCCCAACCATCTGCATTATTTTCCTGCCTCTTTGGAAATAATTTCTTATTTATGAAAACCGTTCTGTAGATTTAAAAGGAAATTCCGCTATTTTTCCCCATTTAGTATAACCTCTGTCTGTCCTTAAATATCATGACGCTCTCTCAATCTCTCGGGTTGAACCTCCAACAGAGCAACAATCTAAATATAGGCAAGTGATACATAAAGCTCTGTGTGTTAGGACATGACGATGAGTCTGGCTAATCATTATGCTGTTTGCAAACAGAAACTACCAACTCATAAAAGGGAAGCAATTACACTAAATCAGCGAAACATTTCCAAAGCCACTATTTATGGGGAAACAAAAGGTGTCAGTGTGTACACCAATCAACACAATTTAGCTTACCGATATTTGGGTGATTTAAATTCTTCATAATTTTGACTTCTCTGGATAGCTGTTGGAGAGAAAATCATAATTAAATATAATCAACATGTCAAGATGTACAATTTAACAAACGATTAGGACATCTTTTCTGCATTAGAGATGAGGAGGAAGCTTAGCCGGACTGTGTCATTATAATAGCAAACAGAGTTCTTCTATCTCAGTGAAAACTAGCATTGAGTGCTATTCATTATTGATCCCTAAAAAAAAGAAAAAGAGAGACTGTATCATCCCCTCTGAAAAGAATGGAAGAGTCATGCATGTTTAATAGCTCTATAGCAGGCAGGCTGTGTTCCCGAGCTGTTAGCACGTGCTGATCCGCTCTCACAAGTCGAGACGGTGCAATGGCACGGTGCGTTTTTAAACCACAGGGAAAAGCTTTCCGTACCTCACAAAACCTATCCAATTCTCAACTCACTTTTTCAGTAATGAAATGGATACATCGGTCAAAACAGTGGACTAATCCATACACAAGTATGCACATTTGCATGAACGTGCACATTTAGATACAATTCAGTGAGGTATTTCTTCTCTCAGATGTTGCCTTGACAGGGATTTCCTTTAGTGTACAAGACGTACTTATACTGCACTGTTTTTTCAACAAGATGAAACATATTTGTGGGGTGTGCTAACTGTTCAAGACAGCCTGACTGAGCTTGATTAGTATTGAACCCGGAACATTCCTTTAAAAGAACGTTCCAGATTTAAGTTGATCGGTATCAACAGCCTTTGTGGCATGCTGCTGATTAATGCAAGAACAAATTATGACTAGTCTCTTAGCTTATTAAAACAAGGCATTTTCTTTTTTTAGTCATGTATTTACAATATAAATCTATGGGGCAAGGCATTGTGAAGTGCTTATAGGCCAAAATGTGAACTTTTATTTTTGTTAAAGCACTTATGACCCCATTTCCATCTGGTATGGTAAAATTTTACAATAAGATTCCATTTGTTAACATGAATTAACAATGAACAATACTTTTACAGCATGTATTAATCTTAGATAATGTTAATTTCAACATTTAATACATTTTTTAAAAAGTATTGTATTCGTTAACATTAGTTAATGCATGCACTATAAACTAACATGAAGTTCATGAACTAAAAATGAACATTAACAAAGATTAATAATTGCTGTAAAACAAAATACATCGTTTATTGTAAGTTCATTATACCTAATGTTAATGTTAATGAATGGAAGCTCATTGTAAAGTGTTACTCCTGTTTTTAGGATGTGTCTCGGTTGATCGCATATGGCCAGGCGAGACACATTACATAAATGCGTCTCCTGTGACTATCTGTGTGCAGATTTCAGGGGAAGGGTCTCTGATTGCATCACTATGTCAGTGTGTTACTGCATGATATTAAAGTGCAACAACGTCAGAAAAGCCAAAGAAAGTGTCAATAAAACCAGCATGCTGTTTCTCCCAGATGCGGTTGAAATTTAATTTAAAAATGATTTGTTATTTTAGTGGATTACCCGTGTTAGCAGAACTTCAAATGTTCATGATTCTCATTTGTGTCTCTGCATGTTGATATCAGACACACTGAAGATGATTCATAAAGTTCCTGTGCTAGTGTTATGTTTCAGCTTTTTAACATTTTCTGATCTGACGGTTTTACTTTCTCTCTTCAAAAGCAGCATGTATCCGGCAAAGTTTAAATCTTGTTTTAGTATAGTGGTTGATTGACAGGTGAGGGGTGATGCTTCACTGCTGTCCGAGACACATTCAGGACGGATAAGCATATACGCCTCAAATGCAAAGTGGTCACATGCGTTTTTGACTTCCTTCATATGTGGTATTCCCCAGGAAACTCATCTTAATACAGGTGTAAACAGGGTCTATGTGTATTTTTCTATACAAATATGTGTTATTTGAGCAGGAAAGTTGTCTAAATTGTCCAGTTAGTGGGACTAATTTGCGATTTCCTAGATTAGCTTGTGATTTGTTATCAACATAGTTCCTGTGGGTGAACTCTCTAAAAGGTACCTTTCTAGTATCCTTGTGCATGCGAAAGTTACTGGATTTACTGGCTTTACACGCTCATGACAAGAGAAATATTGGATGCAACTTTGAACAGAGGTCGGTAAGCATTTTTTAATTACACTAGTCACATGTTAAAATGTATAATGTTCAAGTTTTGTCTTTGGATTTCCTCTGCCATAAAGGCCTTTCTACAGTGATCGTTCAAGACAAAACAGCCTGACATGTTAAAGGCTGATGTCTCTGCAAGTGCATTCATGGAAATCATGACTCTAACTATCTCTTACTAAACTACCAAGAGTTACTCACTGGGTTTAGCTACTTTAATCATCAAATGCCACTGAGAGGGAAGACACAATATAGTCACGTGTTTGCAGTTTTATTTATGATTTTAAGGAACAAAAATTCTGTAATTTATTCACCCTCATATTGTTCCAAACTCTTCTGACTGTCTTCGCAACGCATGCTTTTGTGTTCCACGGAAGGAAGTCCATGCATTTCTATTCAATACAACGAAAGCAAACAATGAGCAAGGGCTGCTTTGTATGAGGAACAGAACGAGAGGACTTCAGAAGATTTATGCAATGTTTCACATTTTCTTGTCTTAAATGGTTAGTTCACCCAAAACTTTTAATTGTCTCATCGTTTACTCACCCTCATGATATCATAGGTGTGCATGACATGAAGAAAAAAAGAAAAATAACTTAGCTCAGCAGGTCCTTAAAATGTAAGTGGATGGTGATCAGACTTTTGAAGCTCCAAAAAGAACAGATGGTTAGTATAAACGTCATCCATATGACTCCAGCGGTTAACTAAAACTATCGCTTCAGCACTTTGGTTCAACATTTGATGTATTTAAATGTGCTTTATAAATAAAGTTGACTTCGGGTAAGCTTCACGAGAGCGCCGATTTCACTGGATTTCTCAAGTGACGTATTCACGTTGGCATGTTACGGATGTAATCTCTTGTTTTTCTCTTTGTTGAGACATCCAGGGTAAGCACACAAACACACTATCGTGAATAAAGAAACAGGCACAAATACAGATCTAATCCAAAACCAACTAAGCTTCTGTACAGTATTCCTCCTACTCCCTTGTAAACAGTGCTGCTCTTATAGGTGTGTTGCACATGCCTCAGTTCTCACGTGTCTCATGTGCCAATGCGATTACATCACATCCTTTTCACACCAAAAGCAATCGTGTCACTTTAGAAGACATTCATTTAACCACTGGAGTCATATTGATGTTTATGCTGACTATCTGTTCTTTTTGGAGCTTCAAAAGTCTGATCTCCATCCACTTACATTTTAAGGACCTGCTGAGCTGAGATATTTTTCTTTTTTTCTTTACATGTGTTCTGCTTAAGAAAGAAAGTCATACATACCTGGCATATCATTAGGGTGAATAAATGATTGAAAGAATTGTCATTTTTTGGTGAACTATCCCTTTTACTTGCGGCATTCCAATCAAAAACAAGACAAAACGGAGATGTTAAAATCGTGGCTGCAACTTCTTGTGGTTCATTTGACACATTGCAAATGAAGGACCAAGATAGTTGAGTGCATTGTGAGATACAGTATTCAACAAAGAGTGCTCTGCTGCATTCTGCACATTTTGCCTAATGTTGAACAGGCCTATACAGACAAATTACATACTGTTAAAATTAACAAAATTAAAAAATATCTTTGCATTACTGCAAACTTGTTATTTTCTCAATATTACACCTAAATAAATAAGAACATACAAATTTTCACGAAAATAAGATTGTCCGAACAAACAGGTACATTAAAGCAGAATGTAACATGTACTTTGTAGAAAATCTTTTAAAAAGAAAACTAGATCTAAAAGTGTGGTTCACACAATCAAACCACTAAACCTGTTGTTGTTTTGTGTGTGTGTGTGTGTGTTTTTATATATATATATATATAAACACACACACACATTTTATTGTTGTTGTAATTTTAATGTTATTTTTCACATAAGATTGGTGTTATGATGATCTCATCAATGATGCTACACGTTGCAAGCTACAGACAGCGGGGGTGAGAGACGAGCATCTCCGTGTTAGAGTGCGCATCAGCCTCTTCCTCTCTCGACTCCCGCTCAGCTTGGGTCTCTTTCGCGACTGGTTGAAGCAGCTCTGACCTCACAGAGAATGACAGTTTTGGAGTTTGAGCTTATTTACATGTCACGCTCCCATATTATATTAACTTTAATTATTGATGAAATAAAGACATATCGCCAAGCCGTGATCTGTGTTATTTTTTCTGGCCAAAAGTTCAGTGTCGGTCTGCTCGGCATCTATCTTCACCTGATTTCCACGCTGAACACTGGAAACTCACATGACATGACCACATGTGCCACTCCCTAAACTGAGACTGACTGCTCATCTTTATTAGCGATGTAGAAAAAGGGCAAACAGCTCTGAGAGAATGGGCTGTCACGTCCACACATGCACTTATTTATTTAACAAAATCGCAGCATTTGCCGTCATATAATCGCACAGGCTGACATCGCGATTGCGATATATATGATTAATCGTGCAGCACAACTTTGGACAGTATACATACTATATAATACAGAAAGAGAGTAGTACGTTAGTATGTGTTTGTTCTTTTGGAGCTCAAGAGCATTATGAAAAGTCTCTGTACAACTAGGCTAGTTAAACAGGAGACAGGGCAGATAGCGAAGACACTGTCAAAATATCGAAATCAATCAACTTTAAGACATTAAAATATGTTAAGAAAGAGATCAAAGGATAATACGTTTGATTTAAAAAAATAAATAAAAAAATCTTTGTTGTAAATCTAAACATTCTCTAGTATTTTCCAAGTTTAAATGAAAAAGAAACAAATCTTTATTTTCACTGTGGTATGTAACTTTTAGATTATACGGAATATCATCTATACAGTCAGATTTCTTTGAGATTTTCTTATTTCTAGCTCAACTCTTACACTCTCTCCCCATCTTAACGCCTCTGCGATGACTAAAAAACACCAGTCCACCGCAGAACATCTCACTTCAATCGAGAGACCAGACCTAGTGTGGAGCTCGCACGCCCACAAACAATTACACAACCTCCAACACACAACACTGTGCATATACGATCACGAGGACACGTGTTAGAGAATAATTCATCCTGGGATTCCAACAAACACAGCATGCACCACTGCTTCAGGACTAAAGACTACTGCAGTGTTATTAAGAGATATAAACAGATGGAGCCAGAAAGAAGGACATCCTGACAATATGAAAAGGATAGTTTACCTAAAAATTTAAATTCTGTCATTTACTCATCCTCGTGTTGTTCCAAACTCTGACTCTCTTTCTTCTGTGGAGCACAACAGATGATGTTAGACAAAATTTTATCCTCATTCACTATTCACTTTCATTGTTTGTTTAAAAGTAAAAAGATGCAATAAAAGTGAACAGTAATGGAGAACAATACACGGTCTAACATCTCCTGTTGTGTACCATCAAAAAGACAGAAGGTCATTTGGATTTGGTGATAGAAGAAAGGCATAACAAACTAAAATGTACAAAAAGAGAGAGAAAGATGAAAAGAGGGCTGCTTGGGTTGTTCTTTCATTACTCTGGTGCGTGAGTCAGAGCTGTGTGTTGGCAGAGGACCAGCGAGCTGCCAGCAGACCACCGAGAGAGAGAATAGACACAGAATCCCAATCAATGGCGCTGTGGAAAAACTAATGGTGGCTGCGGCGAGCAGTTTCCAGCTAAAATTAGAGACGTGGCCTCAGATTGTGTATCTCAGAGCGAGCACTGATTAGCATTATCATTTGAGTTCTTCATCTCATCACATGCCCGCATCTCTTGCACTCTCTGGACTCATATTTATCAGCATTTCTCCATATCACCAATATGTAGCGCTTTCAGTCTCCTCATTCTGACTGTCATCAGTCTTTTTGTATCCGTGCCTGTTTTCCAATCTTTATCTCCCACCTCATCCAATTTTGAGGTCCCTCCAGTCGGTCACTTCAGCTGTCCATCTGTCCTTCCCCCTTCTTATCCTCCTCCTCCATCCTTTCCTCTCCACATATGTCTGCTAGTTTATATTTATTATGCATGTTCAATTTAATGTCGTCAACCTAATTAAATAATATAATGTAACTGAATCCATTTAAAGGGATGATATGTTTGAATATATATCAATGTAGTTAGCTACTTTTTGTTAGTATTTTGTATTGTAGCCAATTACTTTTTTAAAAGGAGTAGCTTAACTACTTTAAGTTAGGTGCAAGGTTTGAAATTAACTTTTTGGCTCATCGGTCACTGTGGCTAGTAGTGTTCCAAGGTCACTAGCCATTCAGAATTTTCACAAGCCAAATATCCCTGACCTCGCAAAAACAAATTAAGTTAACTAGAGACTGCATGCATTTGTTTGGACATTTTATTTGAACGAGTGATATTTGTTTAGCAGGACTCAAACCTAATGATTTAGTCACCTTTAGAAAATATGAAGCAAACGTGGCCAGATAGAACAGGAGTAGGATAGGACAAGAGGAATTTTTGTATAATAATCGGTCAATAATTCACTTGTCTATATGAAAGTTTACCATTGTCCTACCATTTTTTAAAAGTGGCATTTGGAATGATAAGGCCATAACCACAAATAAGACCATTGATGGCTCCTATTATTGTGG
The DNA here is from genome assembly GCA_032164185.1 of Moxostoma hubbsi. Classification (NCBI taxonomy): domain Eukaryota; kingdom Metazoa; phylum Chordata; class Actinopteri; order Cypriniformes; family Catostomidae; genus Moxostoma; species Moxostoma hubbsi. The sequence goes on from JAVLUX010000021.1 coordinate 30,450,418, forward strand.
TTAGGTTAAAGTAGATTGTCTTCTCCAAAAACTCGAGTATTAAGTATATATTAAGTAGTGTAACTAGAGTAAAAAATATATATATATTTGCACAAACACTATGAGAGTTATGTGAGGCTTATAAAGTGCTTAACAGTCAAAAAAAAAAAACATGCTTCAGAGTCATTCAATGAATTATTCAAAATCTTTACTTATGTAAACATCACAATATTGAGAGCATCTATACAGGTCTAAATGGTAGAGAGAAGAAGAAAACAACGGAATCACACAACACTATTGTTTTCAATACTGTTCAAACACATAAAACATACAAATAAATGTGAACCTCACCTTTTGAAGACTTGTTGGATTCAGTTGGGTTTTATCAATCATTTTTATTGCCACCTAATAAATAAAAATGTATATTTTAGTAGGGTTCAACCTAAACTTTCAGACAATTTTATATAAAAAGGCTTCCCAAAATGTAACATTTATAAATGTGTATAAAGTCAATGTGGGATTTGTACACATTAATAATTAATTTGTCAGGTTTTCTTCATTAGAATCATAATCATCAATATCATTCTTTTATACAGTATTCAGTATAACGGTTTTTGCTAAATAAAGCAATGTTTTTCAAAAACTTTCCAAAAGGAAACATGACAGCACAAACACTAATGTGTTGGTCTCTGGAAAAATGCAAAAAAGTCAGACTCAGGCAACATACTCATGACTCCCGACACTCACCTCGCTTCCTGTGAGGATATGGCGAGCCAGTTTAACCTTGGCGAAGTTGCCCTTTCCAATGGTTTTTAGAAGCCGGTAATTCCCAATAAGAGGGTGCACCTCATCCAACCCCGAGCCAGAATTCCGGTTTCGACCGTTCGACCTCACAGACCGAGAGGTCACCTCCCCTCGGCCATGGCCATTTGTTGTATGCTGTGGATTTGAAAGTCAAAACACATTTCAATTAGAAATGATCAAACACAATTATAAAGAATAATATACTTGTCTTAATGCCACTCCCGATCTGACGCATGTGGTGTGCTCCAAATGAACGTGACAGGATAACAACATGGAGACTGATATAAAAGACAACAGTAATATTCCCAGTATGATTGTAGCTCAGCTTCATCAATCGGGCAGGTATATACCGGCTTAAGACCATAACTGACCTCGGTGTGCACGTTGATGAACGGTATCCTTTCTTTTCTTTTTACTCATACAAAGTGTTAGTTACATGACAATTATGGGCAGTTAAATTGCACCTTTTCTTCGCCATGTGTTTTTTGCACCCCAGTTGACTATTTGCAACAAAATGTTTGATTGTCCGGTTGTCACCCTCAATAGTTTAGTTATTTCAAGGGTGTTGCATCCGTTTGAAAGGCATTTTATGATATTTGCCTGTTCAGTGTCAGATAAATCTCTTTTTTGACCCATTTTACCGAAGGAAATGAAGCTGCCTAATAATTATGCACACCATGATATTAATATTCATTATTGACATTCATCAATAATTTGGTATTCGTCACTTCGATTTTAATTTGAATTAATTTAGATAAATTTCAGTTATAATGTCTTTTTTGCTTAAATACAGTATGAAAGAAATTATCTTTCAGCTAATGCTGTTATTCAGTATACAGGGGACATTATAACTTGTTAAATTACAGACACAAGAATTTTACTAATTAAATTTTATCATTAGTTTTTCATCATTGTGGTGACATTTTACCTTTTTTTTTATATAGCCCATGTATTACATCAATAAACATGATGCATTGAAATTGCATATATACAGTATATTGTTACATGTTCGTTGTTTACATGCCTAATTTGTACTATTTACAAGTATTTACCTTTATATGAAGAACAAGTGCTTAAACGGTTTTAGTGTTTGTTTGGTCGAATGGCTCCTTTACGGCCTTCATGCTATGTGAGATTAGAACTAAATGTTTCTTTTGATGATTTTGATAAATAACTGACTGTGGAGAATAGAAAGGATTTTAATAGAGACATTATTAAACAACAAAGGTTTGCTTGGATCTACTCTTTGGATTCACTTCACACAGAGTCAAGCTTGTAATCTCAGCACGCAGTGAAAAATGTCGGTGCAGAACTTATTTGCCACTAAACCACTCAAACACTGATCAGGGAAATCTAAAAAACGTCCCAGCCAATGTAGCATATGGGAAGCATTTACGCACATATGACTGTAGGTGATTGCAGATAGAAAGGAAGAGCGATCTTGGCATTTTATGAATTGACATTGGGATCCTGCAAATGAAGAACGTGTGAGAGTGGTCCAGCATGTCCGTGAGAGAAACCGTGAATCCTGCAATGCCATGGTTCTCCCATTGAAGAGATTTCGGCGGCCGCCCAAGTGATCGACTATTTAGGACTGATGAGGCAGATTTAAATGATAATCTCGCAAACAGCTAAAGTAGACATGGGCAACATACGGCCAGTGGCTCATTTATCGTTTTTATTTTTCATTGGATATTTCAGCTAACTTGCATTGGGACCTAACGCGCCTCCACACGCATTTATCTTGCTCAGGGTTGCCAGATAAGAGACTAACACCCCCAGTTTGAACCCCCAGTTTGAGATGTATACTTGGGAAAATTGAAAATATTCCGCATAATGTTATACTTATGTTGTGCAATCTGGCAAACATGCACGCGAGTGCGCTATTTATATCTGGCTTTCCTCTTTTACAAATTTGAGGAGCCTTTCCTCCTGTGTAATATGTGTATAAATATGTAATATTAGGTAACAAACGGGATAATAATGGGCTCATATATGTAAATATGTTCTTCAATTTTTTAAAGGGGGAGAGAAAACTTCCTGTAGATTTTGACATCAACAACAAAAATAATGTCACTTGATGCATGTACTTGTACTGGAAAACCATGAACAAAGGAAATGCAACCCAGGATACATTAAATACAGGTTATGTTTAATCTATGGCAGGTCGACACTTGATTTCCAATGTAAAATCTGTCCTGAAGCAAAACCAGTTGAGAAGCACTGAGTTAAAGGTACAGACAGGAGCAGTATATGTTAACTGTTAATAATCAGAGAACATTACTTCAAAAGCTCTCTCAGCTGATGTTATTTTTCATTTAGTAGTTCATTTAACATGCTATGATAACATGTAAACTAGCATGCTTTAGTTATATAACATGTTATATTTACATGCTATTTTATATATCATGTTTATAATTCTGTTCATTATAATTCTGTTAGCTTTCTAATTCTATTTATTTTCAAAAGGGAGAATTTTTTTGCACATACTTAAATGATTTCAAGTTTCAATTATAATAAAGTGTTTGCTCAAAAATGAATAAATAAATAAAATAACCCTTCTGTTTTCACTGATAATACTAATTGTGTAATACCGTATACCGTGATATTTTCTGAGACGGTTATCATACCGTGAAAATCTCATACCGGTGCAACCCTAATCGACACGTTCCTATTGCTGACACTGCACTATATACAATGTTCCCACTAAATCCTGCATATTGTCCCCAGACACACCAAACTGAATGTTATCAGCAAAGCTCAGTCATATAGATTTTTAAATCCACCAACATTGTCAGGCTTGATACAAACAGGAACACGTAAATCCAAGCCACTTTAATTATTTGACAGCAAAGAATGATCTTGATTAAAGGTCACTTACGATGCTTGCATGATGCCTCATATTAGAGTGTGATCCTCTCATTTTTGAGTTGGCAAGGTGAATGCCATTGAACAAAACAGTCCGGTCTTTTATGTGAGAACTCATCAATACTCTCCCATCCACAAACACTGATAATGACAAGTTGCATCACTGCCAAAATATTTTTGACATCCAGTGTTTGTGTGCGTGTGTGTGTCACAGAGAGTTTTTGGGACAGGTGGGGCCCCGTTTGACTCATTGTACAAAAGTGAGCACCAAATTTGCATTGAAATAGGCAATTGATAGATAGACAGTCAGATAGACAGCCATATAAAAAATAAAAGAATGTCAATAAACTCAATTACTTCTATACATAAAGGGTTACAGTGGGCATTCAATTCTCCCTCTTCATTCAGTTGATAGATAGACAGTCAGACAGACTTAATTCAATTGTGGACTTTGGATTCACACAAAGAAAATGAGTGCTTCATTTGAAATAAAAATGCAGGCTCAACTCAAATGCTTTGTGGAAACATAAATGAATTGAGTTAACCTAACTTAAATTTGATCTGTCCAAATAACTCCATAGAACCTTACAGATTGCTGTTAGGTAGCAACAATGCACCTTAATATATTATGTCTCTTTTTGTACAGTAAGACAAGTGGTGCTTTTGGTGAATTACTGATCTCCAATCAGTCAAAAAACTGAACTTTTTACAACAATACACTCTGCTATTCCAGTAGCAATATTTCCATCCTCGATCTAACCATTAGCTCCACTCTTCTTTATAATGGCAACGTCCAAAAAATATATAACTTGACAGAAACTCCTCTAAATTAGGGATGCAACTGACTATTTTTTTTGTTTTTTGTTAATTGACTAAATCTAACGATTATTCGACTATTATTTGAGGTAAAAGGTTATATTAAATGTGCTTACAAAAAATAAAGGACAAAATCCTATTTTAAAAATACCTCTAAATGACATTCATTCAATTAAAGGTAAAAACATATTTTATCAAGTTTTAATTCAGTAAAAATTCACTGCAAAAAAATGATATTGTTATCAAGTGTTTTTGTCTTGTTTTCCATTAAAATTGTCTAAAAATCCTTTTAACAAGATACATTTACTTGAGAAGCAACATATATCAAACATATCTTGAATACAAACTTAATTTTTAACTTGTTCATACTTCTGCCAGTGCAGTAAAAACAAAATACAATTATATTCAAGATCTATTTTCTAAAAGCAGGTGCAAATATCTTATATGCTGCTTCTCACATGAATGCATCATTTTTGAAAGGATTAGTAGATATTTTAAAATATTTGCATTTTTAATATTATATTCAACATTCTCCAAAAAAAAAAAATATTCTGCATTATAGCTGCTAAAGTAAATGTACATTATTTTAAAGGAGCTTTAGATATTTATAATGGAAAACAAGCCAAAACAAAAACAAATCAAAAACATATTTTGTTGCAGTGTATAATGGGGTGAAGACTTCCTCTCTCACCTTTCTGTTCACTTAAATCCATCTTTAACTCTCTAAAATACAAACTCCCTCTTATTAATAAAGCTGCATATTGCCAATTTTCTTCACGTTTGGAGTGTATCTGGTCTGTGAGCTGCGTCTTCTTCCTCTCTTCAATCAGGCATGAGCTGTGGTGCTCTTCTGGTGCCCCATTATTAGTTTAATATAATCTCATGTAACATTACATTACATCAAACAACTAATCAACAACAAAAAATGGTCGACAAATTCAATTTTCGACAAAACGTTTCAGCTCTGCTCTAAATCTCAACATAACAGACCATTAAACACTAACAACAGGGCTCCAGACAGCGACTAAAATGGTCGCAAATGCAACCAAAAAATAATGCATTGTGACAATAATGTAAAATCTAGTTGAAACTGGCACCAGTCGGGTTGTGACATTAAACTAAGTAAAAATGATGGACTGTACATACGTACATACAATTAATGAAATTAATTTGAGTTGAATGAACACCATCTGTCACAAGTCTGAATCCATTTGAACATTTCCTAGCAATGTGATCATTCCACTTTTTGATGACTGTCTTGGACTTTCCGCAATATAATTATGTTCTCATCTTAAACAAATGAATAAAATTGATTTTAAATGTACTAGTTTAGTATTTTCAATAGGGCTGCTTTCCCTTTTTTCAGTGTGGTTGGATGGATACCTTATCCCATATTATTATTCACAGGTATGAGGGGGAACCTGCATTGCAAGCACTCTCATGTCACCTTCTCTCATTGCTGACGTATGTGCAGTAACCTACAGGACGGAGACTGACGCCAATGCGCAATATCTGCATCCCATCCTCGCATTAAACATGCAAACCCACGCACGGTCAGTGGTAGCAAGTGTGCAGGAATAATCAACAGAATAAGAGCCAAATCACCGATGCCCTGGCCCCCATGCCACTTCAGCCTGATGCCCCCATCTGTCTTTGAGGCTGGCACAAAACACTGCTAATCCGTTTAAAAGGCACACAGTCCGCACAAAAAGACGACATGGGGTGCGACTTTGCCTCACATTTTGCCAAAATGTATCTGAATGTTCATAGAAGAGAGCATAATTTCGTTACAAACAGCTTTTTCCACACAAAACTGCTGTCTATGTAGGCAGCTCAACGGGTTTAAGACACGGTCGTGACAAGATCAAGACAACAGCAGTATGGAGTCAGTCCAATGGAGTTAAGACGGAGTACTAAACCAATAACAAAGAAAATAAACGGGGCTACTCACGTTTTCAGCTTTCCGTTCGTTGACGGTTGGCAGAGGGGCTCTTGTTGTTGTTGACATTGTGTTGATAGCAAGCTGATTTTCCGGAATTACAATTTAACCAGCAGATCTTGCGATGAAACAAGAGGGGAAGATATATATCTGGCAGATTTCAAGCTTTGTCAATAGCACTGATTTGCCTCTGAATCTGGTCACAAACTTGTTGAAAGTTTGGGTGGACGCTCGCGGTGTCTGGCGTTATTGTGTTTAAATAGCGAGGTCCAGCCATCTAATAGATTACTAAATAGCTCATGCGATCGGCTATAGGTATAACTTGTGCACTGTTAAAAAACATAATACGTCCTGGCCTGGCGTTGCTGTCTATCTCATATTTCGGATGTCCGGTTCTATTAAGAATAGAGAAAATTGCACTTCACCGGGCCTCCGCAGTTCCGCTGCGATTCCCCAAAGACAATCTGCTCATCAAACTATCCTTCCGACGGACTGTCCGATACATTCACAGGTAACGGCGGGTGCTCACTGACATCGGGAACGCGGGGAAGACGCGCTCGTTGACGTTTCCATTCCACCCGAGCAGCAGCCGCGTCTGTCGCCTTCCGTTTGAACCGAGATCCAAGATGGCTGAACAACAGAGCAGGAGTTTCGAGCCGAGCCCTGAGAGAGACAGAGGAAGTGAGGAAACAGACGGGCCCGTGCGCTCATTGGAGAGCGCCGCTGATGTTTGTTGATTCGAAGTTAGTTGTTCATCTGGAAAAAGGGGAAAACTATGTCATACCAAAACATCCGTGACATGACACACCCTGGTCAATTGAATGTAGTTTCACCATATACGGTTTGACCGAATTTCAAATTAAGGTAGAGGCTTTCACTTAATTGTTGTGCAATGTAACTTTCAACATTGGCATCGTGCATTAATATCTATTTAAGGTCATTTTTTTCTTGTTAAAAAAGTTTTACTCCTAAAAAAATTAATTGCGAATTTAAAACATATCTATTTAATCATGATGACTCACCTAATATGAAGACACAAGGCATATCAGTAACCTTATAAAAGCTGTTTTATTCTACTTGGAAAGGGTCCCATCATGGGGGCCGCCATGTTAGGATCACATGACCAGGATATTACCACTCACTTAATCTCAGAATCTTCCCCTGTTATTGGACACTTTCCCTCGTGAATTAAATTAATCATGGCTGACTGTGAATAGTGATTTTCTACAATGGCATATTTAACTAAAAACTACTGCGTTTGAATGATGCTGCATTCATGCCCCTAGGTGTCAATGGAAGCAGAGACAGTTTCGCTGAGACTGACCATTGCTACTGAAATGAATGGGAGGAATTGGAACGGTCAATACATGTGGAAAGGAAGTCCTGCTTTGCAGGTAAAAGAGCCAATCAGGGCCAGCGCTGGCCAAATGGATGCCCTACCCAGAGTTCCGTGATCGGAAGTAAAAGTAGAAGTTAAAGTGCTAACATAAATAATTACTTGAGAAAGAGTAAGAAAGTATCAAATTAAAGCGTACTCAAGAAGTGATCACTTTAAAGAGATAGTTCACCCAAAAATGAAAATTCTCTAATTTACTCACCCTCATACCATCACAGATGTGTATGACTTCCTCTCTTGTGCAGAACCCAAATTATGATTTTTTAGAAGATTATTTCAGCACTGTAGGTCAGTACAATGCATGATAATGTAGTGGTACACCGATCAGGAAATTTTAGTCCCATGCCGATCTTTTTTAGAATGCCTTTTGCCACAATTTTGCAAGTTATATGCTGCAGTTATATGTTTATGCCCCACACAGTAAAATTACAGTAACACTTTACAAAAGGTTTCCATTTGTTAACACTATTTAACAACATTACTATAGTTAAGATAAACTAATGAACTTAATGTTAGTTACAACATTCATTCATTCATCTTCAACCGCTTATCCTGTACAGGGTCACGGGGGGCTGGAGCCTATCCCAGCTAACATTGGGCGAAAGGCGGGGTACACCCTGGACAGGTCGCCAGTCCATCGCAGGGCCACACATATACAGACACACACTCATACTCACATCCACACCTAGGGCAATTTTTTGGAGACACCAATTAACCTAGCCTGCATGTCTTTGGATGGTGGGAGGAAGCCGGAGCACCCGGAGAGAACCCACGCAGACACGGGGAGAACATGCAAACTCCACACAGAAAGGCCGGGGCAACCGGGGTTTGAACCCATGACCTTCTTGCTGTGAGGCGACAGTGCTAACCACTGCACCACCGTGCCGCCCTAGTTACAACATATACTAATAAAATATTTAAATCAGAAGTTGTATAATTTAATGCACTATGAAATAAAACGAACTAACAATGAAAAATGTTATTTTTATTAACTAACATTACGATTAATAAATGCTGTAAATATATATTGTTCATTGTTTGTTCATGATACCTAATGCATTAATTAATGTTAAAGAAACTAAAGCTTTTTATTTATTTATTAATTTGTATTTTCTTTCCAATTTGGAACGCCCAATTCCCAATGCGCTCTAAGTCCTCGTGATGGCGTTGTGACTCGCCTCAATCTGGGTGGTGGAGGACGAATCTGTTTCCTCCCCTCTGCGTCTGAGACTGTCAATCTGCACATCTAATCATGTGGCTTGTTACCGCAGAGACATAGCGCGTGTGGAGGCTTCACGCTACTCTCCACGGCATCCACGCACAACTCACCATGTGCCCCACCGAGAGCGAACCACATTACAGCGACCACGAGGTTACCCCATGTGACTCTGCCCACCCTAGCAACCGGGCCAATTTGGTTGCTTAGGAGACCTGGCTGGAGTCACTCAGCATGATCGCAATGTGTGAACTATCAAAGATGTTATTTGAGAGAAGCACCGACATGTTGCCGATGTCAGCGAGATATCTAGAACAGTAAATATTTGGACCCGTCTGCGATTCCAAATCATGCAATGTGAAATATGTGTTGTCTGAATACAACTGCAGCGTTGACATAAAGCCAATGAGAGAGCAAGAAACAGGGCACAGGAAGTTTCAGTGGGAGGAACACATAAAACTGTCGGCGAGCGAATATCGGGCTTAAGATTGTGTAGTGTAAACTTTGCATTATTGTAACACAAATCACTAATTATTACGCAAATGCGTGAAGATGCCGTTATTGAAGGTTAAACAGTTACATCTGTTATTAGTGGCATTGTGACCAACATTAATCTGATGTAAATCCTTACAGAACAGCGCTGAGATGAGTGACTGATGAGATATTGAGAGCACCCGGAGAGCCATGTTTCATTGATGCCACAAGTGAGCATATTGAAGAGAGTGAAGCTGAAAGTGCTCACGATCATTCAAACTACTCTATCGCTCACCACGTCTGATTGTCACGACTCATCACGCGTTACATCACGTGTACTCAGATTTGTATTTGCATGTTTATTTGTTGGTTAATTTATTTTTAGCAGCCTTTTTATCCTCTTCCTGCTCACTGTGCAACCAGTCAAAATAACTACCGGTTGATTCTAGAAAATGCTGACTTAAGTGATGTTTTTTTTAGCTTTAAAATGTTGGCACCCATTCACTTGCATATTTATGGACCAAAAGAGCGGAGAAATTCTTCTAAAAATCTTCATTTGTATGGGCTATACGGGCTCTTGTCAGATCTGGATGAATTTGTCAAGAAGAAGAGAGGTTTGAAAATCTTTCTAGTAATTATTACAGTGAAAACGTGAACAATGTCCCACAGGGACATTACAGTGGCATGCAAAATTTTAGGCACCCCTGGTTAAAACTTCTATTACTGTGAATAGTTAATAGAAGATGAACTGATCTCCAAAAGGCATAAAGTTAAAGATGAAACATTCTTTTCACAATTGTAAGCAAGATTAGTGTATTATTTTGTTTTGTAGAATTTTAGATTTAAAAAAAAATGAAAGGAGCACCATGCAAAAGTTTGGGGACCCCAATAGATTTGAGTTCTCAGATACACTTTACCAAGGTCTCAGACCTTAATTAGCTTGTTAGGACTATAGCTTGTTCACAATAATCATTTGGAAAGGCCAGGTGATGCAAATCAAGTCAAAGCTTTATAAATACTCTGACTCTTCAACCCTTGTCCCAACAATCAGCAGCCATGGGCTCCTCTTAAGCAGCTGCCGAGCACTCTGAAAATTAAAATAATATATGCCCACAAAGCAGTATAAGGCTATAAGAAGATGGCAAAGTGTTTTCGCATTGCCGGTTCCTCAGTTCGTAATGTAATTAAGAAATGGCACTTAACAGGAATGGGGGAGGTCAAGTTAAGGTCTGGAAGACCAAGAAAACTCATAGGATTGCTAGAAAGGCAAATTAAAACCCCTTTGACTGCAAAAGACCTTAAAGAAGATTTAGCAGACTCTGGAGTAGTGGTGCACTGTTATACTGTCACAAATATGACCTTCATGGAAGAGTCATGAGAAGAAAAACGTTGGATTTTCAACACATAATTCAGCATCAGAAGTTTGCAAATGAACATATAAACAAGACTGATGTATTTTGGAAATAAGTCCTGTGGACTGATTAAGTTAAAATATAACTTTCTGGTGCAATGAGCAAATGTATATTTGGAGAAAAAAGGGTGCATAATTTCATGAAAAGGACACCTCTCCCAACTGTTAAGCACGGGGTGGTCGATCATGCTTTGGGTTTGTGTTGCAGCCAACGGCACGGGAAACATTTCACTGGTAGAGGGAAGAATGGATTCAATTAAATGCCAGCAAATTTTGGAAGCAAACATCACACCATCTGTAAAAAAGCTGAAGATGAAAAGAGGATGGCTTCTACAACAGGATAATGGTCCTAAACACACCTCAAAATCCACAAAGGACTACCTCATGAAGCGCAAGCTGAAGGTTTTGCCATGGCCCTCACAGTCTCAGACCTAAACATCATCAGAAATCTGTGGATAGATCTCAAGAGAGCAGTGCATGCAAGATGGCCCAAGAATCTCACAAAGCTAGAAGCCTTTTGCAAGGAAGAATGGGTGAAAATCCCCCAAACAAGAACTTAAAGACTCTTAGCTGGCTACAAAATCGTTTACAAGATGTGATACTTGCCAAAGGGGGTGTTTCTAAATACTGACCATGGAGGGTGCCCAAACCTTTGCATCGGGCCCTTTTCCTTTTTTGTTATTTTGAAACTGTAAAAGATAATAATAAAAAAGTAATTTTGTTTAAAATATTAAAGACATGTGTCATCTTTAACTTTATGCCTTTTGGAAAGCAGCCCATCTTTAACTCTCTTGGTTATTCACAGTTACAGAAATTTTGATCAGGGGTGCCCAAAGTTTTGCATGCCACTGTATATATAATACTGAAATATAAACCAAAGCAAGATTTTCTTTATTAATGCCTACTTTGGGGCTAGACTTTTATTTCATAGCTTTTAGTTCAGGATAGTTAGTTTTCAGTCTTGATAGAATTTAGATAATTAGTTCTGTATTGCTCTCTAAACTCAACTCTGTGTAGGGCCCGTAACACCGGTCGCGCAACACGTGACTCTTTGCACACACAGAAATGCTGTCCGTTCACGCTCCAGTTGTCAATCATGCGAACAGCAGAGCAAACAGCATTTACACTTAACTTGGATGTTTACATGGATTTATACAGTTAATCAGTCCGAAGTTGCTGTGATTTAAAAATTTACACTGAAAAACTGATGTATCAAGAGCCCATATTTATAGAATCACCCTGAAAATGACCATCACCATGTCACATTAAATCCAGCGTTAGCATTAGAGCCACGACTTCCCTCAACGTGCTGCCTTAAGTTGAAGAGTGTGGTAAATTTAGTTTTATATTTGACATTCGTGACAATACCCATTAAACTCTCTGTGCAAATCACATTTTCAAGAAAAACCAAGTTGGACATGCATTAATGGGTTTTCTTTGCCTAGCACAAAGCTGAATTTTAAAAGATAGATTTTTTTTCATATCAATTTTATTAGTCCTGTAAATCAATTAAACAATTTAACCATTTGATATTATAACATCACAACAAATATTAAATGTTCTTAAAAATATCCCTTTCACAACACAAGACTGTTTGTGGAATTTACATTTTATATGTTTTCAAATAAATAGTGTAAATGTTTGTCATTTATATTTTGGGCCCTGATAAGATATGTGTGTATGTATGTTTTTTTGTATGTAGGCACTGTTTATGTTAGTGATGACCTGTCAGTGGACTGCGGATGAAAATTAGCCATTTGGCTAAATCCAGTACAATGCATAAAATAGAAACATTTATATAAAAAAATTGTACATGGCCCCATTTCAAATAAATAACTAAATATTCTAATTCCATTAAACTCAATGAGCGTTTGACCTAGAGACATGAAACCAACTGTAAAACATTCTGAATATTATTCTTTGTTTTTGGGAGTAAATGTTGAGTACTCTTTATACAGATATTATAATTAAATTATAATTTTTATGTATAAAAAGTACTGAACATTTACTCCCAAAAACAATTCTTGAGAATTGAGTTTAATGGAATAACTATATTTATTTGAAAACAAATAGAATGTAAATTCCACAAATAGTCTTGTCATGAAAGGGATATTTTTAAGAACATTTAATATATTTTTTTTTATGTCATATCAAATGGTTAAATTGATTTATAGGGTTAATAAAATGTATATGAAAAAAAAAAATTGTCTTTTAAAATTCAGCTTTGTGCTAGGCAAAGAAAACCTGTTCATGCATGTCAAAGTTGGTTTGGCTTGAAAATGTGATTTGCACAGAGTTTATGGGTATTGTCATGAATGTTAATTAAAAAAACCTAAACTTTTCGCACTAAATTGAAGCGGAGATTTTAATCTTGAAATGTCCACTTGTCTTGGTGTTAAATGAAGGCACCGCATGACGAAACACAAATTTTTTTCACTGTATGGAGCGAAGGAAGTGTTTTAATTAGTTAGAAGTGTTTGTTGCTGCAGCAGTGATGGAATCTGCTTGAGTGACAGCCTGTGTGAACTTCCGCTGTCATAAAAGTCCCATTCAATAATCTCTCAGTAAATTACACATTAACTTAAACATGTAATGTAACAGGAATGCCGCCCATTGTAACGAAGTAAAGGTATCAGCATGATCAAAAGACTGATACCATACGTGTATTGTTTATGTGCTAAATTTGTAAAATAAATAAATTATTCCTGCACTTCCATCTGGAGCATCAATTTACAGGCAGCACTTGCCAGAGGTGACTCCGTCAGTCATCATCATCATCATCATCATCAGATAGATGTACTGTGTGAACCATCTAGTGGCCATTTGTGATTTGACGTCAACCATAAACAATTATTCCATTTTCTTCTACAGGACTACTTAAGTAGTCTCTTCTTCCTGACAGAAAATCTGAACAACTGTATTTCAGTGAACCACACTTTTACAGCCCCTTGATAGAGTTATGCATTCTGTGTAAACATGCATCAAATTGTCCCATTTTGATGTATAGCAAAAACTTTTATTTTATGATTAAGAAAAAAAAAGCGCGTGCAGTATGCAAATCCATGAATCAAAGTCAAGCTCACTATACAACAAAACAGCTCATTATTAGACATTAAAGCTCAAATCTTCTTAATTCTTCAGCAGCAAGTCAATGAAAGAGCTATATTAAAATCATTCTTGTAAAGCAGGTATACGAAGTGAAAAAATAAACCAACAAAAAAAACAGGAGGCCAATGCGATTCATTTTATCAGGAAGTAGCAAGGATCCGGATGGCTGCTGCCATCAGTTTAATTTGTCATTTTGTTAAATGGCATCTATGTCAAGGTCATCCTCCTCTGCCTTCTCTGGCTGAATGGTCTCCACCTTCAGCTCTCGTGCTGAGGAAGAGTACACAACCTGAAGAGGAAAAAAAGTTGCAATAAGACAAAAAACACTTGGCACAGTTTTTCAGCAAATGTGAATGCACCAAGCACAACTCAGCTATTCTGTAATTGTAGCACAGAGAAGATTGCTAATGTAATTACATGAATTGCAGTCCCAAGGCTCCCACTGACAGTTAAAATATAAAGCTGTTTCTCTAATTAAATACTACAGATTAACCTGCACCTCAGTATACACTTGTGTTTGGTACACTGAAGATTTTCATTTAACTTGTGTAAACAATAATTTATACTCTACACAATTAGTTGTTGCATGAGAACCAGTAAGAGTTTGAGCTAAAAACAAAATGTAAATTAATGTAAAATTGTTCCTCAGTGTTTTACTGTGCTCTTCTATAATTTATATCTTCAGACTATCTTCCAAGACACCAAAAATGAATTCTTAAGGACCTTTGATCAACTTGGATTCAAGCTGTTAAAGGGATAAATCCAACCAACTTTTTGCCAAAAATAAAAGATGGTGGGAAATCACCTCAACATTTTCATCATCTTCCTCGCTACCCTCACTTTCTTCCTCTGCCTCCTTCAGCCATTTGACAAAGGGAGCTGCCTTAGCATGGATCTCTTTGGCCAGCTCCTTGGAAACATACTTCTTGGATACCTTTCACAAAAAAAAGGAACATTGTTCTTATTTTTGTGTCTTTAAGGATTCATGGTATACACAAGTAAAAAGTTAATAGGTAGGTGCCTTAAAATATTCAAACATTAAGAAGTTTCATGGCCCTAATCTTTTATAATGTTCTTAAAAGATGCATCCATCAAAGTAATAACTGAGATGTGTGAAATGCACACCTTCTCTGCCCATGTGAGGATGACATCCTCCTCCAGCAGATCAACATCGTAGAAGTCTTTGAGAATGATGGGCACTCGTGGCAGCAGTTGACCTTGATGAAGCTTCACCAGACACTCAAAGCCTCCCAGCAGATACTTCTGAGCTTTCTTATCATTGTGGCAGAACTGTAAGAAAAGAGAATTTGGGACTTTCAGCAACGTGATTGTATGGTAAAGTTCCAACATAAATTTAAATAAATATCATCAAAGTAGCATTTTTCTCAGATAAAACGAAATTACAACAACTAGAATATCAGAACACCCTCATTACAACGGGTTTAAATGACTGGTCAACACTTACTATCGAAATTCTAATCTATTAAAATGTAGTTTTAGAACTGGTATTCTGAGGCAACATACTCGTAGGAAGTGGCGTTTGTATTTTTTGATCTGGTCTCTGATGTTCTCGTCAAAGAGCAGTTCACTCAAGATGAGTGGCCCCATGGCCCTCACATCCAGCCTTTCCGCTTCAGCCAGAATTTCCTTATCGGCTGAGTCCATCGCTTCACTCTCCTTCTTTAGCTGATCAGAAAGCACACGAGAGAGAGAGAGATGTTTAGTCCTAGTAGTCTTGATAGATCTGTGCTTGTTTAGACCTAGATGTTATTCTAAATCTAATCTACAGAGATACAGAAATGGTCAGATATAAGGATATCAAGAGCGCAACAGTGACTGTCTAATTTTTCTAGAAGAATCCCCCGTTTTCTCAATAGAATAGAAAAATCTAACAAAAAGACCGTGCTTTCATTGTTTTATGAGAGAATGAACTATGCATCCTATGAAGCATTGTGAATGATAATCAAATCAAAAACAGCTGTACAAAATGAAAGTATTTATAGTTGTTGATTGAAAGTATTCAACCGATTTCCTTAAAGCAAAAATGAGAGATATACATAAGTTGTTTGAGTGTGTAAACTGGTC
Organism: Moxostoma hubbsi; assembly: GCA_032164185.1. NCBI lineage: Eukaryota > Metazoa > Chordata > Actinopteri > Cypriniformes > Catostomidae > Moxostoma > Moxostoma hubbsi. Next base: position 30,466,514 of record JAVLUX010000021.1, read on the forward strand.
AACTTTTTCTCTGGAGAAAATGGATGAGTTATTTAATCGCAGGAACCCTACTGTTGTGCTCCATGTTAAATATAAAACCAAGACTGGCATCATCACCTTGACAAAGTTGTAAAACATGTTCACTCTCTCTTCTAAGGTTTTTTCCAGGTCCTCGCTGAGGGTTAGATTCTTGGCATGGTCGCTGATCTCCTCCATGCGCCGACGCTGAGCCTCCTCTGTGGTTTCCTCTGCCCAGTCATCGTCTTCTTCCTCACCGTCCTACGTAATTACCATATACATCCACTTTAATAAACTGCCAACAAATGGTACTTGTATTATTCATGAGAATCCCTTGCTCCTGTCAAATACTCACCACAATATCTGGTGCATCTACGTCATTATGGTTCCCAGCCTCTCCACTTCCAGAGCCATTCTCCTTATCCTTCTTTCGGTTTTTCTTCTCTTTCTTCTCTTTCACACAGGTGCCATCACTCTCTAGATTTCAAAAACAAAGAAAAAAGATCAAACAGACTTAGCTGAAATCTGAATTTTAATTTAAGTCATTAAAACAAATTTAACCACTCCACTAATTTCATATTACTTCGTGCATGACACAACAAATTTTTCCAACAATTGATCATCACAATTCCAGTGGGTCAGAAGTTTTCATACACAAGTTAACTGATTTTTAGCAGAAAATTATGTAAAGCCTTTAGACAATTAGCTTCTGATATGCTAATTGGAGTATTGCACCTGTGGATGTATTTTAAGGCCTACATTAAACATCGTGTACCTCTTGGTTCATCCTTGGGAGCAATTTCCAAATGCCTCATAGTAACACATTCATCTGTACAAACAATAGTATGCAAGTATAAACACCATGGGACCACGCAGCCGTCATACCGCTAGAGGAGGAGACGCATTCTGTCTCCTAAAGAAGAACGTAGTTTGGTGCGAAGTGCAAATCAATCCCAGAAAATAAGCAAAAGGACCTTGTGAAGATGGAGAAAACTGGTAGACAAGTATCTACATCCACAGTAAACCAGTCCTAAAAATCGAGATACTGCTCAGTAAGGAAGAAGCCACCCTGCTCCAAAACCACCATAAAAAAAAGCCAGACTATAGTTTGCAAGTGCACATAGAAAAAAAATAAATGTCTAGAGATGCACCGATCGACTGGCCAGGGACCGGAATCAGCCGATTTTCCGCATGCTCGGCCATTCTCCTGTCTTTCCGATTGCGAGCCTGTTGGTCGGTCGGTCGGACGGACTTATTATTATTTTTTCATTTTCCCCTCGCCGGAGCACCAGCTGAGACTCCTCCCATCTACCGGTGATGCTTGATTCAACTTCTCGCGTCTACTGCCTGTGCAGATTTCAACAGAGCAGCTGGGTTTTGGTTGTCAGGTTGAGGTCACAAATTATTTGAAATGTGTATGGTGCGTCGATTGTGTGAGTAGGATGCGTTTCATACAAGATCTGGCAACTGGACAACCTTGGAATAATATATTGATGCAATTATTCATATAACGTGGTTTGGGCCATAAAAATTACGCGAGTTTCCCGGGAGAAATAAAACGGGAGGGGGGTGGGAGATGGTTGTGAAATACGGGAGACTCACGGGAAAAACGGGGGTGAGTGACGAAAGGTTTGTTACAAGCCGATCCCGAAGCAGAAATCAGTTTTAGCTCTGATATTTTGTATCTAACGTACGCTTAATGTCAATGTTGAGCGAGCATACTGGACACTTCAGTTTTGTTCATAGGCTTGTAATATTTGGAATTGTTTTGTTAGACAAGTAAAAAATAGAAAAAGGTCCATTTATAAAAATAGTGGAAAATGACATCTGTTTTGTTATATAAAGCAACTAATTTGCAGTTAATTGTTATCTCTACCTCTTTCCAGTCACAGAGCACTTTATATATCAGAAGTCAGAGAAGATCCTGTAACTTTGTTTGGGGGAAATTGTAATGTTTAATCATTTATTTTATTATGAAAATTAAACTTTGCATTGAAGAAAGGTAGATTTTGTTTGTATATGCGGTCAATAGTTCTTAGAAAGAAAATCAGAAAAATCGGCAGGTCACACTTGGAAAAATTTACAAAATAAAAATGATTCGGAAATCAGCCAAGAAAATTGCAATCGGTGCATCTCTATAAATATCTTCTGGTCTGATGAAACTAAAATTGAACTGTTTGGCCATAATGGCCCAAGTTTAAAGGCAATGCTACCAAAAATGAAAAATTATATTTCTCTACTATTATTCTGATATTTCACATTCTTAAAATAAAGTAGTGATCCAAACTGACCTAAGACAGGGAAAGTTTTCTACATTTAAATGTCAGGAATTGAGAAAAACTGAAATGTATTTGGCTAAGGTGTATGTAAACTTCTGACTTCAACTGTATATGGGATGCTAATATCAGCAATTTAAAAGGCCTACAGTATTAAACTATTTTCCAACAAATAGTTGGAAATTAAGCCTTGCATTACGCTTTTGATGCTAAATATAATGTGAACAGTGAAGCACAGCACCACTTACCAGGTGGGTTTTTGAGGATGAATGTGCTGAGCTTGTGCCGAGTGTCCAGCATTCCCCGATAACCACAGGCCTTGCAAGCGCTTCCGATAGTCTGCTTCTTTGGATTAACATTCTGAAAGACAAATAAAGCACAAATACAATGTGGGCAGGTTCAAAGAACTCTTAAAATTTTTAAGCGGATAAAGAAACATTATTATTGGAGGTTTTCTCTTATCAAAGACCATGACCGTAAGGGTTGTGTCTCCACTACAGTCTACAGAAAAATAATTGGGGGAAAAAAAAAAAAAAGAGTGAACTGATGCCGTTGAGACAAAATTGATGAATTGTCCACTGACAAGTCCAAAATGTAATAAAACGAATCTGATGCAAAAGTCACTTCAAAACAGTCCTCAATAAGAATACCTATAGTTGACTTAACACCTTTAATCCCAAAGGTTACTTTATTTTTGACACAAAACGCTAAGGTCTAATGTTCTTTTTTTTAAAAGTATAGATTATTTGATAGTGCGCGCATACACAGGAGGTTAGTGCAAGCATGCTGTGACTGCTATGAGATACTGGACTTATACGCTTTAGCAGTTTAGACCCATAACAGGGTCTTCATATTAGGGCTGTACAATGCTAGTCGACTAGACTGTTCTGATGCTGCTAGTCGACACTGGAATTACTAGTTGGTAAATATTTTTCCCCATTAAACTGTTGGCTTTATATTTTTACAGAGGCAACACTTAAATTACTGTCATATTAATGTTACACTTTAAATATAATTAATATACAAATATTATATATAAAAAAATTGAGGATAAAAGACGCTGATTACAACCTCTGGAGTCACAAGTTTGAATCCAGTGCGTGCTGAGTGACTCCAGCCAGGTCTCATAAGCATTCCAAATTGGAGAGAAAATAATTTTTTTTTTTTTTTTTTTTTTTTTTTTTTTTTAAAGTAGCTATGAGGTCACTTAGGAGGTGATGAGGGAAGCGGATTTCCAAAACATTGGCGTGGAAGTTGCTATGGAAGTAGACACGGTGGCATAATTTTCACACTGTGAAAACAGACTATAAATCCGAAAATAAATAAATGAAGTGATATTATAAATGTAAACAATAATTGTAATTGTTCCACGAGACCGTACACCTCCGAACAAACAGCACATCAGACATGCGCATAGATGGCTTATTCATCCGTTCTTAAAAAGATAAGTATTTTATCAAGCGAGTCTGTGTGTCTAACAGCATTTCTTGTGTCATTCCGTATCCAAGATATTTTACAGTTACTCACCATGCACATTATATTCGCTACCTGCAATTAAATGTTTTCTGTCAGTGCATGTACTTTCCTGCCGGTGTAATTTCAGTGCATTATTTAGGTTCATTTATCATGGGTCGTAAACTCTTCATTATGCAACTTTTATTTAAGGCTATTGTATTGATATTGGAAGTTCCATTCATAGTGTTTCCCCCTTTTACCCAGTACAAAATCTCACACTGGTGTTGTCCCTTGTAGAGTAAAACTGGTAACACACTGGCGGTTTTTTCCTATATCCACCTATATGGATGTTTTCATATTTGACTCTTCTATAAACCTGTGCATGCTTGTTATTTTTCCACCAAGCAGGCTTTTTCAAGAGCAGGACAATACAAGGCGAGCACGTCGCAGATAAATGCCCCTTTTCAGAGGAATTTAGAATCGGATTTGTAATAAAGTATTTTAAATGGGTCACAACATTTTTTTTAAAGATTGTTTTCTGAAGGTGGGTTTCTTTTTAGAATAGTCGACTCCAAAATTTCAGTTTAAACATCCGTGAAATTGGTTGTTCTGCACATCCCTACTTCATATTACTTCAGACTCGAGTTATACAAATCCATGTATCCGTTGACCTCACACACACACACACACGTATTATTGATGTGCACATTCACCGTTGTTGCTTCAACCTGATGTTTAGCAGGAATTACATATTTTTCTAGCTCTTCTTCATGACAGCCTTGGTGACCTACTAATTAGTGAAAATAATTCCATGTGCCTTCTGCGCATTGAGTATCTATGGTAAAAAAAAAAAAAAAAGGCTTTACATGGGTAAATGAAACAAAAGTGAGATTCAAGCTGAAACCAGAACGTCACAAATGCCCAGTCAATACATGAACAATTCTAATAACTTATGTATAGCAGACATTTGCATAGTTAGATCTATGAATCTTGAGAGCAGCAAGCGCATTTAAGAAGACTTGTGATCACAACCATCTACTTTGGAAGAATTAGGGATATTTTGTCAACAAGTGGACTTGTGTAGGCATTTTGGAATGCAAGGGACAAAGTCAAAAGTGTACTGAACTGCATCATAAAATGAACTGACCTTGCACTTGCACCAAAAAGACAAAAACAAGTTTAAATTCTCTCCAGAAATGTCCAAACATTTGCCAGACAGCAAACTGGAATAGTCGTTGATGTTTAACCATGTGTGGACAAATCTGTATTTACCAGGCAACCCTTACTCTCTTAACTTACTAGGTCAGTCTCAGGATTGTCACACTCAGAGCACAGCACAAACTTGCGGATGAATCCATCCAGCATATCCTGCAGTTTGTTGGCTTCATGTGATCCATTTACAATGTAGCGGTCATTCTTTGCGTCAAACTGAGTCTGCGCCCCCAACTCGCAGCCGAAATACTTAGTTGGATCTGAGGAAACAGCAAAGATAGGAATGTCACAAAATACAGATACATTGATTTTTGATCAGCAAGTTATTTTCTCAAAAAGTTTGAGGCATTGATATATTAACAATAGCTGACTTTTAAATCAAAAGCTTAATGTGCGTTTTACTGTCAGTTGGCCTTCCGTTTAAGGTGGCGTAATAGCTTTGGGAGATCACAAGGGTATAATATAACATTAATGAACTTAAAGGATTAGTTCACCCAGAAATTAAAAATCAATTCATCATTTACTCACCCTCATGCCATCACATATATGTATGACTTTATCATCTGCTGAAGATTTTTAAAAGAATACCTCAGCTCTGTAGGTCAATACAATGCAAGTGAATGGGTGCCAAAATTTTGACGCGCCAGTATTCACATAATGGCAACATAAAAGTACTCCAGTTGACTCTGGTGGTTAAATCCATATCTTCTGAAGCGATATGATATGTGTGGTTGAGAAACAGATCAACATTTCATACATTTTTCCTTCACTTCTGTTTTTTGCGATTCACATTCTTCATGCACATCACCCCCTACTGAGCAGGGACAATTTATGATAAAAATGACTTTAATATTGTTCTGTTTCTCACCCAAACCCATCATATCTGAATGTGTGGAATTAACCGCTGGATTTATATGGATTACTTTTATACTGCCTTAATGTGGATTTTGGAGCTTAACATTTTTGGCACCCCTTCACTTGCATATGGAGCTACAAAGCTGAAATATTATTCTAAAAATCTTCATTTGTGTTTAGCAGAAGTCATACATACCTGGAATGCCATGAGGGTGAGTAAATCACGAGTTTTCATTTCTGTATGAACTATCCTTCATTATTGAAGGATGCTGTTCAGGCGGCAGTCCAAATAGTGAATTTAGTCACCAAATGCACAAGTTATGAAGGCTTTAGCATTTCAAGAATGAACAAAGCAAAGTTGAGTTTGCAAGTTAGTTTATGAAACTGGTGCAACTGCGCAAACTGAACAATTAGAAATGGTGACCGTTATTATGCAATTTCTCTTGATCTAGCCTTTAATAGGTTTCATTCAAGCTGTCAAACAACAAAATGACATGCTTGCACCTGAAAATACATGTTGGCTTTATGAAAGATACATATACGCAATACATCTCCTGTGATGGCTAGAGTAATCAATCAATGTCTTTTGATAATGATTTGGGTCAAATTTAATGAAAAACTTTTCAGTACAGATTTGAGTTGTTATCAGCGGAGCTGCAGAATTTTTGTGTCGTAGCTGGAGGTCATTGACAGACACCGATCCCCAGCGACGGTGTGTGTGTAACTTCATAGAAAAATGATTTAGTCTGGGAGACACGTCCGTTCTGCGACCGCTTTTAAGTTATTCTGCCGCTCACATTGTACCAAAGTTGGTAACAAACAAAAGTTTCAAATAACTAACTACAGTATATCAAACTTGTCTGATATTAACAACTAATTGTAACTAAAAACGTACATGTTGGAGGCCTATTCAGTGCCTTTGCAACATCAACCATGTTGACAATGACCGTCTTGATTCCATTCCCTTTGCCTTCCACCTGTAAAATGAACAGTGTGAAAAGTAGATTAGAAAATATATCCTTAAGCTTTATAAAAAATAAACTGCATTCAGCACCAAAAACAGTCTCTTTTTGGCATGACAGGTACCTTGGCAATCAAACGGGGCATCTTGTAGCGGTAGAACTGATCCAACACATTGCGGTTGACGTTGACAGACATTTTGAGTGATCCGAGGACCTATCAGCAAGATAAAAATATCTCGAATGGAACTTTTTGGGTATCTTCTGTCTGGAGAAGAGGGGATGACATAAACAACTGCAAGTGTGCTCGGTCTCTGACATGAAAAAGGTCTTGCCACAGTGGCTGCAAACTCTTTGCTCGTGGACTAGGTTTCCCCTGCTTGTGTTCCAACAGCTGTGCAACAGCTCTGAAATGTGAAGAGAATCAGAAAAAGCTTTATTGCGAAGTACGTTTTTTTTTTTTTTACACATACAAGGAAAAACACTGCATTAGATTAGAATACATATACAATGTTTGAGTCACATGGGTTGTATGACTCAAGAGGTACGTCTAATAGAGGCAAACAACGGTCTTTTCCTGAAATGAAAAAAAACGTCATGAAGCAGAGCCCTTGATCAAGAGCTCGGCTACATTCGTCACTGGCTACGTCAGCAGGTCCTAGTATGACTCAAGCCAAATGAACACGTGGTGAAAAGAAATGTAAACGCAATGTTACTTAACGGAATAAGCTTTCTAATACCAATCAATTGTAAAATTACAATTATAGCATTTTATTCTGCCCGAGTCCATCGGTTAGTGCAACTGAATGTAAATAAACAAAACATTTCGGAAAAAGCAAAGCGACAGGTATAAAACCACAACTGGTATTTCAAAATCCATATATATACATACACTCGTTTTAGCCCAAGGTCAATATTACCATTGATAACCGATCTAGCACAACCCACATACAACTGTTTTCACATCGAAATAATGACGTCAAATACCAATGACGGACCACAGTGAATATTCAATGATTAAAAGAATCCAGACAGACCTCAGAAAGAGTCCGTAAAGTTGTGTGATCGTCGCGCTGCTGCTGAGAGCGCAATGACGCCATTTTGTTCCTATCTGTCAAGTTACTTCATACCCATTAGCTAACGCGGTGTACACGTTTAAAAAGGCCTCAAAAGGCACTCATGCTCACCTCTTCTGTTCATTAAGTTCACGAGTATGTGTAATACACATTAAGAGTTAAGTAAATGTGACTAGTCGCTCGTATACTCACCGTTTCCGTAAAATAAAGACATAAACACAACGCTAGTCGTCCAGCGACACAGTGAAGGGTTGACAGCGAAGAGCCTGGAGATGGTTTGTGTCGTGATCCAAAGAATGTAACACGACTCAACGGGAAAGACAGATTAGACCTGTGAAGTGCTGAGCGATGCAGCCGATCAGAAGGGGGATATCAGATCTCCGGGGAGAAGCTGGATTAGGAAGAAAGAGCTGCTTTTGTCAAATGTAATTTGGTTAGGCACTTTCTGTGACACTTCTAAAAGTTAACCAGTCGCTAAGGATATGTCTGGGGAAAATTAATTCACCAGCAGTTTGTATTTTGACATTCGTTAAGAACACGTCTTACCTCTCCAGAACCTTCTTGCTCCACGCAATGGTAGAATGATCTGCGCGCCGCTCACGACTCGTGGTATCCACATAGTCCCGCCCACCTCGGTCAAACTCACTTCCTGTATCGAAATTAACAACGCTGACGTTCTCCTTTTAACGACAATCATCGCTGAACCACCTAGAATTACCATTTGTCTGCGTTTTTTTTCTTCATAAAACTCCCTTGTAATATGCAATAGAAAATTATAGGTTATGTAAATTAGCCTAGTTGTCTGTTTTGTATAATAGAAAATTAGACTTTAATCCACACGCTGGTGTCTAAATAGTGTTAAATACAATAACATGCATCTGCATCAATGGGATGAAAAATAACAGATGTGCAATGGGGTTCAAATCAAAGAGGGCATCATACAACAGTCCATATAGGCCTACAAATGAAACATTGAACTTTGCATGCTATCAGAGTGTAGAAACTAGTAATAACCCTGCATATTAAAGGTGCACTAATCTTTTCTGCATTAAAAAGTTTTGCTCCTAGTTGTTTTATTCTACATGGAGTGGGTCCCCTCATGGGGGCTGCCATGTTAGGATCACATGACCAGGTGAATACTACTCACTAATGCAGCCTTCACATGCTATTGGAATTATCATAAATATGAGTTTCCCACTCTGAACTTGCACACTTCAAGTCGTAATTATTAAATTAACGCTTGCCATTTTGGTCATATTCAAACATTCTATGCATGCTGAACATTTTTACACCGTTAAAATTGCTTGTATTTGACCAAAATTCCATTATCGTCAGAAATCTAACTGAATGACAGGTATTATGCCCTGATCTATATATAGATCTATATATAGATCAGTGGTATTATGGTGTTATATTCCTCAAGAAAGATGTATGAATGAACCTGCGGTCGTCCATGTTTCCTGTACTTTCCAACAACAAAGCAGGTGAAGACCTTAATTACCACATCCGAAGTAGGAAAATTATAATAGCACATGAAGGCAGCATTAATCTCTTAATTACCACCCTCTTATTGGACCGTGTGCTTCCACACATGGATTGAATTAATCATGGCTGACTGTGAATAGTGAATTTCTACAATGGCATCAATAAATGAAAACTATTGCAATAGCTTGATTTAATTTGTATGATGCTGCATTCCAACCACTATAAGCTTGCTAGTATATGTTCAAGACAACATACATAAAATATTGCTAAGTGCACCTTTAAAGTAGCCCAGGCTGGTCAGTTTGATGGTTTTAGGGGTTTTGTTCCCCCTTCTTCTTCTTTTTTTTGTTGTTTTTTTTTTTTTGCACTTGTCAGCTGATCAGGCTGCGAAACCAGCTGGTGGACCGCTGAACACCAGCTTGGCCAAGATGGGAACCAGCTTTAACCAGCTTAGTGCAGCAAACCACCTTAGGCTGGTTTATGATATAGAGCTATGTAGAATAGCACCTTGATTACTAGCCTGAGATTATTGGCCAAAAAGGCCATTCTTATTCAGAAGAGAGTTAAATGATGTGTCCAAACATCCAGTTTACAATGATATACTTATTAGGAGCAGGCGTACACTATCCTTCACATTACTTCAGCATCAAAACACCAATCGGTAAAGTCCAGATTTTTTACCGTCGTTTCATGGGTGACTAGCAAAGCTGTAACACCATGGTACCATGTAGGTGAAATAGCTGTGCTATATTTTTAATCTTGACTTAGACAATAATGCCTGTTATCACATGTTGTGTGTTGGTTCAATAAGCACTGGCAAATCCAAGTTGTGTTTCAATTTCATTTTCACTTTCATTTCAACACTTGCCATTCTGTATTGGTTTTTTAAATGTTTGAAAGATGTTTTTTTAATTTTCGAAAGTTGTGTTTTGATTTTAAATTAGGATGGTACACCCAAGGTTTCAGTTTCACTTTCATTTACACTCACGTGATGTAATGTTGTGACATCAGTCTTTATCCTTAAACCTCCAACAAGGGGAACTTGCCATGAGGAAAGTCCCTAGCAACCTAGAAAATCCACATAAATATGCCTGGTTTGAACAGTGCAGCCTCAAAATTTTCTTTGTTGCAACTGTAGAAGAAATGAGTTCTAGATTTGTCTCTGTTAAACAAGTATTGTTTGTAGAAGAAAATATGTTACGGTTAAAGTGGCTCAGGCCAAAAAAGAAGGGCAGGGATGCAGATGGTCGGAAACCTCTGCTGGACAACACGACTAAACAGCACACAGAAACAACAGGTGGTAAGATACTTGCTTGTTATTTTTAAATAATTACCATTGTTTGAAGTCCAGGACCTTTTAAACTAGTTAACTAGTGATGGTAAAAAGGTGATTAAAAAGGTGTACAACTTAATAAAAAAATTGTGCATTCATATCAATTTTAATTATCATAGATTCAGGTTATTTATAATTTGTGCAGTAGTATGTATAAACTGACAATATTTAGGATTTGAACATTTGTAGCATCGGCCATTAACTGTGCATAACGGGCTAACCACAGGGGGTCATTCTACCAAGTGTCAATCCCAAATCTACTGTCAGCCTTGTCAATAGATAAAATAATTTTTCAGAAAATGTCAGCAATTTCTGGGTACATCACATTTGCTTTCTTTAAATTATTGTGTTATTTGTGTATATAGTTTTAATAGATCAGAGTTGTATACATTTTTCCAACACATTAAAGATTACTGATTAATCTGCAAGATTAAACAACATGAGAAACTGTCCTGAAAAAATGAGCTCCTAAAATTACAGCATAAAAGATAGATAGATAGATAGATAGATAGATAGATAGATAGATAGATAGATAGATAGATAGATAGATAGATAGATAGATGACAGATGGATAGATGACGGATGGATGGATGGATGGATGGATGGATGGATAGATAGATAGATAGATAGATAGATAGATAGATAGATAGATAGATAGATAGATAGATAGATAGATGACAGATGGATGGATGGATGGATGGATGGATAGATAGATAGATAGATAGACAGATAGATAGATAGATGACAGATGGATGGATGGATGGATGGATGGATGGATGGATGGATGGATAGATAGATAGATAGATAGATAGATGACAGATGGATGGATGGATGGATGGATGGATGGATGGATGGATGGATAGATAGATAGATAGATGACAGATGGATGGATGGATGGATGGATGGATAGATAGATAGATAGATAGATAGATAGATAGATAGATAGATAGATAGATAGATAGATAGATAGATAGATAGATAGATAGATAGATAGATAGATAGATGATAGAGCAATGTAAAGCAGATTAAAGGCCTTTTGGGTTTGTTTACATTTGAAGTTTGAATTACTAAGCATTCCATTGGGACATTTGAACATTCCATCAAAACAAGTTCATTGGGATGTTTCTGATTTTTCATCATCCATGCTGCAAAAACTGTATTCCGATCAGTTAGAAAATACATGGCACTCTATTACTCTTCGTCAAGCCAACATAATTAAAACCTTTGTTGTCATGATGCATCTTTTTCATCTCGTCTTAGTTATCATTGACAAAATAAAAAAAACCTTCATCAACGAACATTTTCATCAGTAATTTTGTTGAGATTAACACTAGGAACCACTAATCTTTATGAGTTAAGAGCAGCATGAAATGATGCATCACATTTGATTTTAAAATGAACAAGGTTTTGAAGGAATTACATTTTCATACACAAATTCAATTTATCTGATTTTAACAGGAGAACAGATACTAAAATACATGGAAAGTACAGACCAGTCTGGAGTGTATTTTCATCTAATTGCTGCAACGGCTGAAGTAAATGGGGAGCAAGTGCTTAGTATTCTCAGACAGATTCTTCATGGACAGTCAACCCCCCAGGAATTTGATGCTGCAGCTGCCATGGTGAAAAGCTGGAGCAAACTGAATAGCATTACCACGGGCAAGAAAGAAGTCAGCTATCCACAAGACTGGCTCTGTGAATACCTTCAGGAAATAGATCAGTTTTTAGAGCAACACTTTCCCACACTGCCAACAGAGGGACCTGAAGGATCTCATACGCAGTTGGAAGACTATCTGAAGCTTGTGTGGAGAAACATGTGTAATGATGTGTTTCGATTAACATCTGTTTTGAATGATGCTGGACTGCTAGGTCATTTGATTGACAGTTACAGCCATCACCTCTTTACCAAGTTGGACCTACTTTTAAACAGGGATCTTACAGTGACTGAGACCTTCCACATTCTATGGTGGGGAAAACAGGTGTTCTTCAGGTGGGCAGTTTATTTTTCACTGTGAAAATCAAAGAATACTTGAGAGGCACCATTTGGGATTCTTCAGATGCCACATTAGTGGAATCCTCTGGAGAACATTTAGGCACTTTTAAATCACAAATATTCTATTTATGTACAGTATACAGTACTCAAGTAATAAGTGTTTCAAAACCTTTCTTTCATCATGGGGTTTATGAAGGAACTGTTTAAAGTCTTATTTAAAACATATTTTAGGAACTAAAAACTATTTTCTGAGGAAACTGAAAGGGTGTCTAGAGGTTCTTCTGAGGGTTCCACCAGTGTGGCATCTAAGAGAAACCTCGAGAATCTTTTCATTTTGTACAGTGTAAATTCTTGTACATTCTAACTAATGAATAAACAATCAAGTTTGAACTGTTGAAATGTATGTAAATATGCACTTATTTACATTTCAGTCCAGACCTAGCAGATATCTTCAGAGTCCACGACCCTCTGCTGTTGTCAGGGTGGTTTGAGAGAGCAAAGCAAAAACTGCTGCAGGTATTTCAGGTAGGACATTTCAGAATTATTATTTTTTTTTTTTATGAATTAATTTCCTATTATGATAAAGCACACATCATAAATGTGTAAGAGGATCCAAAACAGCGTGATATTTTGCAAGCGATTGACACGTGCATCTTTGTCCCACTTTGACAGAAGAAAATCTCTAATACTCTACTGAACATTCTGTGCTATGTGGAGCAATATAGACCTAATGGGGACTCAATGGAGGAAGAAGATTTCATCAGAGTGCACCTTGATGTTATTCAGGTAGTTATTACACAGAGAGAAAACATATTTGTCTTGGTCGTGCAAAAGGACTACAAGAGTGCAATTAAAGAAAATGTATTGCATTCTAGTTTTATGTTCTCTCTTTACAGTGTCTGAATGCTGTTATTCTAAATGCCAAAGAATTTAGTCTGACCTTGATACATGAGGTACAAAAACTCTGTTGTGAAGAGCTTCATGTTTTTGTTCAGATGTAAGTAAAATATATATATATATTCATATTAATCAACTTTTCTGTCATATGAACATAATATCCTTTTGAAAATAAATGACTATAATTCATATTTTTGAGTCCTATGTGTGTTTTCAAAGGTTTGTGCATACAGAGATAAAACATCTAGAAAAACTGCAACCCCTGAAGATAGAAAACGCTGTGTATCTGTTTTGGCTAACCAACACCTGTCGGCAACTCAGGTGAGTTTTTATCTTTAATGGTGAATTTAATCAACTAAACTATGACTTAAATATGACTCAGAGCTGTATAATTAATTGACTTTTCCAATAAATTCACGTATATTCATTCATATAACTTTATATAACATGTAACTTTAATGCTGTTTTCTGCTGTGTCGTCATAAAACCAGTGTTTATGCTTCTATTTTTCATTTGGTTTAGATTTTTTGCTGTCGAAATCAAGAGTCTGGAGATAAACAACAGGGAATACCTAGTAGACACGGTCTATGTGTTACAGAAGATGGAAGATGACGTTGTATCTATTGTACAAAAGATGATGAAACACATGGCACAGGTGCGTCATTAAAATCATCAGCACACAAGGAAAGTTGTGGTAATTCCCAAATAGACAGGATTCTAAATAAGGGGAGATCCCTGAAAATCCATTGTTTTTTTAGTTAGGCTACATATCAGGTTCTTCAACAATAAAACCACTATGACATCAACAACAATACTGTAACCTTTCCTGACACATATGGAGTGCTTGATCGATCCAGTCTTTGTGTTTGCATCAAGTTATAATTTATTCTTAATGCAATTTTACAGTAGATTAAATTGAAAAACTATGAATTAATTGCAGTTTATCTGTAAATGGACATTTCCAGGACAATTTAAGAAGTTATTTCAAGCAAGGGAATGAGAATATTCACAAACTGACAGAGGCAATCCTAAACCTGTGTGCATCTGTACCCAAGACTGATGTGGGAAAGGAGATCCAAATGGTGGGTTCTGTAATAATAAATCCAATTCCTTTAAAACTCCATTCTACTAAATCAGAAATGTAGCCTGAAATAACTATCCAACCCTTTTCTACCTCTCTCTATCTTTCGAATAGATCATTGTGAATCTAGCTTACGACTGTGTTTCCCGTGTGTATCTGGATTGCCTCATGAAGATCAAGTTTGAACGGCTAAAAAAGAGATGGGGAAATGTTGAAGAAAGGATAAAATACGATGTTCTCTATTTTCACGAAAAATTCACTGAATGGGTAAAAAATAAATGTAATGTATTTTGGCCTTTAAAAATACAGTTAACTGTATAATTTACAATTTTTAAATGAATAAAAACATAATAGTTTAAGGGAACTGATTTCTACCCTCACTTATTAAAGCAAGCCAAGCAATGCAATGTAAATAATCAAAAAATTACGTGATTTTGGCAACATTTTTGCAAAATGATATTACGTGGCTCCTTACATGTGTCATGGCAGTTGCATGGTGAAATGTCCACTGATGGGTGGTAAAAGTGAGTTGAATTTTCTCCTAAATAGACAAGGTTAATACTCTATTGATCTCCGTACCCTAAACCTTAATCCTTAATGTAGAGCTGAGGAGGGCGGGGCGGAACAACGCACGCCCAGTCTGACTGATTGGGGGCGCGTGAGGGATAAAGGCGGCCGGTGATAACGGCTCGACAGAGAGAATGACATTGAGATGTGCTGTGTTTATGTGTTTTTTTGTTCAGTTTATTATTAAAACTATTATTTATATTGCCAAGCCGGTTCTCGCCTCCTCCTTGCCCATTAACCGCTTTACATTGGTGCCAAAACCCGAGAAGGAGGAGGGATTCCCGTCGCGGAGTCCTCGACACTGCCGTCCACCCATGGCAGCGAGGCCATCTGCGAGGCGAGTGGGGACTGGACTCCATGACTGCCTGGAGCGATGGAGCCGCTGCCAGGGGAGGAGGAGTGCCCTGCCGTCCCCAAGATACTTGGAGGTGTCGAGAGGACCGCCGTCCACGAGGGGAGGAGAGAAGCGACTCATCGACTGCCTGGAGCGGTAGGGCCGCTGTCAGGGGCGGAGGAGTGTCCCCACGAGTCGCCGGGAACACAGAGGGGCGTTCTGTCCGCCGGGGGTCGTAGGTCTGACTCCGGTCCGCCTGGGGAGGAGTGGCTGCCGTCCGCCTGAGAGGGTGGAGGAGTGATCGTGGACCACGCGTTTTTTTTTTTTTTTTTAATATATATTCCTATTTTCATATTCTGATTAAAGCTTTTGACCAAGACGTTTGTTTAGGGATGGTAAATGCTGATCCACAACAGCCTGTGCCCCCGCCTGTGGACCACCTCGAGGCTGGAGAGCTAGATACCAACGGCTGATCCGTGCGTTGGTATCCTTCATGTGATGGAGCCACTAGAATGGGCCATGGGCCGAATAGAGGGTGAAAGCATGCCCCAACAGATAGTACCGGAGGGTGAGGACCACCCACTTGATGGCCAAACACTCCTAGATTGTGCTGTACTTGGCCTCCCTCATTGCGAGCTTGCGGCTAATGTACAGCTCCTCCACCTCCACCATCTGGGACAGTACAACACTACATGCTAAAACGTTGCACAAAGGCACTGCTTCTGGATATTGCGTTGCATAGTCCACCAGAACCAAAACAAAGCGATGCCCATGTGCCGTCCGCTCTAATGGCCCAAGAAAGTCCGTGCCAATTTGTTCGAAAGGGACCTTGATCAACGGAAGGGGGCGCAATGGCGCTCTTGGGTGGACGGTGTCAAAAGCATTTGTGGTGCTTCTATATGTTACCGTCCAAGTTGTGAATTTAATTTATGCGAAAAACTATTATATCACAAAAACAATGTGTGAATAAAGCCGTGTTTCCATCCCATGTGTTCAAAAGAACAAAATCTCCACTTCCGGATAAATTGTAGCCTCTGCGACACTTTGTGTGCGCATTCCTCCATCCTTATGACTTTACAGTGGAGATCTATAAGATATTTTTCTGAAGTTTCAATAAACCTGCTCTTTGGCATAGTTCAAGTTTGTATTTGACTTATAAGTCCAGTTATGAGCAAATTATTCAGTTACGTGGCTTTTTTATGTGCATTTTATATTCCTAACAAATTTAGGAGTTTATTCTGTAAGTGTTTTTCCATCATAGTTTATGCACATTTCTTATTATCGAATAAAAAAAATATCCACCTCAAGCGAGCGGATATGTTTTAAATGCTAATTTTGGAGATTTTATTTGCATCTTGATGTTTACATCCAGCAGTTTTTATGAAACATCCCAAAAACGCACATAAAAATCCATGAATGGAAACCCAGTTAATGATGCTTTCAGCTCATGTGTCGACTCTCATGCTCTTCAGGAATCGTACCCCATTTCTTTGCACCAGAAGTGCAATGCTCTATCAGTTGAGCTGCTGTGCAATTTGATCGCATTCTAAATGTGGACAAGTTTTTAAATGTGGTTTGTTGTGTAGCCTAATATAAACGTAAAAATGTATCACCTTACAAGTAATGCATTATATTGAAAGTGTTTTGATGTCATAAGACAGCATTGAGTGAGGAACCGTGTAAAATTAAGTGTTCGTGAACTGACAGTCTGCTGTTTTACTCGTGATTTGTGTGAAATGGAATAAAAGTCAATGTTGTTTATAGTGCCTCTGGTGTTTATTTCACCACGGAACTGCTGCAATACATGCAATGAGCCACGAAAAAAATAAACTATTTCACTAAAATGTAGTAACACGATTCTGTGAAAAAGGGCTGATGTTATTGCTCCATTACAATGGAATATTTATGGACAATGCACAGCAATGTATAAGTCTCTTATTGCCTTTTTCCTGCAGAACGTGAGTGATGACCTGCAGAACCAGCTCCTTAAAAGAATGAGTGAAGTATTGTTTCACTGTGATGCAGAGGCAATGAAAATTACCTGTGCTAGTTTGTTCAAAGACTTTCAAGAGGACAGGTAAACTCATCCTCACCAATAACACTCAACTCGTCTTTGTAAAATCTATAGCAAATTTATAACCCAAGAATTGCCTTTGAGTGTCGTTACCTTTCCTGTGTTGGCATATTTTCTATTGAAACAGGACGTTTGGGCAGAACATAGTGAAGTGTCTGTACTTTCTTTAAATAGCCATTAGGATTTTAGTTAACATCACAACCATGAAACATGATTTACTACTTCCTATTGATGTTCAGAAGAACAAGGTGTTAGATATTGGACATTAATAGTTGTTTTTTTGTGAGCGTATTCTGAGAAGTTATTGGTATTTATGAAAATGAGGATTTAGTTTGCACCAAACATATGTGTGAAGTCTTTTCAATGTTTTTTTAGCAAGCAGTATTTACCTGGTTTGCTGCGCTGGAAGGGGGTGATATCTGAGCAAAAGGTGAGGGAAGTACTTGATGCAAGCCGACAGGGATGTCCAAATCCTGTACGTGTCAATCGTCATCTCCTGATGGACTTTTGCTGTTGTCTTGGTTGTAAATAACAAAGCACCATCTGTCAGCTTTCTTCAAGATGTATTTACAATTGTAATGTGATGGCTTGATTGTTTCGTGACATTCTAGTTATTTTATTACCGGTATTTATTGCTGCTAAAACAGATATTCAGACAGACCTGTAGCTGTATAGGGTTACAAAACTGCCTAAATTACACTTGAAAATAAGAAACAATGTATGTCCTTTCTGGTCAAATTCTTTTACATTGAATTGACGCTGCTGTTTACATGTCCAGTTATGAACTTTAATGTTCTATTATATATTTCTGTAACTTATATTATGTTTATAATATTATATACAGTATTTACTGTATACTATGAATATTATGTTATGTCTAAATGACTGTTTTGTGACATTCCAGTAATGAGCTTGACTTACCGTTATTTTATTTATTGCAAATGCGGTCATACTGAGAAGCCTATACTGTGGTGTAGTTACAGTATAGAGATAGTACATGTCACTGTAAAACATATTTTGCCTTTTAATTATCAGAAAATATAATTTAGAGTTAGAAAAACAGTCTGGAATTGATCTTGTTGGGATAACTTAAAGAGGTTTTTATTCCTGAGAAATTCAGCTGAAATTAAACCTTTAAGTTCTCACATCAAGCTTGCATATTTAGATATCCAGCATTCACTGTGGCATGTCTAAATTTAGCTAATTGCTGTGCTGTTTTTGTGCTGATTGTCAGAAAGTCAAGTTTACTTAAAAAGTCATCAAGGTCATTTAACAAGTTATACCGATTTTAAGCTAATTTTATGCTATGTTTAAAAAAACTTACTATCTCAAGTTGACAACTTTAAATGTTTTAAAAAGGCAGCATGAACGCTTACTTTTTAAGTTAAATCCAGATTTTTTTAACACAGTGCAGATATGAACAATTATGAACTGGATTTTTGTTTATAGAAATGTTGGACAACATTCCATTTTTAATATTTATCCATATATGTGCAGGGACAATGAATCCAGCAACACTTGATTTGAATAAAAAAATAATAATAATAATAAAACAAAACCACAAGTTTATATTTTTTTTATCGCAAGTGTTCCTCTCTATTATAAAGTTGATAGACAGTCAATTTTTCAAGGATAGGAAGCTGGAAGTAAAAACATACACTCTACAACTACATTCTGCTTTCTAGTACAGCTCACAGATTGTCAGGACAGCTTCATTAACAGAGTCTTTCAAAGACCTTCAGGAACTTCACACCTGTTGTGACAGCAGGTGGCTTTTCTTAGTGTTTAAAAAAAAGCCTTGTACCTTGAAACACCACTACACTCTAGCACAGGGGTGGGCAACTATTTTGGTAAAGGGGCCACATTGGGATTTAAGTAGTGCATTGGGGGGGGGGGCCACATTGTATTACTTTTGAGATACAATGTTCTGCATTGATTTGGTTTTTGTATCTTTTAAGCCCAGAAATAGTTGTGTACTCAATTTACTGAAGTGTATCTGTGACTAATGGGACTATTCTGCAATTACCTAAAGTATTGTATTGCTCTACAAAGGTAGATACTTTCCTATCAGGCATTAAAAAACTCAATAAAGGCTGAGCTTATACATTTATTTTACCATCTCTACTTCCCTGTTAATTTATTATTCAATTTAACACTCTACATAAGGGGTAGGTTTTTAATAAAAAATAAATAAATAAATACATTTCTAGAACTTTTAATGTTTGGGCAAAGTGGGCGAGTTTACTTGTTTTTTTCTAAAAAATTACCAGTTTACATGCTAAAAGGGTCATGATGCTGGTCTCCTCGATGGTTTGACTTTCAGCACACAACTGAATAACACAGGCTTCATGACTATGATAAATGATTACTGCAAGAGTTAGATTAACATACAGGCACGAAGGGACGTCAGCATTTCTAAATTGCACAAAAAAATAAATAAATTCATATACATATTCGTCTCTGGCTTGCTTTTGCTCGCTTGTCAATGATGCCGGGATCTACTTTTATATTTAATGTAATCACTGAGAAGGTTTACCTGCAAGCTTAGTAGCACTAAACATCAGAAGCAGCCTCAAGAATGGACAAAGAGTAGCCGTATAACACTTTTCCTTGAGCTGAATATTGCACTACAATTTGTTCAAAGGTGAAAGCCAGAGCTAGTAATAGCGCACTTGAGTGCATGGTTGCCAGATTGCACAAAATAAGTATAACATTAGTCAGACTATTTCAAGTATAAATGTCAAACCGGGGTGTTGTGTCGCTTATCTGGCAACCCTGACATGTTAAATGCTTGTGGAGATGCTTTAGGTCCCAATATAAGTTAACTTAATTATCCAATAAAAAAAAAAATAAATTAAAAAAAAAAAAAACGCTTTTACGTTAAATGAGCCGCGGTGCCACATTAAACAATTTGGAAGGCCTGATATGGCCTGCGGGCCATATGTTGCCCATGTCTGCTCTAGCACATAATATCCTGTTGGTAGACATCTGTTATAGACTTTCCCAGAATCCAGTGGCTGCTGAATCACACATAGCTGCAAAGATAAGTTTTGAAGTATTTGATACGGATTATCATAAATACTGTTTCTTCAGATGAACATTTTTATTGGTTGATTCTCAAACATAACACAGAACAGAGCAAAATATACATTATCAACCATTATCCCCCTTAACCCCCATTAAATCCCTATCCCTGTCCCAACCCCCACCAATCATTCCCATGGTCCAAGCCTGAGTATACACATATAAACATGAAGAGAGAGAGAGAAAGAGAGAAAAAATTGGTTTCTCTCCTCATGGCCCTCACCGAGAGCCTTCAAGATAGGTCATGTACCGTATTTGTCCCATTTCTTACCACATGCATCTAATCTGCCAAACTGTTTGTATGACATCTTTTCGAATGCGGCCACCCTGCCCAATAAATCCCAAACTGCTGTGTTATATTTTCAAATGATCTCAAAGCTCAGTTTCCATAAAGGTCACCAAGTGCAGCAACACCCTTCTCCATCCATTCTTTACAGAAAAAGTGGGACTTGTTAATACATACAGTAATTTGGGGTTCAGCCATATGCTTGAGGAAACATTTAGGTAAGTATCATAATTTAACACACCTTTGTCCATACTGAATGTAAGTGTGATATATTGGGATTTTTACTTCTCTAGGCAATTTAGTAGAAAGACTTTACTATGGTGAAATTGGGGCAAGGACCGCTTGTTAAATTTTGTACCAGGGATGGTCTCTCTCAGATGGAAGAGACCAATGGGGTGAGGCCTAAACCTCTTTTGTCCATTGGTCTATGTAACTTAATGAAATGTTACAAAAGGTAATTTACCATTCCAAATAAAAAACTTAGATGTTCTAGATATTGTTTAAAATGTGAAAGAGGAACTTCTAGAGGGAGAGCCTGTAGTAAATAATTGAATTTGAGGATACAATTATTTTTTTTATAACATTGACGTTCCCAGCCATAGACAAATTTAGTGAAGCCCACTTATCAGTCAAAAAAAGCCAAATTAATCTCTGAACCCTCAACCAAAATTCTTGGATCTTAACACATCCTCAAAAAAACATATGCTGTGTCCCTGATCCAACCTATACAATCTAGAGGGAGTCCAGTAGAATCAATGTAAGATCTTAAATTCAGACAAATCAGATGGACCCTTGCATCTCTAGATGTAGACTAGCCCACACGCCCTCCTCCATACCAAGTTGAAATCTTTCTTCCATAATCTCTTGATAGAAGTTAAAGCTCCATCCTCCAGACTCTGAATTAACAGGGAGTAATACACTGATGCCTCGTGACCTTTTCCAAAAGCAGTAATCACCACTCCCAGAGAATCTGCCGCTTTAGGGGGGGATATATGCTACGCCAAAAATAGTACAGAACAGGTGGTGCAGCTGTAAATACCTAAAGAACTGAGATAGAAATCTTAAAATGTTACTGTGGCAGCGGGGGCGTGGTCAAGCGCCCGTCCGGAGAGGGGGAGCGGTAAGGGCGCTTACACCTGAGCCAAAATATGTCTAACACCTGTCTCTAATTTCAGTGAGCACGGGGAGAGCGGCATAAAGGAGACACAGCACCGCCAGTGAGGGGGAAAAAAAACGCCAGTCCAGTGTTGGCAGTCGAAGATAGTTGAGGAGAAGTTTATGTTTGTTATGAGAAGTAGTTTACGTTGGTTATGAGAAGAAGTTTACGTTTGTTATGAGGAGAAGTTTATGTTTGATACTGAAAAAACCTGTGGACTTTATTTTGGAGAATTAAATTAAACCTATACCTTTGCGTTGGAAAGCCTGTCGCCGTGTCCTTCTTCCCTGCCCAGTCGAGACGCTTTTGTTACAGTGGTTCCGAAACCCGGGATTGTGATTTCCAGAAGCATGGAAGGTCGTCCCGTAGAGTCCTCCCAGCTGACCGAAGTCCTCCAGTCCCTCGCTGCGTTACATCAAAGCCACCATCAGTCCCTGCTTGAGCTCCGAGAGGACCAAGATCGACGTTTTTTTGAGATCATGCGGGCTCAAGCAGAGGACCGGCATGCCATCCGGAGCCTGCTCAGCCAGGAGGTCGCTCCTGCCTCAGCCGCGACCCCGGACCATCGCTTCCCGTTGCCCCCGCCCACGTTACAGAAGATGGGGGCAACGGACGACCCCGAAGCGTTTCTGGATCTGTTTGAGCAGACCGCAGAAATCTGGGGCTGGCCGCGCGACCAGTGGGCAACCTCCCTCCCCTTCCCCTATGTTTTTTTCCGCTCTTCCCCCTCCCCCTCCCCCTTCTCGCTCTGTCTTCCCTCCAGGGTCCGTTCCTGCCCCCCGCAGGCAAGGAGCCTGGCAGAGACCCACGGTGGCAACGCACACCCCCCCCGCCACATTCAGCCGCTCTCCCCCTCAGGTGGGGGCGTCCGCCGACGCAGGTACGGGTGTGGCGCCTGGGCCAGCCTGTTGGAGGTGCGGGGACCCGGGCCACTTCCGTGATCAGTGTCCGATGATGGAAGTGGGGACGGTGGTTCGGGTCTCCGATCCCCCGCATGCTGCCCCCGATCGGGCTGGAGCGTACCGGATTTCGGTAAGAATCCAGGGGGGTACACACCAAGCATTGCTGGATACCGGTTGCAATCAGACCACCATCCATCAACGCTTGGTTCAACCCGGGGCTTTGGGCACAACTAGACGGGTGAGGGTGAGGTGTGTGCATGGGGATATTCACAAGTACCCGATGATGACCTTGTTAGTGAAATTCCTGGGAAAAAAGCATAGAGTAGAGGCAGCGGTTAGTCCCCGCCTCACCCATCCTCTGATTTTGGGAACCGATTGGCCAGCATTTAAAGATGTGTTAGGGGGAGTTTATACGGATGGGTCCTGCACTAAAGTGGGGAGATGTGCGATGTGCGATGCTTTGACAGGGGAGGCGGAGCCGGGGCCGTCCTCGGCTGCTCCAAATCGGGATGACGAGGAGAGGGGCGAATTCCCTGACGAGGATTTCCCTTTGGAGCAGTCGCGGGACGAAACCCTCAAGCATGCCTTTGACCAGGTGAAAATGATCGATGGACAGCGTCTTCAGCCAGACATCGCTCTCGCACACCCCTATTTTACAATTATAAATGACCGACTATATAGAGTGACGCAGGACACTCGAACGAAAGAAAATATGACACAGCTTTTGATTCCACGGAGCCGCCGGGAAATGTTATTCCAGGCAGCTCATTATAATCCCATGGCGGGTCATCTAGGGGAAAGAAAAACACTTCTCCGACTAATAGCCCGTTTTTATTGGCCGGGCATTAGCGGTGACGTCCGCAGGTGGTGTGCGGCGTGCCGCGAATGCCAGCTGGTAAACCCACCGGCCACCCCAAAAGCGCCATTGCGCCCTCTTCCGTTGATCGAGGTCCCCTTCGAGAGAATTGGAATGGACCTCGTCGGGCCATTAGAACGGACAGCACGCGGACATCGCTTTGTGTTAGTCCTAGTGGATTACGCAACGCGATATCCGGAAGCAGTGCCTTTAAGCAACATTTCAGCACGTAGTGTTGCTGGGGCGCTCTTCAAAATAATCTCCCGGGTGGGGATTCCGAAAGAAATCCTCACCGATCAAGGCACAACGTTTATGTCACGCACACTTCGCGAACTTTACGATCTGTTGGGCATTAAATCGATTCGCACTAGCGTGTATCATCCGCAGACAGATGGCCTAGTGGAACGTTTTAACAAAACCCTCAAAAACATGATTCGTAAGTTTGTGCACGAGGAGGCTAAGAACTGGGACAGATGGCTCGATCCCCTGTTGTTTGCAGTGCGAGAGGTCCCGCAAGCCTCAACCGGCTTCTCTCCATTTGAGCTGTTGTACGGGCGATGCCCGCGCAGCATCTTAGATGTTTTACGAGAAGGCTGGGAGGAGGGGCCTACAAATAGCAAAAATGAAATTCAATACGTTCTTGACCTCAGAGCAAAGCTCCACACTTTGGGAAAACTAACACAGGAGAATTTGCTCCGGGCTCAAGAACGTCAATGCCGGCTGTTTGACAGGGGAGCGCAGCTGAGGGAATTTGCACCGGGAGATAAAGTTCTTGTATTGCTTCCCACATCGAGCTCCAAATTACTCGCCAAGTGGCAAGACGAGTGGGTGATCTCGATTATGAGGTTAAGCGAACCGATAGGGGGAATGCGCGTCAAATTTACCACCTCAACCTCCTTAAATTATGGAGGGAGGCGGTCCCTGTATCGTTGGCTACGGTGGTCCCAGAGAGGGCGGAGCTCGGACCGGAGGTGAATCCAAACCCAGATCTCGATGCCCCGGTCATTTGCGGAGACCACCTCTCCCCGTGCCAGCGAGCAGAGGTTGCCAGGTTGCAGAAGGAGTTTGCGGACGTGTTTTCTCCCCTACCAGGTCGCACGAACCTCATCCAGCACCATATCGAGACCGAGCCGGGGGCGGTCGTTCGTTGCCGCCCTTATCGCCTCCCCGAGCATAGAAAGAAAATTGTTCAGGATGAATTGAATGCCATGCTTGATATGGGGGTAATAGAAGAATCCCACAGCGACTGGTCCAGCCCGGTCGTTCTTGTTCCCAAGAGTGACGGGTCGGTGCGGTTCTGTGTGGATTACAGAAAAGTCAACGCGGTGTCTAAATTTGACGCGTACCCGATGCCCCGCGTTGATGAACTGCTCGATCGGTTAGGTACTGCTCGCTTTTATTCGACATTGGATTTAACGAAGGGTTATTGGCAGATCCCCTTGACACCAATCTCCCGAGAAAAAACAGCCTTCACCACGCCGTTTGGATTACACCAATTCGTGACACTTCCATTCGGTTTGTTCGGGGCCCCAGCCACGTTCCAGCGTTTAATGGACCGTGTCCTCCGGCCGCACTCTGCTTACGCCGCTGCCTACATAGACGATATTATTATTTATAGTAACGACTGGCAGCGGCATATACAACATCTGAGGGCGGTCCTGAAGTCGCTGTGGCGGGCGGGGCTCACTGCAAACCCTAAGAAGTGCGCGGTTGGGCGTGTGGAGGTGCGGTATCTGGGGTTCCACTTGGGCCATGGCCAGGTGCGTCCCCAAATTGATAAAACCGCGGCGATTGCGACTTACCCTAGGCCCAAGACCAAAAAGGGGGTGAGGCAGTTCCTGGGGCTGGCTGGCTACTACAGAAGGTTCGTACCTAATTATTCGGACGTCACCAGCCCGCTGACTGACCTCACTAAAAAGGGGGCTCCAGATCCGGTCCAATGGTCGGAACAGTGCCAGCAGGCGTTCACACAAATTAAAGCCGCACTCTGTGGGGGGCCGCTCTTGTATTCCTCTAACTTCTCTCTCCCTTTCTTATTACAGACGGACGCTTCAGACAGAGGGCTGGGGGCCGTACTCTCGCAGGTGGTGGAGGGGGAGGAGCGCCCGGTGCTATACATCAGCAGGAAGCTCTCATTGAGGGAGACTAAGTATAGCACCGTGGAGAAGGAGTGTCTAGCTATCAAGTGGGCGGTCCTCACACTCCGCTACTACCTGCTGGGGCGGGCCTTCACCCTCTGCTCGGATCATGCCCCACTGCAGTGGCTCCACTGCATGAAGGATACTAACGCCCGGATCACCCGTTGGTATCTGGCTCTCCAGCCTTTTAAGTTCGAGGTGATCCACAGACCGGGGGTGCGGATGGCTGTCGCCGACTTCCTTTCCAGAAATGGGGGGGGAGTGGTAGGCAGGCCGGATGGCGCCCCGGCCTGAGTCGGGCGGTGGGGGTATGTGGCAGCGGGGGCGTGGTCAAGCGCCCGTCCGGAGAGGGGGAGCGGTAAGGGCGCTTACACCTGAGCCAAAATATGTCTAACACCTGTCTCTAATTTCAGTGAGCACGGGGAGAGCGGCATAAAGGAGACACAGCACCGCCAGTGAGGGGGAAAAAAAACGCCAGTCCAGTGTTGGCAGTCGAAGATAGTTGAGGAGAAGTTTATGTTTGTTATGAGAAGTAGTTTACGTTGGTTATGAGAAGAAGTTTACGTTTGTTATGAGGAGAAGTTTATGTTTGATACTGAAAAAACCTGTGGACTTTATTTTGGAGAATTAAATTAAACCTATACCTTTGCGTTGGAAAGCCTGTCGCCGTGTCCTTCTTCCCTGCCCAGTCGAGACGCTTTTGTTACAGTTACCTTAAAACCAAATTTTCAAATGATCTCAGCACTCCTCTCTCATATAGGTCACAGAGTGTAGTAACCCCCCTCACAATCCACTCGGGTCAAAATGAACACTAACTAAATCCCTCAAATTCACTGGAAATAAAATGGCTAAAAACCTAATGCTTTGCTTGGGCCACTGAAAGGCGCCAGGTTCGAAAGCTGTGGTAGGGTAATATGCTGTCAGAGCAAGAGCTTCCAATTTAGACCAATGTACCCTGTATCATGAAAATTTGGAGAAATAATTAATAATCCAGTGGAGGCTTGGCATAGATCTTCTAGGGTCATAGACAAACAATAATATGTCATCCACGCAGAGAAAATTTATGCACCACACCTCCTGCTACAATACCAAGACAAAAATAATCTGAAATTAATCTTTTGGTTTGCACTGCCCTTGATGTTTATATGTTAAATGGAGTAGCTTAATCCATCCAATAAAACTGCTCCCAAACCTGTACATTTCAAAAATCTCAAAAGATATTCTCATTCTACTCTATCAAATGCCTTTTTGGCATCAAGTGAGATGGCAGCAAGCAGGGTCTGATCATTTGCTACTGACCACATAATATTTATAAAACGTCTTATATTATCAGAAGAACTATGACCATGAATAAACCCCACTTGATCTGTATGTATAAGAGATGTAATTACTCTGCTTAATTGATTAGCCAGAATTTGAGAGACACAGACCGGGCACTCAAGCAACTGTATGGGAGTATAAGTGAGCAGGAAACCGCGCACCCTGAGGCCGCGTTCATTGTTACCGGGGACTTGAACAAAGCCAATTTTAAAACAATAGCACCAAAATACCACCAACACATTAGCTTCAACACACATGGGGACCGGGTTTCGGACCATTGCTATTCTCCTTTCCGGGATGGCTACAAATCCCTCACCCACCCACCATTTGGCAAATCAGACCACTCTTCCGTTCTGCTTCTGCCCGCTTACAGGCAGAAACTGAAACGGGAAGCACCCACCCTCAGAATGATCCAGTGCTGGTCAGACCAATCAGACTCTGTGCTACAAGACTGTTTTGATCACGCGGACTGGGAGATGTTCCGATCCGCCTCTGATGACGACATCGAGGTTTACGTTGATAGCATAACGTGTTTCATCAGGAAGTGCGTAGAGGACGTTGTGCCAACCAAAACAATACGGATCTGCCCCAACCAGAAACCATGGGTTAACGGCGATGTTCGCACGGCACTTAATGCACGGACCTCCGCTTTTAATTCCAGGGGGAGTGTAAACAAGCCAGTTATGCCCTCCGTAACTCTATCAGTGCAGCCAAACGCCAGTATAGGCACAAAATTGAAGGAAAGTTCAACACCACCGACTCTAGAAGTATGTGGCAATTAACATCATCACGGACTACAAAGGGAATAAAAACTCTGCCGTGAACACCGCTGCCTCTCTCCCAGTTGAGCGTAACACATTTTATGCTCATTTCGAAGACAACAACACCGCCCTCGTGGAGAGAGCACTCGTGGCCGATGCTACAGAGGTTGGTTCACTCTCCATCTCTGTTGCGGATGTAACCTGTTCCTTCCGACGGGTGAACATCCGTAAAGCCGCGGGTCCAGACGGCATTCCGGGCCGTGTCACGTGCGCGAACCAACTGGCTGGTGTTTTTACACCATTGTGCCTGTACAGAAGCAATCCAAAATCACTTGCCTAAATGACTGGCATCCTGTTGCTCTGACCCCCATCATTAGCAAATGCTTTGAGAGGTTAATCAGAGATCACATCTGCTTTGTGCTGCCCACCTCTTTGGACCCATTGCAGTTTGCCCACTGCAACAACTGCTCCACTGATGATGCCATTGCATCTACAATACACACTGCTCTCTCCCACCTGGAAAAAAGGAACACATATGTGAGAATGCGGTTTGTAGACTACAGCTCAGCATTCAACACCATAGTGCCCTCCAAGCTTGATGAGAAACTCCGGGCTCTGGGCTGGATCCTGTCAGGCAGATGTCAGGTAACCACCTGGAATGGGCAGCAACATCTCATCACTGACCCGCAGGGCTGTGTTCTCAGCCCACTCCTGCATTCCCTTTACACACATGACTGTGTGGCAACACATAGCTCCAATGCCATCATTAAGTTTGCTGACAATACGACGGTGGTAGGTATGATCACTGACAATGATGAATCAGGATACAGAGAGGAGGTGCACACTCTGACACGCTGGTCTCAGGAGCACAACCTCTCCCTCAATGTCAGTAAGACCAAGGAGCTTGTAGTGGACTTCAGGAGGAAAGACAGAGAAGACAGCCCCATCATCATTAATGGAGCACCGGTGGAAAGTCAGCAGTTTCAAGTTCCTTGGTGTCCACATTACTGAGGAACTCACATGGTCCGTCCACACTGAACCCATTGTGAAGAAGGCTCACCAGCGCCTCTTCTTCATGAGACAGCTGAGGAAGTTTGGAATGAACCACCATTCCTCACACGGTTCTACACCAGCACTGTAGAGAGCATCCTGACTGGCTGCATCACCGCCTGGTACGGCAATAGCACTGCCCACAAAAGCAAAGACCTGCAAAGGGTGGTGCGAACTGCCAGAAACATCATCGGAGGTGAGTGTCCCTCCCTCCAGGACATATATAACAGGCAGGGTGTGAAAAAAGCACGGAGGATCATCAGAGACTCCAGCCACCGGAGTCATGGGCTGCTCTCACTGCTTCCAGCAGGCAGGTGGTATCGCAGCATCAGGACACACACCAGCCGACTACATGACAGCTTCTTCCCCCAAGCAATCAGACTTTTGAACACTTGATCTCTCACGATCAAAAATCAGCACTGCACTTTATTAATCTATTATCTCACACTGGACTGTCACTACTGCATATATATTTTATATACTCTTATTTTTTAGTTTTATTGTATGTTTATTCTATATTGTGCTAACCTCTGTTTGGAGACGGCATTCCCTTTCTGCCATCCGCCAAAGCAGACAAAGACCTGCTCAGAACATCTAAAGCTCTGCGTGCGGTCCAAATAGACACGCAAAGCATGTACTGGACACAGCAACGAAAAAGCTGGTCTGCCTCCTCCCAGGGCAGTGCTTGCAGGTTCATTGCCTGAACCCTGAAGGGGGTCATAGGAAACTTGGGCACGTAGCCCGGTCGCGGTATCAGGATGACGTGAGTATTTGCCGGACCGAACTCCAGGCAAGTGTTGCTGACAGAGAACACTTGCAGTTCCTCAACCCTCTTAATGGAAGCTAGCGCTATCAGGACAGGGCCTTGAGTCAAGCGACTCGAATGGGAGACTCTGAAGGCCCGAAAGGACCACTGGACCACAGGCTTGGCCGGGGAGGATACAGTCTCTGGCACCTCTAAGGAACCTGATAATCAAGTCATGCTTACCCAAGGACTTGCCGTCCACTGCACTGTGGTGGGCCATGATAACGGCTACATACACCTTGAAGGTGGAGGGGGACAGCCATTGCAGGAATGAGAGGACTGACCGAACTGCACATCTCTGTGGGTCTTCAGATCGGGAAGAACACCAATTCGCAAAGAAGCGCCACTTTAGGGCATAAAGTTGCCTGGTGGAGGGAGCTCTGGCTTGGTTGATAGTGTCTACGACTCCAAAGGAGGAGATGGTGGGCGAGTTGTAACATATGACGAGAGTGCACGCCGCCTTGGCAATTTATGTATGCTGAACGGATCAAGACGTGTTTGCCCTGAACCAGTGGGAGAAACCTCCGCAGGGCAAGGAATACAGCCAGCAACTCTAAGCAGTTGATGTGCCAATGCAGCCAGGGCCCTATCCAGGAGTCATTGGCTGTGTGCCCGTTCACACGGCGCCCCAACACAGTTGAGAGATGTCTGTGGTGACCACGACACGTCTGGACATCTGCTGTAGGGGGAATCCGGGCCGCAAAAAACAGAGGTCTGTCCAAGAGTTGAAAGTCTGACGGCAGGAAGGGGTGATCTACACACGGCATGTGCCGCAGCACCATACCCATCTCGGGACTCGAGTCTGAAGCCAGTGCTGAAGCGGTCTCATGTGCATCAACCCGAGCAGTGTGACCAAAGCCGATAATGCCATATGCCCCAGGAGCATCTGGAATTGTTTCAAAAGAGGAACTGCTGTGCCGGGCTCGAAGAGAGCGAGGCACCTGAGCACTGACTGCGCACGCTCGTTCGTGAGGCCCGCTGTCATAGAGACCGAGTCTAACTCCATGCCGAGAAAAGAGATGCTCTGAACCGGGGCGAGCTTGCACTTTTCCCAGTTGACCTGAAGCCCTAGATGGCTGAGGTGCTTGAGGACCTGGTCCCTGAGAGTGCATAGTAATCCTCGAGAGTGAGCCAGAATGAGCCAGTTGTCAAGGTAATTGAGTATGCGTATACCCACTTCCCGTAGCGGGGCAAGGGCTGCCTCTGTGACCTTGGTGAAGACGCGAAGGGACAGGGACAGGCTGAAGGGTAGGACCTTGCACTGATACGCCTGGCCGTCGAACCGTAGGAAGGGTCAGTGTCGAGGCAAGATGGAGACGTGGAAGTACCCGTCCTTCAGGTCTACCGCTGCGAACCAATCTTGATGCCTAACGCAGGTTACAATCCGTCTCTGTGTGAGAATTTTTTGAATGGGAGTTTGTTCAAAGCCCGGTTGAGAACTCGCAAGTCCAAGAGAAAAAAAGTCTACTATCTTTTTTAATTATGATGAAGTAAGGGCTGTAGAAACCCTTCTTCATCTCGGCTGGAGGGACGGGCTCTATCGCATCCTTGAGTAGCAGAGTTGCGATCTCTGCCCGTAAAGCGCTGGCTTTTTTGCCGCATACCAAGGTGAAGCGAACACCACCGAAACAAGGCGGGAGCCGGGCGACTTGAATCCCGCAGCCGAGTCGGATGGTCCTGGCCAACCAACGCGTTGGACAGACTCTAAGCACTTACCTTGCTCCGTGCACCCGGCCTGCCAGGGATGGGCAGTCATGTGTCCGGAGGTGAGGTGACTGCGTCCGGGGAGGCAGAACTGTAGGATTTTGGAGCCAGGGCGCCTTGAGGATGGCACGCACCAGCTGGATGACCCAGGGATTGAGGAAATCGCTCTTTTATTGAGAATGTGGGTACCGCAGCCTGAAGGGGGTGTAGCAAAAGAAAATAAGGAAAATGAAAATTTTCCACCCGGCCCTCCACTGGGGGACGGAGTGGTCCTGTTACCAGCTCTAGAGTGAACATCTGACTGCCTACGCCGCCTGCGGGGTGCTCGACGCTGGGGCTGAGAACTGGGCCCGGGTTGAGGTGGAGCTGCCTATTTTTTAGGCGCAGGGGGACGCCCTTGGCGGGCAGGCGGAGCACGGGCTGTGCTGGAGCGGCACCGCGGCATGATGTGGGATATAGCCTCCATCTGCCTCTTTACTGCCGAAAACTGCTGGGTGAAGTCATCGACGGTGTCGCCGAAGAGGCCAAGCTGGGAGACGGGGGCATTAAGAAAGCGGGCCTTGTCAACATTGTGCATCTCGACCATGTTCAGCCAGAGGTGGCGTTCCTGGACCACGAGGGTGACCTTCGTAGCTCTTGTGCTTTTAGCTTATTCTTTTAAAAAAATATCCCAAGAAAAATTTTCTTGGACCAGTGATTGTCTTGTCTCACCTTTTTTGCCCCTCATGAATTTGCATCTCTGTAATTTGTTGTGGCATTGCAAGAACAAATCTACTAATTGAAAAGAAATTAGTTGTTTTGTTCATTACCCATTTAGCACTCTTGGAAACTGTGACCTCACACAGCGTAGCCGACCTATGTGACTTGTTTTTTTTTTCTTCTTTTGCATAGACACAACATGCTACTAAGACAGACAGAAAACATGGACAAGTTCTAAAAAGGAAAAATATTGACAATGGTTATCCTATGAAGGATAGAGATGTGCCATATAATTTTTTTAGTCGTAAAGAGTGTGCCGTGGCAGAAAACAGGTTGGGAAACGCTGTATTAAAGGACCCCTTGAGTTAGACATATACAACTATGCAAAATAATTTTTTGCTAACCAGTCATATTTTCAGATTCAGTAAGTGGCGGGACATTTCTAGCATCTAATGCAGATGCACAAGCATCCCTAGGGTAACTATAATTTACACTGTATTTATTTCCCTTCTAAATGTAAATATATTCATATACATTTAAATTGAACTTTAACTTATGCAATTCAACTTTGTGAAAATACTGCATGTTATTGCACCCCTGATAGTTTTTGATACTCTTTGCAGAAGCTGGACAACTGTGACCCGTAATTATATTGAATGTTTTTTTTGTTTTTTTGCTGTCGGTGGTGTCTTTTTTCATGATATCAAATCATTTAAATTTATATTTCTAAGCAGGAAAACAATTTCACTATACACAGAAAAGTACATTATAGTGCACAAATAAAACAAATAACCATTCATTCTTATATAGGCTTTATATGGTAATACAAGAAAATGTGTTAATGTGAACATGACTAAACTCGTATTAGCTATACAATGCTTA
This sequence comes from Moxostoma hubbsi, assembly GCA_032164185.1. Lineage (NCBI taxonomy): Eukaryota > Metazoa > Chordata > Actinopteri > Cypriniformes > Catostomidae > Moxostoma > Moxostoma hubbsi. The sequence continues at coordinate 30,499,751 of JAVLUX010000021.1, forward strand.
ACAGTTTATTACATATTTTGTATGTATTAGTTTATTAAAGAGTAATAATAAAGTATTAACAATTTTCATAAAAGGAACATTAATTACATCTATTAATTTAAATACATTATTAACATGAAGTTACCATAATATTGTTCTTAGCAGTGTACTCTACACCATGCCAAAAAGAAAGTTACCCATATACATTTTGTACGTATATGTGTGTTACGATTCACTGTTGTCTGCCCTGTGTTTTGCCTCTGTCATCTGTTCCCCATGGACTTCACTTCCCATGATCCCCTGCTCTGATCTCTTCCAGCTGTTCCCATTGTTTCTCACCTGTGTTTCATTTACCTTGTTATCTGTGTTTATATATTGCCCTGATGTCTGTTTTACCTTTTGTCAGTTGTTATGTGTTTGATCTCCCATGTCTTTCCTGAGAAAAAAAATTAAAACAATTGTCCAAGAGAAACAGCTGGAAGTGAACAGAGCAGGGGATTATGGGAAGTGTATTCCATGGGGAACATTTGACAGAGGCAAAACACAGGGCAGACAACAGTGGATCATGACAATGTGGGACTACAATTACAACAGTCACTACTACACCACTGCTTATAACCTCTGTTGCATCAAGTGATGCCCAAAAAGTAATTGCACATTTTTTTCATAAAACATCTTACAATACAACCACACTGGATTTAAAGTCTGATCCTCAATAATAACAGATAATTACAAAAAATTGCACATTACTATTATATAAACTATATTTTAGTATGTGCATGCCAGATAATCATGTAATAATACAAGATTATAAAGGAGACATAATAATATAGTATTGCTCATTGTTAATATCACGAAGGCATATAAAGCTGCCATCATCTACAGTGTAAGCATCATGTCCACTTAAAATCAAATGAGGTGCATTTCTTTGGATTAGCTGTCTGGCACAATGAGGGAAAGACATGAGAAAGGTGTACCAGCAAGGCAGTCGGTGTTAACTGCTGCTTGAATCTCACTGAAGAGGGCACACTCTTTATTCCCCACATTCCCAAAGCTCTTTTTCAACTCTGTCAGCCGCTGCAATATAATATGTTTTTCCCTGCCTCTGATAATTCCTCGGAAGTACAGCACAGCAGAGAGATGGCTCTTTCTGGAATGGGTGAAACAATAACAGAAGTCAATGCATACTTTCAAACCATAAAATATCCAATAACTTTGCAAAGGTTTTCCTACCAAACTGTAAGCAATTGTTTCTGAAGAGGCCAATTTTTACAATGACAATTTTAAATTGAACAGAGAAACACACTGGAAACCTTGTTGGCATTAAGAGCAACATACATGGGGTCAAATACAGGCAAATCCTTGAGGTCAACCTGTTTTAGCAAAGTTGCATTTTTGAAATGTTTTGTTCATACTTTAATAAATATATGCAAAGATCATAACATGCATACTTGGGAATATTGTAATAAATACTAAAGCACAATAGAAATTACTTGGGGCTGAACATAAACCAGTTTGTTAAATTAAAGGAAATTGTAAACTTTAACCACAGCAAGTAGTGCAAACCTCACCTGATGTCTGGATATTTCTCAACCATTGGTTGTAGGTAAATTTTTACATCAGTTTTTTTACATCCAACAATCTTGCTCAGCTGGTTCCCGACTGGATGAAGCCAATCTAAGGTAGAATTCTGCGGAGAATGATGCAGTAATATGCTTGTTTGTTTTGATTACCAAATGCACATTCATTTCAATAGCATAATTAAGTAATTTTATGCAGAATACTAATATTTAGACCACTGGTTCTTAACTGCTGAATTGTTCTGATGATAAAATGCAGCTAACAAAATGCATACCATAGATAGGATAACAAACTAAATAGGCTTTTGATGAGGAAAAGCATCATGGTTACTGTTGTTACCTCCGTTCCCCGATGGAAGGAACGAGACGTTGTGTCGATTGTAGTGACACTAGATGACCGGCTAGATGACACAGGAAGTGAGGAAATCACTCTTTTATTAACAATGTGGGTACCGCAGCCCGAAGGGGGCGCGGCTACGAAGAATAAGGAAAACAAGGGTTTTCCTCCCGGCCCTCCACCCAACCCGGTATCACGCCAAAGCGTGAAATAGACACGCTGGTCCACTAGCGGATGCTTGTCAGTGTCACGCTTTGCCTCCTCTAGGCGTGTACATGACACGCACGTGTGTAGGTAGAATACCAGCAGGGGGCAATCATTTCCTCAATGCCAACAACTCTCCACGCACCAAAGAGAAAGCGATATATTGCATTCTCCAATTCCGATTAGCAGGATATATATTTTTTTCATTTATAAGCTTATTTTTTACGTGAGGATCGATCCTGTCGATATAACATCAGCATAGGATACTCGACAACATCAGTATCGATATTTCAGGATCGAACGCTGCTTTCTGTGATTAATTTCCATTAACGTTATTGACCACAGTAACGTTAACAGCACCACAGATTAAACATCTCCACAGCCCACACACAAATATAACGTTAGGCTACAGCAACGTTAGGATTTCTTAATGACAGCACTATAATGAACAAATATGTTCTGAACGACGCGGGAATTGGAGAATGCAATATATCGCTTTCTCTTTGGTGCGTGGAGAGTTGTTGGCATTGAGGAAATGATTGCCCCCTGCTGGTATTGTAACTACACACACGCGTGTCATGTACACGCCTAGAGGAGGCAAAGCGTGACACTGACACGCATCCGCTAGTGGACCAGCGTGTCTATTACACGCTTTGGCGTGATATCGGGTTGCTCCACCGGGGGACAGAGTGGTCTTGGTACCAGCTCCTGAGCGAACATCTGACTGCCCGGGTCTTCCGTCTCAGAGGTGCCTAAGAGCTTCACAGGTCCTAGAGGGGTTCCTGAAGACGGGGGGCGTACACCGCCTGCGGGGCGCTCGACGCTGGGGCTGAGAGCTGGGCCCGTTTGCAGTGGAGCTGCCTGGTTTAGTCGCAGGGGGACGCCATCGGCGGGCAGGCGGGGCGTGGGCTGCCTTGTCCATCCGTGGACCGCCGCACCGTCCAGGATAGTGAGAGTTGACGAGCGAGGAGGTCGGTTCCAGGCAGTAAAAGGTGCCCTCCATGAACTCTACAGCTCGTCATGCACTTCCGGGAAGAAAGGTACCGGGGGGGTGTATGAACGGTGCCCTGGTCAACGGAACCGATCGAGTAGCTAGTAGGTTTCCAGTCCACCTCCTGCACACGGCTGCCCAGAAAAGCATAGCGGACATCCATGCGTCTGGCTCAGACTGGGTGAGCGGACCCGATGGTGGCAGCCCAGGCGAGTCATCAGCATCAGATGCCGCTGTGATGCTTTCCGATGCAGCGCCGAAATCATCACCAATTCTGGGGCTCGGACAAGCTCGGACGGAAGCAAGCAAGCATGCCGGGCTGGGTGATTTGTGGGATTTTACCCGGCGAAACCGAGCCCGTCGTCATCCCCGAATCGCCTTCAACGCCTGCTGGGTCGTCCTCAATCCTGTGGGAAGAAGGAACGACGTGGGGGCCGGCTGAAGTGGCTTTCTATCGTGAGAAAAGAAAGCTGCTACTGCAATGTTGCCATGGCTATGTTCTCACACTGAGAACATGAAAAATTCATAAAAACGCTGCCTGCGTGTGTTCACAGCCCAGGCACACGAGACAGCTTTTATGACTGTCAGAAGTGGAGAGAAATCGACCGCATCCAGGAACTACACAGCGACGAAAGGGCATCTTTAAAAAGACGCATCCTGAAAAGGACGTTCAATGCTCGCTTGTGTATGTTGCTCTTTTACCAGAATCAAACTCTTTAAAAAAATAAATAAACTCTTTCAGAGAATCAACTCTTTTACAACAGAAGTGCTGTCGAAGCGCCCAGGGGCAGAGTCTGCACAGCGTGCAGAGAGGAGAAAGCTGCTGGAATGCGCCGTCAAAGCCAACAGGAAAGCTCTCTTGCAGAGGTGGTGAAGCAGTCGCACACACAGCTTGCTGAACACACAACCGTTCGGCACCAAAGAAAAAAATCTTCCTTTATATCCGTATGTCCGGGGGCGTCACGCAAATTCTGTCTGCCAACTTGACATTGGCCTTTTCTCAAGTTCAAGTTCAGAGGTACGCAAGGCTCTCAGAAGAAACCCCTTGTGTCACTACTGTAGCGTATCAATGAATCATGTAATGCACATTCTTGCTAAAACCCAAAGAGCTTTTGGCCTCTGAACTCAAAAGGTAAATTAGGCCTTTGGCTCCAGCCAGTCTGCAATAGATGGTTCGATGACAACTTCTATGACACCCTGAGTGTGAACAGACAACACACACCAGATCTTTCCCTGCCGTTGCGAGCTTCAAAGAGATCCTAATCTTACCCTCCCAAGTCTAGGAAGGGAGAGTAAGAGACCTCTCCAAGACACACAGATACCCACACACACACACATAGGAACTTTTCAGGAATTTCCTCATTTAAAGACTTTACTGAGATATATTTGATATGTTTTTACGTTTGTCTGTTTGCCCGTGTCCTATTGGAATATCTATGATGTTATCGTAGGATCAAGTGAATTATAAATACTTGTAATTACGCATTGAGATGTAAACTTGAATTCCTATCATTGTTACATGTCGTGCTTGATGTCTTTGTACTCCTCTTTGTCTGACTGAGCCAGATATATGTATTAGGTTATGATAAAATGTGTCTTGTTATGTTTAATCATCTTCGGAGGAAAAATTACGAATTTCGGCCACGGCCATAACTTATGCAAATGAATCGGCCTGACAAGACAAAGAAACTTTCCCGCTCAAGATTTTCTGAACAACGATTGGACAGTTCGCTTCAGAGAGGCGTGGATTAGGTTTTCCTTAAAAGAAAGGAACTCCAGTTTACGTTGCTTAGTTTTTGTCTTTCGACTGAGTCGTCACCATCTTTTGTCTTTTTCTTTTGTTTGTTCTAGTTAGTTTTTGTTTTCATTCTTAGATAATTCTCCGTGTTTATTTCCACCTACGAGTGAAAAGAACTTAGTCTGAATTATCTCTGTGGTAACGTCATCTAAAGGAACTTTAAACTTGCTGCGACTTTGTTCGCCCCGGAAAGGAACCAAAAAGAAGACCAACACGCACACACATTCAACACAAGAGAGCTATATATATATATGCGAGTATTTTATTCCCTCTCGAGATCTAAATGCTGTTTGGTTGTTCGCCCCAAAAGGGTGATTTGTGATTCCTCTGTGACTCTCGTTTAAGGTTCCATTGTGTGTTTTTGCCATAACTGTTTTTCTTACTCCCTCTTTCTATCACCTTCTTTAAGCTTTCACTTTCCGTTTGTGGTTTATTGTGTTTGTAAATACATTTATTCCGTGTAACTGTAGTCATCGATATATACGTAGTTTTCCTGTATTAAATACTATATTCATTGATTGACTCTGCCTATCTGTTCATGATTTCGAGGTCCCTGAGATGTTTGATTTTTAAGCTACGAGCTCTAAAACTGTTGATACTTTAAATAGTATTTTTGTTTAGAAAAGGGAAGCTGTTTTTCGTGGCCAAGAGAAATAGTCTGCCTTTCTAAGTTATACGAATCATTTCTTAAGGGTTAATAAAGATTTTACGGTCAGTTCGCTGGCGAGCAGACTATTAGATGACAAATTAATCCCCTTAGGAGTTATCTCGAGAATCGAACGATTCTAGACAATTGATATATTAATGTTTAATTATAATCCGTTGTGATTGAATGTTGATATATACAATTGCTCTATTTTTGCCTGCCTATATGTGTAACAGTGCAATCCGTTGCGTTTAGTGGCCCATATAAGGACCTTGGCAACGTATTCCCTTTTAGGGATAATTTAAAACTGTAAGTGATAACTCATAACCCGTATGATCAGTTATTGATTATGAATTATTGATTATTGATTATACTATTCCCCTTATTTGAGTTTTGACACCTTACACTACAATCGACACAACGTGGAGTGAGTGACAGAAGGGGAACTTCCCATATCTATTGTTATTGACATCAAATCTGTGTCTCCAATCATACTCTACAGTACTTTGACACAAATTCATTGGTTGGCTTGTAAAAGCTAGCCAGCAGGTTGCGTGACATGCCTTTATCCTCAAAACTACCACAAATTGTTTTGTGTTGCGAAATATTGGCCAAGAGTCGAGAGCATGCCATTGAAATGCATGAGACATTTTGTTTGATTTGTCTGATGAATGTTTGATTTTGAGGCCATTTTTTTATGGATACAATAATCTATTAAGGTTTTGTTTTGGGTCATCACTAGATGTCTAATGTGATTGAGAACCACTGATTTTTAGACAACTATGCTCAAACACAATTCAAAAGCACTGATATTCCAAGATATTCCATTATGTGGATTTTACCATATCTTGAAAAAGATCCTTCAGTTGCCCCCATTGCATCGTGATCTTAGAGGCAGCTGTCTCATTCTTCCTGTTTTTGCATGAGTAGTTATTCTTCATCAGCTGAGATACATATTCTTTTACCACAAAAAAGTGTGCTTCATTCACAAAGGTCTAAAGATGCATAAACATGGGAGAGACAAATAGAGATTTCACATAAGAATGCATGAATAAGAATAAGAATGTTTTAAATAAATACCCATAGTTGACATACACTGTAGATGGCACATTGGAGCTGTGGTGCAGTAGTTAAAATCCTGCAATTTCAAATCCAATTCTACCCCAAAGGCAAAATGCAGTAAATACAGGTTATCAAACTTGATTTACGTATAACTGAAATAAGGTCTCGTGAGCTACGATCTGTCCTGTGACAGGTGGGTTTGACTCAAATATGCTCAGATTCAGAGAAATTAAGTGACACTATTTTATTATACATATTAAAACATTTTTTTTTTAAACAATTTATCTTAATTTCATTGTTAGTGTAGCTGCTGCATTTTGACATTGTAGGGCTTTATAGATTCCTTTCACTTTCTACTACATATCCAGTGATTCATTTGTACAGAACAAGCCAGATCTGCCACCTATTTTAGAGAATTCCCCCACCTCAGGATCAAGTTAGCATACAATATATTACATACTATATATTTTTCATGTGAAATTAAGTAAAATAATAATAATTATCAATATACTGTATATACACATATATGTGTGCTTAAGAAAACACACTGTAAAATATCACAGTCTCACCTGTTTAAATATTGGGCTCATGTATTTGCTTTGTTCAGACAGAGTCCTTGTCCTGCTGACCAGATGTGTGAAGTCTTCATCAAATGAAAACCATTTTCTTGTCATTTGTCTCCTGAGAAAGGGCTGCAAAGAGAAGCTTCTTGTTACTTTGTTTTTATTCTTTCACTCCACTAATAAACATATTCAATTATCTCAGTTTGCACTTTCATATCCACAGGCATTCTGGCACTGTTATAAATCAGTGGTTAATTTGCAGCTGCTTTTCAGAGCCCTGTAGCTCTAAGTATAGCCATGTACTTATTGCTTTGAATTTAAATAAATAAGTCGTTCCTAAAAACTTGACATCAAGCCAGTCATATCAACTGTCTACATGACAAAGTGAGTCTTGAACTCCTTAGTTATGTCACTCAAATAGCAGAATAGCCTGTGTAGGTGTTTAAACTGAGAAATGTATGTTTTTCAGAAGCTCATACCTTAACATCGGTTTTGAATTGGTTCATAAGAGTTTGACTCAGTCGGGTGGTCAGTCCATCGATTTCCCTTTGTAACTGCTCAATCTGAATTGGACAGCTCTCCATATAGCAAGCCATGTGCTCTCTGGAGAAATAATACTGACATTAAAGTGACATTACAGCACAGAATGTAGAATGTTACTATCAAACCAATAATATTAATAACAAAATTTACTCTAATAACATTTATTACTGTATTTTCCGGAAATAAAGTTGCACTTCACTACAAGTTGCATCTTGTCAAATTTGCATTGTTGAGATAAAAAAAACACAGATAGGTCGCACTGACAGAGGGTCCAAGATTACATCAGCATCTACGCATTGTACCACAGAGTATTGGGGCTTGTTTTTACTTGTTTCGGGAGTATTTGTGTAATCGTGTGTAACAGTTTTTCATATTTTGTTTATGTTTCATGAAAAAAAAAAAAAAGACAAATAAGCCACATCTGTTGTAACTCTATGCTTTGCACAAATAAACAGCTTTTAGTGTGAGAGTAAAATAGTATTTTTACTATTGTATTCTATTCATTCATTAATAGTGGCGACTGTCTATCTGTGGGTATTTCTGATATTTGCAATCCTCTTTGTTACAGTATACACTATCCAGTTCACTGACATTAATGATTTTACTACAAGTATGATGAAACATTATTTTATGGGCATGCGAGGAGTTGCGTTTGACAGTGGTCTTGTTACAACAATGATGTTGTGATGGACAGAATATTTAAACTGGTCACATAAGGCAATAGACTACTTTAAAATGCTACTAAAATCACTGTAACTGTTGTTTTCATCTGTTTGTGTGTAAGCATATATGTTTTATTGTGCAGCGTGTTTGACCGGCTGGTTACATAACACCAAAATTATCGTTGCTTCAGACTATAAGTCGCAGGAACTTTCAGATGTTGAAACTTATTTTCCAGAAAATACTAATACTAACGAAAGTAACCAATAAATGCAAAAATTAAATAAATTAAATGTATCTAATCCCTCTGTACATCTTGTAAAAGTAAACAACCCATGGTTGATCACTTTACATCAACATCAGAAAATCTCTTCTAATCCAAGTGCGCCGTAAAAAGATAGCAGTAGATGGCGATAATGCACTATTTTAGTTTGTGATCTGCTGTTACAAAAGTAGAAGAAGAAGAAAGATGCTGCTTGATTCCGAGCAGCAGTCAGAATACGCTTCAAATTTGTCAGAAGTTTTGCCGGTAGGAGTTTGGCTTCTGCGCAATAAAGAAGGCTATTAGTTATAATCTGACCAAAACATGATGTAGTGTTTGGTCGCACAACACAGCTACTTAATGGAAAAAGTAGTTAGCTTCTGTCAAGCTACAGAAAGTTAAGTTAGTTGCATCGCTACTTATAGTTAGCTACTCTCCAACACTGTTTTTACTATCAATCTCCACATTCACATTCTTCTTTTGTTTTTGGTGATTTTGTTCTTCATGCAGATCGCCACCTACTGGCTAGGGCTGTTCAAATGTGAAGATTTACAGTAAAAAAGACATACATTTTTAATTCATTTAAACTTGAGTCATTAGGATTCTGTTTTTTTTTTGCTGCCTTTGTGCTTTTTGGAGATTTAAGGCTCTAGCCACCATTCACTTATTTGAATGGACCTAGAGAGCGGAGATATTCTTCTAAATATCTTAATTTGTGTTCTACAGAAGAAAGATATTCATACACATCTGGGATGGCATGAAGGTGAACTATCCCTTTAAGGGAACTGGCTCATTCAGTTTGTAAGAGGAAGTGACAAAAATAACAACATCTAAGAACATAAATGATTTAGATGTATATCTAAGTTGAATCCTCACTAGATATCACACCTGATGTATCTTTTCTTCTCTGTTTGCTTAACTCCAACAAGCATACAGCAATTTTATGTCATGTTTTCTGTGTTCTGGGTTGTAGTTAAGAAAATATGAGCAAAAAATTATGTGAAATCTCTGAATTTTATGAAAATAATTGTTTTTTTTACACAGTAATGTAAGCATGACTGTCACTGCTATGCTCCATTTCCCCTCCCAGCAGCCTTGTTGTGCTCTATTATGGATTCCTTGAAATCACGTGATGATGTTTGTGTTGTGGCAGGTCTATAAAGAATGTACATGTCTTCTTAAGCTACTTATATTCAAATTCACCACTGAAGTCTAAGTTGAACTGTTAGATGTTACATGAATATTGTAGTGTTGGCTCCAACAGGTATGCTTTAATTCTCAATAGGCTCACAATATTTGCAAATCATCCTAATTTTAATCTCTCTGTCTGTGTGCATCTGGGTTTGTACTCTTTGTGAGTAAAGCCTTTTGAATTGGTCCTCATGAGATAACGAGGAACAAAACTTTACACATGTAAAGAAAACATCAACAATAAATATTACCATCAATGCTAATTCAGACAGTGTGGAACGTTAACAACTGACAGAATGACTTACTTTAGGGCACTAAAGCTGTTCATGTAGCTGATGTGATACTCTGCCCAAAGAGAGGAGGTAGAGAGAGCATTGCTCCACTCAACAAACGCTGACTCAAATCTTGAAGAAATAAAGAGATAAAAAATTAAATACTATTTACAATCTAATGCTAAAAAGTTAAAGGGATAGTTCACCCTAAAATGATGATTCTCTAAATATTTACTTACCCTTCTGCTGTCTCAAATTTGTTTGACTTTCTTTCTTCTGCGGAACACAAACAAAGATTGTGTTCAAGGATGTATGTTTTTCTTAGTCTATACATTGTAAGTCAATGGAGTCCAAAACTTTCAAGCATAAAAAAGGACATAAAGGCAACATAAAGGTGATCCATATGACTCGAGTGGTCTAATCCATGCCGTGTGAAGTGATATGATCATTTTGGGTATGAAACAGACCAAAATTTAAGTTGTTATTCACTATAAATCTTGACATCTGGACCGATTGCAACAAAGCACAGGTTTCCAAATGGTGATGCTTTGACGCTGCATGCAGTTGCCAGGTCCTCAATCCTGATATAATGTTACATCAATACGATGTTGCATTTTTATTTTCTAGTGATTGCCGTAAACCTTTAGGGGACTGCAGCGCAATTTAAAAGTATTCTAAAAACACTCAACCCGAGACTCAATCATTTTAAGGTCTATACTTTCAAAATAGTCCAACTGGGCATGAAACCCTGTACACTGTGTCTACTTTGTGCACAGCACATGCCTCAATGGCATAGAAGAGTGTGAATGAGCTTCTCTCATTAGTGTGCAAAGGAGACTGCAGATGTCAAGATTTTTTTAGTGTAAAAGGAGTAACATTTTGGTCTGTTTCTCACCCCAAAACCGATCGTATTACTTCAGAAGACATGGATTAAACAACTGTTGTCACATGGATTCATTTTATGATACCTTTATGTGCTTTTTGGCGCTTGAAAGTTATGGACCCATGGACAAAAACACTTCATACACCCTTCAAAATATCTTTGTTTGTGTTCTGCAGAAGAGAATTATATGAGTGTGAGACAGCATGAGGGTGAGTAAATGATGAGAGAATTGTCTTTATTTGGATGAACTATGCTTTAAATACTGATTTGGTTTTAATTAATTGTTTTACAAGAAGAATTATGTAAGCGACAACATTTTAAGATCCAAGTTTATCTAGATTGCTTGATTTGTGGATCACTATATTGTTAGGAGTAAACAAATGAGGGAATGAGTCTCATTTAAACATGTGGCATTAAATAGGCACATTTGACACAAAGAAAATTTAAAGTGATATGGCAACTTCTGTTGCAAAACATAAAAAAAAGCTTGAACTTCTTGAAAACAGAATGATTGGCAATTATCATGTTAGTTCTTTATTACAAACCGTTTTGGAAACAGTTTCAGTTCCTCCAAACAGGCACGCACAACCTTCTTCTCAAGGTTCACATCAATCCGTCCGGATCCTTGAACATGCCCTTTAATATTCTGGAAGAGACAACAGCATACAGTACATTTTTGTTGACCCCAAAAATTATTTGGGCACTTTTACATACTTAAAATGTATGATTTTTTATTGCATAGGATAACAAAACATTAAACCAATTTGCAACTGCTTACAAATAAGCCAGACCTTTTCTTCACTTCTCTGAGCAGTTTTTGCATTTACTTTAAACCAACTAGTTAAAAGGTAATTTGTTGTGATAGTATGAGGTCAGTTCCCCTGCTTAATAGCTAGTTCACACACACAGGTGTCCTAACATAGTAACCCCAGGTGTAGTTCATCAGAGTAACTAGACATGCCATACTACATTTCACAACCACAAAATGTCCAAATACCTACTTTTTTCCCCTAGTTTTGAACTGTATATTCTTAATATTCTCTTTTGTGAAATGTTTTGCTTGAAAAGTGTGCTTGTGCTATCTTTACCTAAAATAAACTTGGTTTGATATTTTGAATGCAATGCAATGGCATTCATAATTTTTTAAGTGTGGCTTAAGTGTCCAAACACTTTTTGGGTCCACTGACTGTGTATGAACAGAAATGACCTTTACTTCCCCCTTCTGGTAAACCAATGCCCTCTGCAGTGTGTGACCATTTGGAAGGAAAATCAAGGACTTCTCTTTAAAACGAATGTGATGGAAGATTTGCCTTATTATGAAATTTATCAGGCAATTATTCTCACCGTCCAGATATCCATGTCAATGTGTGAGCTGTAAAGCCCCTCGTCAGTGTTCGGTTTTCTTCTTTCTTTCCACATTTCCTCATTCTCCAGCTTAATAATTCGATCAAGTGACGTTCTCATATCAGCCTGTTTAGAGCAAAGGAACAGAAATTTCATTCAGAAACTCTCAAAAACTCCATTAAAGTTTCTCTCATCTAGAAGAATATTATAATGCATTTCCAGGAAGTAACTGCATCAACAGAAGTTGAATTCATTTTAAGATTCAGGAGCGTTTCTACATTCTACCACCCAATTTCTGCCTTTGATATTGTACTTTGTACTAGATAGTGTACTAGAGCTACTTCAGATCACATGTGTATATATCCCACCTGTAAGCGACTGCAGTATTTATTTTTAATCTGATTAAGGAAATCTTTGTCCAGTGGCAGCACTCTCTGATCTTCCTTCATCTCTGGTTGCAGGGAACAGCTACCCATTATCTTACCACTGTGGAAAGAGCAATTAGATAAAGTATTAGCTATAGTCAAAATCCTAACCCTTACAGTTATAATTATAATCATACACATAACATTTGAATAATTATAATCATATTATAAATATAATCTGATGACTAACATCGCTATTCTAAAGCTCATGAATATTATTAGTTCTTCATAATGAATCCTAGTGGGTCACACATAAGTTCCTGTATAAGGTCTGAAGGGGACTGGCATAAATTAAAAAGAGCTGTATCTCATCCTGAAGTAAAGTGAGCTCAATCCGTAGGTGGGTCTTTCAAAAACACATTCTTGAGACCACAAGACCTTTCCCAATTTGGGAGAGCTTTCAGTTGATGCACACAATTCTGAATGGGTTTTATGAGTTGAAACTCACAATGATATGTAAGTGACACCCATTTTCTTTATTCTCTTTTATGTGTTTAAATACAATTCATTTCTATAGCCCTTTATAAAATCCTCTGGTCTGGCAAGTACATATAGTAAACTACAACACAAGCATTACTTTGGTGTTTGGTGTATTTATTGGTGTAATAAATGACAATGCCAGTTTTATCTTCTTGTGAACTTTGAGCTTCAAGGATTTGTTCACTCCAATATGAGTAGTATAAGTCTGTCATTATTCTGCTGAAGAAAAAAAATCATATTTCAATTTTTGGGTGAATTATTCCTCTAAGCAGTAGTAAAAACTATGACTGAAGTTTATTAGCAGAGTCAAGTCAGGCTTGAAATCAATGTCATTATATGGACCACTTTAATGGTTTATTTTCGTAATTTAGGAGCTTAACAGCCAGCCTGATCTCAAAGTGAAATCGGAAAGAATAGGTCGACTTTTCTTTAACAAAAATCAGCATATGATGACCGAATTTTAAAATACAGCCCCCAGTGGCCAAAGCAGTAATTTTTTTAGGGTGTACAGGCACATGTAAGCTCTATTTATTTCCAGGAGAGGTCACCAACAGCTAGTTGTGAAGAGAGCTATTTTCAGCTGTACAGTATGTAATACAGTGAAGAGTAATACATATTTAATGGACTCCAACTCCCAACTCAAACCTAAAGCTAACCAGTATTGGAGTAAAAATGAAATATTGGAGGGAAAAGTGCAACCTCTGAATCACGCTCATCACTGATTAGGCGAACGCGATTACTTCCTGGTTTCAACATGGACATGAACCTGGGTGGCTGCTGACACAATGCATTGCTGTTCGAGCCGTGTGGGAATGTAAACACTATGAAACCGATGCAAAAAAGTACTGTCACCGATTCTAAGGTGCCGGAACTTTCGGAAACAGTGTGCCAATTTCCTGTGTGATCACATTGCAGCACCCTTCCACATTCACTTTCATTAGACGGAATAGAGCGGTGAGTATAATCTTTAAAATATCTCCTTTTGTGTTCCAGAGAAGAATGGAAATCATAGGTGTTTGTAGGTTGGGTAGGATCTGTTTATCTCAGTTCCATTTAGTTTGCTGGCTTCAATAGCTGCAGCACGCTGTGTTTGCCGGCTAACTTGTTTCAAATCTGGCAACCCAGGGTGCCGAAATACTATTCAGAAATGGCCGGTGAGCGAGATCACACAGGCCAAAACACAAACAGAAATTCCTGCCCGGAATGAACATTTCAAAGTAGAATATACGGCTGTAGCATTGTTATTGGAGAAGCCAGTATTTCAATTTACCATGTTTCCTAAATCTCTGATAACATATTATGATAATTTTATGCTTAAGTACAGTAAATACATTACATATTGCTCCTTTAATCTACTATATTCAGTAAAACTAAATAAAAACTTAGAAAGACCTGCAACCTACCTGGGGTAGCGATGGATAATAAATTCTAGAAGAGCGTAGTAATCTTTCACCTCTGTCACCTGTTCCAGAAGTCTCTTTAAATGCTCTCCTAATGCCTCATGATGGCAGGACACATAGATATCAAACACCTTAAAGTCTTCTGGATATGAGCTCAGAAGTTCTGCCTTCACTCTCTCCAGATCCTCCACAATAGCTTTACCCAGAAGCCCCAGATGCACCGCCAACCAGGAAGTGTTCTGCTCATGATTGTCCAGGTGAACCTTCTTCAATGTATCTCTAACCCCGTCTCGTACCGCATCCCTCCATGCCTCCCTCCATCCTGGCATCCCCCCTGGCTCTGCTTGTCTCTTCTCTTCCTCCAGTATAATCATGGCCACATACACTAACAACTCTTTATTGCGAGAGGGCAGAGCACTGGAGTTGCATATTATGTTAGACATTTTCTTCCTTAGTGTCCCGTACAGTAGGCAGAGGTCTTTCTCTTTGTGGACTAGTTCAACGGGACAGTCTTCTTTCTCCAGAGCTTGATGCTCGTGCTGAAGCTCCAACCGCAGGGACAGTAGGTTCACGTAGGCCTCCTCTAGAACTTCCATCTCTATCAGTTTGTTAATCTCCATTACTATACCAATTAACATGATACAAAAGGAGAAGAAAGGAGAAGAGAATGAAGATAATAAAAATTTGTAAATTAGCAATGTAGGAGCAGGGCACTACAGCTATAACACACGTGCATCAATAGCTATAAAGTTGCAATCAATTTTAGAGGAAAGATGAAAAGATCCGCTGTCTAGATATCTGCCAGGAATGGAGCGCTGATGTTTTCCAAAAAGACCCTAAGTGTATGCTCTGTTTACCATGTGAAATGTCATGGATGAAAAGATATTTCGGGGGATTCTGATAAGAATCTTGTTACTATGGCGTGAGTTACTGTATGTCGGCATATGAGATGTCCTTTTCAGAGAAATAGATATGGAACATGAAAAATTACTTTGATTGTGAGTACTCCTTAAAACAAGCTTGCACATGAAAAGATAGATACAGAACATCCAGTTACTTGTCACAGCATTCATCTACAGACCTTATTCAATGTAGCACCATTTGTAATTTTTATCAGGAATGACAACGAGGCTGTGAGGGATAGACTTAGTCTCTTCAATGGGTTGTGCTGTTTGTTTATAGTGTTATGGATTGCTGAAGAAACATAAAAAAAAAATCATTTCAAAAACTGTCAGTAGACAGAAAACACTTGTTGTAGAAATTAAATGTGATCTAGGAGCTTTATACAGCTTTATACAGTGCATGCCTTTAAAAAGACTATCCCTCAGAGTCTCGTTTTCATTCATGTCAGAAATCAAAGATGGCGCTACTGTGAATAAGGCATTCACATAATAATAATGACAGTATATCAATGACAAATTTGTATTTAGGCAGTTGACATGTCAATATATGATGAGCTTATTAATGTGATTGTTCACCCAAAAATTTAAATTCTCATCATTTACTCACCCTCATGCCATCCCAGATGTTTATGACTTTCTTTATTCTGCTGAACACAAGCTAAGATTTTTAGAAGAACATTTCCGCTCTGTTGGTCCATACAATGCAAGTGAAAGGGTGCCAAAATCATGAAGCTCCAATAATCACATAAATCACCATAAAAGTAATGCATTACCGGTTAATTCATATCTTCAAGTGATATAATAAGTGTGGGTGAGAAACAGATAAATATTTAATTCCTTTTTTACTATAAATTCTCCTCACTGCTCAGTCAATCTCCACTTTCACTTTCACATTCTTCTTCTTGTGTTTTTGGTGATCGCCCCTTACTGGGCAGGGAGAAGAATTTCTAGCAAAAAAGGACATAAAGTTGAAGTGCAAATTTCTGCGCAACTAGAGGCACCAAACATTATTTAAAAAATAAAGTACAAATGTATCTGAAGCTTGTGTGGCAATACCAGCGTGTAGCTTACCTGTCGAGAAGCAACACGGCAAAAATCAAACCCCAAAAATGTCCTCAATGCCCTCCGCTATGTAAATGCTCAGTCTGGTTTTACTCCATTTTCTGTTTTGCAAGTCTTCAAATTTTGGCAAAGCTAAGTTTTGTTTCTGCTGTAATACATCTGCCATTGATGCCATGCCTTAAACACACGCTATAGATTTAGATAGAAATTGATGGGTGGAGCTGAGTGGGCTGCTCAAAATATAAACATCAATGTTTTGATAGTGCCTGGGAGGCTCATTGTTTACACTTTTGGAGGAGGTAAACCCAAGAATGTCTAACATAGTTGTCAATGAACAATAAACTGGGATATTAGAACGGATTTTGACAATTGACAGTAAAAAAGTTACACACTTCACCTTTAAATATTGATCTGTTTTTCACACACACCTACTGTATCATTTTAACTTCTGGTATGGATTACTTTTATACTGCCTTTATGTGCTTTTTGAAGATTCAAAGTTCTGGTCACCATTCACTCGCACTGAATGGAACTACAGAGCTGAATTATTCTTGAGAGAATTTTCATTTTTGGGTGAACTCTCCCTTTAACAATGGAGAGCATTAAATACGTCTCTTAAAGTATCAAGTTGCACTGAGTTGATAAACACATTTGTGTGTAGCACTGCGTCAAGTTCTGTCCTTTGTGTTGTGTTGTTTGTACAACTGGCAATGTTAATCCTATTCAGTTGCAGTAATGTAAGAATGTTAAAGTTGTATGTCATAGTTGCTGTTATAGTCTTTGTTACTTTTACTGTCTCTGTTACCCATTTCAAATAGCTTTTTTGCTAGATGATGATAGCAAAATGTATTATTATTTTAATAGTTATATTATTATTATTATTAAGAGTCCTGCAAAGATGATCACACATGCCATGCATAACTTAAAAAAAACATATTTTCTTCTTAAAATATCATATTGCATCCCATGTTTCTAGGGTACAGTAATGTTTTGACAGAAGTTCATGTTAGGGCACATACAACTTTAAATTGGGTGGATGGCACTTTCTCTATCGTGTGCAGGGGGGTTTGGGAACATTGCCAGTTCTTGAGCAGGAGCTTCCATTTTGTTTGTGTGTGTTTAAGAGTGTGTGTCGATCTGGTTCTCTGTTATTTTAATGGTATGATAAGTGTTCATTGGCTGTTATGAGTAGCACTGAATGACAGCTCTATTAAGTTGTGGATGCAATCTTGGTTAATTAAAATAAAAAGTTAATTTGAAAAAGTTAATTTGAACCTGCAACCGCAATACAAATATGACAACAATATTACCACTAGACAAACCAGTCAGGTTTCTTTTGTTGGAACCAACTGATGTGTTTTTCCACAAGCTAACAATATCCTACGACAGACAGAGGTAGATTTAGAGGTGAAGTTATCAAAATAGTTATGTACAGTATGTATATTAAATATTTAATTGAGCGCTTGAATTTGTCATCAAGAAAAAACTAACAATTTAAAATAAACTTTTACTTTGCACAGCCTAATTAATATTTGTGAGTTTCGCCAATTCGCATCCCTGTGCATGTGTGAGAATCTTGACATGAGATGGTTACCTTTTAGACACGGCCCAGTGTGGCACCAAATGCGAGTTCTATTATAGCTATAAATGATGTAATAAAATCAACAGCCCTAACTCTAAACCTAACCGCAGGTGGAGTTAAAATGTAACTTTAGAGAAAGAATGCAACCTCTGAATCAGGCTCACAACTGTTTATGTGAACTGTTATTTCCCGGTTTCCACAGGACCAGAACCCATGTCTCTGAGATTAATCGCACAAAGCACAACTGTAGTGCCACAAGGCATGGTGAACTAAATTGGTGCAAAAATGTCCGATGGGAGATTGTCACCGCGCTTGTCAGTAATTGACTGAATAGGATCGATTTCAGGGTACATGAACATTCGGAAGCATCGTGTTGATTTCCTGTGTGATCATGTTGGACTACATCTCAAACTATTTTAAACATAATTTCCCCTAATTCTTTTATAATTGTTATGCATCATTTTTATGATCTCAGAATAAAACATTTATTAAAATGTATTTGAAATGCAAGTTGTGGAAATCACCTTTGAGGATTTAGTGATGCCAGCAAGCTAAAAGTTTAAAAGGTGAAAGAATTCAAATACATTTTAAGTCAGAGCAACTAAAATTTACACTTTGCTTTACATTCATATACATTTTAACCGGAAATCATGATGTTGAAAAGAAAGTTCATGTCCATGTTATTTCTCAACTACCCATGTACAAGAGAAACGTTGTGATACACATACAGTACAATGTATTTACCTGACAATGGCATAGTAGGGATATCTGGCAGAGTATAGGTCTCTCTGAGCTGCAACACCTCATCTACATCCTCTGGTTTCTGCTCTTCAGGTGAAGTTATGGCCTCTGTGACGGATTCTAATGGTTCCTGCTTTGATTTTTTAGCGCCCAAAAACTTTGCTCCCCTCTTTACCAGTGTTCCTGTTATTGCAACTGCAGAATCTGAAAACACCAATAACAGTTGATGTGAGGGGAATATTCATGTGTAACATTATGATCCAGAAACATATTTTGAGTTTTATGCACTAAATTTGAAAGGTTTTGGCCAACATTAAAATGATTATTGTAACATACTGTACACAATAATTATATAATTAGAAAGCTGATATTTTACTTTTTAAAATTCAAAAGGATGGAGTAGGTCACTAATACTCTGTATAACAATCTACACAGCCTGGTCAAAAAAAAAAAAAGTCACCGTTTTGATTTAAATAATGGTTATGATCTGAGGTTGCTTCAGTTGGTCAGGTCTAGGCTCAGCAACGTTATGTGACAATAAAATGAAGTCAGCTGACTACTTGAGTATGCTGAATGACCAGGTTGTCATATTAATGGATTTTTTCTTCCTTGATGGCACGGGCATATTCCAGGACGGCAATGCCAAAATACATCGGGCTCAAACTGTGAAAGAGTGGTTCAGGGAGCATGAGGAATCATTTTCACAGATGAATTGGCCACCACAGAGTCCTGAACTTAACCCCATTGAAAGTTTTTGGGATGTGCTGGAGAAGACTTTATGGAGTGTTTAGACTCTCTCGTCATCAATACAAGATCTCTGCCAAAAATGAATGCAACTCTTAATGGAAATAAATTTTGTGACGTTGAAGGTTGTCGAAACAATGCTCTGACAAATGTGCACGTAATCACAGCTAAAGGCGAAATTGATGGTATTAAGTTGAACCGTTAAGTCTTCTTCAGCACATCCCAAAGACTTTCAGGTCTTACAGTGTCTATAAGTCAGGACTCAGTGGTGGCCAATTTATATGTGAAAATGATTCCTCATGCTCCCTGAACCACTCTTTTACAATTTGAGCCCGATGAATCTTGGCACTGACATCCTGGAATATGCCCGTGCCTTCAGGGAAGAAAAAATCCATTGATGGGATAACCTGGTCATTCAGTACATTTAGGTAGTCAGCTGACTTCATTTTATTGCTGCATAGCGTTGCTGAGCCTAGATCTGACCAATTGAAGCAACCCCAGATCATAACACATTTACCCTTTCAATTAAAGCAGGTGTTTATTAAACATTTTAGATGTATTATTATTTAAGATAAGATCAAGTCCATAGTGAGTCTTTCTAGAGGGTATTGTGAAATATTTACCTGACATAGTTCTGGTAAGAGACGGTTTTTTATTTTGAAGTGGGGAAGATTGCTGGGAAAATTGTGAGGGAGATCCTGTGCTGAAGCCTGAAGAGAGGAGGAGCGAAACATGCAAGAATATTTCAATCTCTCTTCAAAATGTAATTAATATACACAAAAGAGCTTTTGAAATCAGTTTCTGGGCTGACAGTTCTTATCACATCTCTAAAAATCTCAAAAGATCTGATATTAGGATCTTGTACAATGCTGCTTTTGGCCACCAGACGTATCAAGTTAAAACAGCATTGTTTTACTTCAGAAGTGCCTTATCCTCTTACCCTGACCTTGGGAAGCCATTTTAGCATGTCAAAAACAAAACACTTGTTCGCAAAATCTTGCAGTTCCATAATGCACTTACTTGGAGAGGGCGGTGGTTGTAAGGGAGAGTTCGAGGGTTGCTTTTGGTCATTGCTAGTCCTCACTGACCTTTTGTTTTTGGAGGTCAAAGGGCTTTTGAAACTCGCTCTGAACGACTTCATAAGTCCATCCTTGACTGGACTGTCCAATTTTCTTCCATCATTTTTCAGACATTTTGTTTGGAGCGCGTCTTTTTCCCAAGCTGTTGGGTCACTGACCTCATTACTGCCATCTGTTTCTACTTTTTCACTCTCTGCCATTTTGCCATGCATCAGTCTGATCCAGCCTGCAGAAAATATATCAAGAGCTTTGAAGAATTGCAGAGTTATTGTCCCAAGATGACAATTCAAGGTTTGCCGGGTATTAACAGCTAGTCCCGAGCTTGAAAATGCATCTGTTAAATCTGTCAGCAGGTACATCATAATCTGGGGAGTTGTTTTGTTGACCGTCAACATGGCTTTTTTTTCACCAGTGTGAAATCATGTAGAAAGTGTATACTGTCACAACAACGGAAAAACTAAACTCACATTAACAACACATTGAACAGACAAAACTCAGTTATTCATCTAATCTCTCCATTTACATACATCTCACAGAGACATATACTATAGTAACTGATAGCATATTACTGTAAAATCATAGTAAATGAATACAGGCTCACCTGTAAACTGTGTAAGAACAGGGACAGGTAAAAAAAAGAAAAATACAACATTTCTTCAATCACAAACAAATGTGTGTGATCTAACTTTCTGAACATGAAATGCTCAAAAGAGTTTCCTTTCCACTTTCTAAGTATAGGAACTGCAATCATTTCACTCTGTAAGAAATGTGCAACTAAAAATAAAAGGTGATTTTTGGATGCCCAGTATTTTTATTCTACTATCTAAAGTTTTAAATCCTTTGAATTTACACTAATTTCTGTTTAATCTCACGGTTGTTGGTTAAAAGTTAACAAGAATTAACAAGAATTACAGATTCTTCCACTGAAGCTTGAAGCTACTGCACAAGATCGTATCTAGTGTGTGTTCAGCGTCAACTGTGGCCAGATTTCTGAATATTTCTAACATTATTTAATTTCAAGTTGACTACATAGTTGAAGGCTCTTCTTGACTCATGTGCTGATCAATATATTGCATTGTAAACAATGAACTATTTTCAAGTAGTAATAAAGGAAGCACTTCATAATAAGGTTACATTTGTTAATATTAGTTAATACATTAGGTATTGTGAACTAACAATGAAAAATATATTTATTTACAGTATTTATCCACCTTTGTTCATGTTAGTTAATAAAAATACAATTGGTCATTGTTAGCTCATGTGCAGTAACTAATTTTAACATCTAAACTTTTTTTTGTTTTTAAATGTTGAAATGAACATTACAATATTTCTACAGCATTTATTAATTTTGGTTACAGTTGTTAGTTCGTGTTAACTAATGTGGTTAACTAACGTTAACAAATTTAACCTTTTTTAAAGGGTTACCACTTTTCCTATAAACGCATAGAGTAGTCAGTGATTACTGCTAAAATATTCCCAGTATAAATAAATCGTCGTCATAATATATAGTAATAAAGTCAGTAATATTAAAAAGTAGCAAGCATTTTCCCAGCTGCCCCAAACCACTTACAATCCTCACGTAGACGCTGTTTGTTGCCATTGTTACACACTGATTTCTTGTGTTAAACTCTGTATTATGTATAAACTGATTTAGTTGTGACATTGTAAATAGGCTATTTATGCGTCTGTTTTACTGCATTTTGTATGAAGGCATTGCATGCAAGTAGTGGTATATATAGGGGTTTGTTCTCACCGACAGTAGCCTATATTTCGCCTGTTCACGCTGTTTTACAATTGTTTCCCTTCGTAAACATGCGCTAGACTGACGTATTTGACCGATGCGTCTCAGTGTTTTTTTTGTTTTGTTTTTAAGCCTGCACTGTTATAGTCTCCGTATCAAGTTAAAAATTAGTCAAATGGTTTAAAATGCGAATCAAAACACCCGCGTCTGTCTTTAATAGCGCTTTGGACACGTTCGGTGTGAACGGCCCCTTACGATAGCAGCATGTGCGCTAAGTTAAACGCAACCCTTGTAACATACCACAGCTCTGGGCATTATTACACGAATATCCCGTTAAAACGACGCCTTACATTTAAGCAACATATAAAAGGACAAGTTTTGACATTTATCTTCGACCAGTTTATCGATTAAAGGTTGCGGTATTTTGAAGGTCAATCAGTCCTAAAACACGGTTAAAGACCAAATAATTTACACTTTTATGTAGGCTATTAATGTATGTATTTGAGTACATTGCACTGTAAAAATGAATATCTGCCCCTCACCCTCACTCACCTGACCACCTGTGTTGCTCCTTGTGAAAGTCGGAAATTGCAAATTATCTTTCGCTTTCCGCTTAAAAACTGAAGGAAAACAGACATGTCAAACACACCGCGCCAACAGGTTCATCCACAGGTTCAGGTTCATCCAGGTTCTGGTTCATCCACGCAACATGGCACAACATTAATTTCCTCAACATTAATGAAAGCAGGGACTCTTCCAACCGTTTGTGGGAATCACCTTGACACGTCACTGAATAGGTGCATTGTTCATTATAACGAGAACATGAGATGTTCCAGGAACCGCTTAACAATCAGACTAAATCCAGATTTTCTGTTTATAATGTGTTCAGTGCAGATGTGCTCTGCCAGAATCACTGTATTCGCTGACTTCAGGAGTTTTGCTTTTAGAAAATGATTACAAATCACATTCAGATTTCCACAATCAACTGGGAAATTCAATTGTGCTTACCACAGAGAAAAATAAATGATGGTGGTGGCTATGCATAGCATTATGTGTTTCCTGAAATGCACTGGCAACACTATACAATAATGTTGTGCAACATTAGTTAACACAATGGATCAAAACAACAAAAACTACTTCTACATGTTAATTTCAACAAATAGCTACCAAAATATGCTTTAGTTAGTTGTATTGTGAACCACAATACACAATGTAGATTACATTAACCAAGATTAATAGCCTAATTGTTTCATGATACCTAATGCATTGTCTAATTTTTATTAGTGGTGGTTGCCAAAGGCAAAGCATCACTATTGTTCTCTTGCATAAATTATTCCACACAATGTTTGGCGCGCTACTCCTCCCGCAGCTTTTGTCACAGACCCCTGAGTGAGGCATCAAATCGTGCGGCTCATTGAGGAGAGGTGTGCTATATCTTTTCTAAGCGATCGGGTGTACGATGTTCGAACAGCGGACGAAAAAGCGGCCAAAAAAGTCCCATTGACTTTACATTGCGTAATGTTCCGAAATTTAAATCCCAACTGACATTTTCACACACACAGACAAAAAAGGGCCTGTCAGCCCTGCGTCTCTCTCTCTCTCTCCCTCAGAGGATTTATATTATCAAGCAGCCAATAAAAATCTTCATAGCCACACCCTAAAACATGCTAAAAATGTGCTAGCATCATGCTAACATATGCTGGCATCGCCTAGCGAAGTGCTAAAACATGCTATAAACGTGTTACCATCATGCTAACACATGTTGGCATTGTCTAGCGAAGTGCTAAAACATGCTAAAAACGTGCTAACAACATGCTAACACATGCTAGTATTGCCTACTGAAGTGTTAAAACATGCTAAAAACGTGCTAGCATCATGCTAACACATGCTGGCATCACCTAGCGAAGTGTTAAAACATGTTAAAACATGCTAGCATTATGCTAACACATACTAGTATCGCATAGCAAAGTACTAAAACATGCTAAAAACATGCTAGAATCATGCTAACACATGTTGGCATCGCCTACTGAAGTACTAAAACATGCTAAAAACGTGCTAGCATCATGCTAACACATGCTAGTATCACCTAGCAAAGTGCTAAAACATGCTAAAAACATGTTAACAACATGCTAACACATGCTAGTATCGCCTAGTAAAATGCTAAAACATGCTAAAAACGTGCTAGCATCATTCTAACACATACTGGCATTGCCTAGCGAAGTGCTAAAACATGCTAAAAACGGGTTAGCATCATGCTAACACATGCTGGCATCACCTAGCGAAGTGTTAAAACATGTTAAAACATGCTAGCATTATGCTAACACATACTAGTATCGCATAGCAAAGTACTAAAACATGCTAAAAACATGCTAGAATCATGCTAACACATGTTGGCATCGCCTAGTGAAGTACTAAAACATGCTAAAAATGTGCTAATTACATGCTAACACATGCTAGTATCGCCTAGCAAAGTGCTAAAACATGCTAAAAACGTGCTAACAACATGTTAACACATGCTAGTATCGCCTAGCAAAGTGCTAAAACATGCTAAAAACGTGCTAGCATCATGCTAGCATCGCCTAACGAAGTGCTAAAACATGCTAGTATTATGCCAACAGATGTTAGCATTGCCTATGGAATTGCTAAAACATGCTAACACATGCTAGCATCGCCTAGCGAAGTGCTAAAACATTCTAAAAACGTGCTACCATCATGAAAAACATGTGCTAACAACAGTCTATGGCCTTTATTTTAGTGCTTAGAAACAAGTTAGAAAATGCTATTTGATGAGTATTGCCACGGCAAGCACCACTCACATTTTCTTCAGGAAATGTACATTCTAGTTTATATTCTTATTGTAAAGTGTGACTAATGTACTTCATTTTAAATACAAAGTTGTGTATTGCAACTTCATAGGAACTCTGTTTATGTTACTTTCTATTAATGTGCAACTAAATGGATTTTTAAACATTAGCCAGGTATAGATTTCTCTTGGTTGGCATGATCTCAACTGGTTGGTTACATTTTTACCCCCTCTGAATTAGAGCTGGTAAAAATGTTTGTATTGTAAGAGCCATTTATTTGCTTCCATATCATAATAACCAATTTGCCTCTTTATAAATGCTTTAATAAAACCTGTCCATACATGCTTCACATGTCTAAACACGCAATGAAGCAGGTGAAAGTGAAAGTTGTTTATCTGGGTCATAAGACAGCCGTAGAAAATACATCAGACACTCCCTGACTGTTTTTCAGGTAAGAGCGTAAGGCTTCCATGCTGTTTTTTCTCTCTTCCTTCTACTATGATTAGAATAAATAGATAAAAATGTATTCAGGAGCTTTTTGTAAATGAGCTCATGAATGTTTTAGAGGTGACACACTGAAGTGATTTCAGTCATTTGCAGATGAGGTGATGTTTTGATTACATTGAAAAGGACTGACAACCTTTAATATTATTCTTCACTGTGTATGTTCTACCTTTTCATGTTTTTTTTTAAATTCTGCATTGCTATATTACTATAATTCTTCTATATTCATAATTCCAATATTTAATTACTCACTAATAGCTTAGAAACTTGTTTATGATTAAGGAAGATCAAAGGTTTGTTACACATTATAAAATTGCTATTTAAATGTTAAGAAAGATAGCGTACCATGTTTAAATGGGGTTTAAATGGTGCACGTTGTTTTACTTCCATGTGTTGATCTGACCTTTTTATCTCATTTCTTTTATAGACCTTTATCTCCAGTCAGACTTTGGATTAGGTGACAGACACAATGACAACGTCTACCAGCGCAGGTAGGAAAATAGAGTGTCAAAATAAAAGTGTCAATTTTACATAATTATTGTGAGTGCAGTGAGACTTTCATATAACAAGTGTTAATGTAGTTCTTTTCCCACATAAATATTATATGGAACTTGATTTTGGAGATAAAGTTTATTACTGATTGATTTTTGGATGTTAGTTTTGGTTGGTCATTATATTTTTTATTTGTACAGTGGGCAACTTCTTACGTATGCTGTCTATAAGAAAACGCACTGGGAGCATGAAAAACAAAAGACCGCTATTTGAAATTAATGATACAGAAATCCCTCTAAAGCCATGCTCAGGTGAAACCCTATTTGCTGTTGCAATAAAGGCACCTTTCATGCATAGTGCTCTGTTTGAAACTCTCATATTCTCCCTCTTGTTTTCACAACAGTTCTGGAAATCAAAGATTATATAGAAAGGGATATGCTGAAAGAGGCCTATCTGAATCTGCTCTCCCTGTGCCTGGAGCTTCAGCAACAGCGGGCAGCTCTGGGGGAAGGAACTTGTCCTACGAATCTAGTCAATAAAGAGAAAGATACCATTATGCTATTTGAGACCCTAAGAAACAAAATAGCTCACATTGTGCGCTCAAGTTCTCTGCCTTCTTCTCACAATAAAGAGTTGTTAGTGTATGTGGCCACCATTATACTGGAGGAAGAGAAGAGACAAGGAGAGCCAGGGAGGATGCCAGGATGGAGGGAGGCATGGAGGGATGCGGTACGAGACGGGGTTAGAGATACATTGAAGAAGGTTCACCTGGACAATCATGAGCAGAACACTTCCTGGTTGGCGGTGCATCTGGGGCTTCTGGGTAAAGCTATTGTGGAGGATCTGGAGAGAGTGAAGGCAGAACTTCTGAGCTCATATCCAGAAGACTTTAAAGTGTTTGATATCTATGTGTCCTGCCATCATGAGGCATTAGGAGAGCATTTAAAGAGACTTCTGGAACAGGTGACAGAGGTAAAAGATTACTGCGCTCTTCTGGAATTTATTAGCCATCACTACCCCAGGTGAGGCGCTGGCTTTGGCTTTGAGACGTTCTGCCCATTCAAACTTCTGCCAAATTATATTTGAATGAAAATGTATTGTATCTTTAGAAATTGCATTGCTATTGGTTTTATTTTTTTTGTGTAGAATAATGTGTAGAATAATGTGTTCTCCTTGGAACACAAATGGAGTTATTATAAGTATGATAAAAAAAAATATAGGTTGTTCTACTAATAAACAAATCTAGTTTAGTGCTGCTTCACTTCAGAAATTCATCCATTGTTTGTTATCTCATTAACATTACATAGTGAGAAAATTATGGGTAGTTTCTCATCCCTGAGAGAGGAGCAGAGATGTCTTAAACTGCCGGAAGACTTCTTAAATAAAATCAAGAACTCTTTGTGTCATCGCTTAAAAGTGAGCTATTACATGCACAGACAGTGTTGAAATGCAAATACACCAAATAAGTATTTTTTCATGTGTTACATCGGGTCGTCTTTGTTGGCATATCTGTCATTAGGAGGACTTCACAGCTGCACTGGAGAATATCATCAAGATTGAAAGTGAGGAAGTGTGGAGAAAAAAGAAAACTCCTGACAGAACAGACGATATATTCCTCAACTCAAAAATCCACATGGACATCAGTCAGGTATGAAAATGTAATGTTCTTTGTGAATGCAAGGGATTTTAATATTCAGTGCGATTGGTAGAATGGTCTCATTTCCAAAGTCATGACAAAGATTTTAGAATTTTGAGAAATTATGTCTCTGCTTTGGGGTGTGTCTTCCTGGGGTCTTCGATGTAAATGATCACCAGTACTCAGGAAGGAGTCACCGTATTCCATTCAATTCTACTGAATCGTTTCCATTTGATGCAATTATTATTCTGGTCTGGATATTTGAGGGGAACTGGCAAAAGGCTCTGCGGAATTCTGTAGCCAGATCAATCCCATGATGTTGTGTTTTGAACACACAACAACATGTCTTATAAAGTCAGGTATACATATTTTACTCTTAGATTCATCTTTGAGCATGTTGTGTATTGATTATTTCTGAATTTGATTAATTATGTAATTGGCATAAAACATGTTTTCCTGACTAATAAATGGTTAAACTAGATTCTATTCTGACTTACTCTGAACTGATTGACTTTAGTAGATTATGTTAAATCCATGCTTCTGCAAATATGCGATCAGATTTAGTACATACTAAGATTCAGCGTTTGATAGAGCGTGAAGCATGTCAGCTGAGATCTTAGCTTTCGGACTAACCATTTGGCTTTAGTTACGTGTAATAGACTGTAAAGTCTAAAAGAAAGTACTATTTGGGACAACGTAATGTTGATTGACTTGTCTACATAGTATTAGTTATGACCCTTCTTTAATGTTAATAATATTCTAGCTAAGTGTAATTGGAAAATATAGAGCTAAGCAAAACTACTATTTGGGTAATGGTATGTTTGTCGTGGTAGCTTTATCCAAATAGTATTGGTCATTACTCTTTCTAGTGATAATGATATGTTAATTACATGTATACAGATCTATAGAACTAAGTAAAACTACTGTTTGAAATAGATGGGGTAATAATCATTCTAAATAGTATTACTCAAATAGTATATTATTTGACATGTATAGTATTGAAAATATAATCAGACTTCCGTGTTTGATTTGTCTTGTTAGCTTATAGCGAATTATGCTGACACTCTGAGGAATGTCGATGAGAACATGGGGAAGTCGGCTGTGTGCTTTCCTTTGGAAGAGATAAATCAATTTCTTAGAAGGTTTGTATCACAAGATCATTACATATCAAAGGGATCATTACTGTTTTGTCATGCACACATCTTTTCTTCTCTTTTACTGTAGATTTGAAAAAGAGTTTTCAGAGAATACTTGCTCTCTGTTGACCTCTGATCTGCTGGACTCCAGTCTGTGGGTAGAGTATCACATCACCTACATCAACAGTTTTAACTTACTGAAGTGAGTACTCAATGCACATATTTGTATCAGAATAAATTCAGCTTTGTGAGACACATGTAAGCCAATCTTTTGTGTTGCTGTTGTTACAGAGAGCATATGCACTGCTATAAGGAGAGTTGTTCAGCTCAGGTGGAGCAGCTGGAGAAAGAGGTGGATGGACTGACTCAAAGACTCAGCCAAACCCTGATAGAACATTTCAAAGCTGACATAAAGGTGGGCCAATACATGGAATGTATGAGATACATGTGAATTTAAAGGTGCACTCAGTTATTTGTATTTATCATTTATTTGTATTATTATTATTATATTTTGCTAAATACTAATCTTTTAAACAGAAAGAAATTGAAATAGAAGAATAGTATTTTGGAAAATAAGATGCATAAGATGAAAATACAAGATAGTCTTAGAGAAAGAGCACATTCATGAGCTCTGCCATAACAACATGATCACACTGAAATTTGGCATGTACCCTGAAATCGACCTCATTCAGCCGAACTAGTGACGATATCCCCCTTTCCGATATTTTTGCATCAATTCAAGCATGATCCTATTTTTCCTCTAATGCTACTGATAGCATGTAGAACAACCTCCAAGACACGTGTTCTGGTCTTGTGGGAACAGTTCACGAAATATAGTGAGCATGATTCAGAGGTTATATTTCTCTCTAAAATTACATTTTTACTCCACTGATGGTTAGGTTTAGGGTGGAGTTAGAGTTTTAGGAATAGAGTTAATAAAATATGCATTCCTGTTTACTGTATTACTGCACATGATTTTTAACAAAAAAAATTATTCGTTTTTTGTTTTTTGTCAATAATTTTGGTTTTCTTCTGCTGAACAAACAAAGATTTTTAGAAGAATATTTCAGCTCTGTTGGCCCATTCAAAACATGTCAACTGGGTCCAAAACTTTGAAGCTCCAAAAGCACATAAAGGCAGCTTAAAATAACTCCATACGTCTAGTGGTTAAATCCATGTCTTCAGAAGTGATATGATAGGTGTGGGAGAGAAATAGATCAATATTTAAGTCCTTTTTACTATAAATTCTCCTCCCTGCCCAGTAGGTGGTGATATGCAGGAAGAATGCAAATAGCCAATAACAAAAGAAGAAGAAATGGGAAGTGAAAGTGGAAATTTATAGTAAAAAAGGACTTAAATATTGATCTGTTTCTCACCCTCACCTATCATATTGGCAATGGCTTTTAGCAAATAGCGTATTTCTACAACGACTTTGGTAAATGAGAACTTTTTATGTTAACATGATTTTATCCATCCATCCATCCATCATCAACCGCTTACCATGGGGGGCTGGAGCCTATCCCAGCTAACATTGGGCGAAAGGCAGGGTACACCCTGGACAGGTCACCAGTCCACACATATACAGACACCACTCACACTCACATCCACACCTAGGGGAATTTTTTGGGAGACATCAATTAACCTAGCCTGCATGTCTTTGGATGGTGGGAGGAAGCCGGAGCACCCAGAGAGAACCCACACAGACACGGGGAGAACATGCAAACTCCACACAGAAAGGCCGGGGCAACCGGGGTTTGAACCCATGACCTTCTTGCTGTGCGGCGACAGTGCTAACCGCTGCACCACCGTGCCGCCTAACATGATTTTATGTGATACAGAATCGCAACATAAACATGAATATTAATGAGTGCACCTTTAAATAAACCTTGGGAAAAAGTACAATCACTAAAAACAGCATATTAGACATAATTGACTAAAATGTGCTTTTAATTTGGATTGGCAAATTATTGTCTGATTAATAAAGTACAATGCTATTTTTTCTTCCAAAGCCTTACATAAATGGCATGATGACAAAGAAGTGGTTGCAAACAGATGAAGATTTTAACGAAGTGATACACAGAATTGAGAGTTATTCTGGGTACTGTAAATACATGAGAAATCCGTCAGCTCAAGTAAGTGCCCTTTACTTTCTTTCTAAGATGGTCTGTAATGGCTGCAGAGAACCACTTTTAACATCTTGGTCTGCATTCACAGATTTTTGTGAATGATGTGCACAATTACGTAGTAAAGGAATACGTCTCGCAGCTGATGATGCAAAAGTATTCATGCAAAAATACAAAGAAAGAAGATGCTGCCATAAAAATAAAAGAACAGTGGAATGAGCTCAAAAAACGGTTTGAGGAAATGGTAAGACTTAGTCTGGCATGAAATCATATGGAATATTCAACATGTTAGATGTTCTGATAATATATATCTCTGTACTCAGGGATCATCTTTACACTGGCTTTATCCTGTGGGGTATTTACTTAGTGACATTATTGGAATGGACAATTTGAAAAATATAAAACATATCTTAAATCGTTTGGTTAGTAATTACCCAGACATCAGGTGAGTGTCAAAAACATTCAGTCAATCACATTTTGTTTTCACTTTTACAAATATAACTGTTACTTATTACTTACCATCACATTTCCAGCGAGAAGCAATTGTCAGCTATTCTGAACTTCCGAGGCACTGGTTTTGGTTTAGAAAAGCGGCATGTGATCAAACAGTTTATTCTGCTTAAACAGGATGCAGGAAACACTAATCATGAGCACTCATTCTTCGCTGACATGAAGGTACCTAACTTTTTGTATTTTTGAAATTTTCTTTTCACAATTCATCAAACTATTATGCATTTTCAATCACAAATATACTGAGTGCTTTACAACATCTTTTTGGAAAAATGACATATTTTTCAGGATGAATTTGATTTTGTGATATTGCTGGATAGCTTACCAATTTAAGGACATGTACTCAGACGTTTATTCACATTAGGTGATTGACTTTTATGTTTTGTCTTTTACAGTGAGAGCTCTGCTTCAGGAACCTTTAGACTGAGGAGTGCCAAATGAAATATATGAATAAGTCACACTTTTAATGTTGTTGTGAAGGAAAACTTGGACACAGCAGGCATTACTTTTGGTTTCCACTAGAGGGAGAGAGCAGGCCGTACTGTAGATATAAGATTTTCGTTTCCTCCATATTACCAAATCATGCAATAAAGAGAAGTAATAGATTCATTCTGTTTATCTACTGTGATAACAATCATGTAAATGTGGTGTGTAACACAAGTAGGGTTATAGTAGGCTAAAAGGTACAGGTACAAGTAATTTGGTGTTTTTTTTATATTTTGTCCCTCCCTTTTCTCATTTGAGCTTTTTTTTTGTTGTTGTTTTGTGTCATGCACATTGTAATCCTGTTTTTAGCCAGTCTAACCGCATGAAGATTTAACCATTTATGCTTTTAACTACAGTGTGTTGGTTGTGTAATTAAAGGAAATATCTGACATCTTTGTGGTGTGCCGGCTACTTTTCTAAGGCAAAATCTTGACTTCATTTTTGGGAGATTTATAGAGATACGTAATGTGAGATGCAACATTCATGTGGTCATAGATTTATGTTTGTATTTTTCCTGTAATTTCATATCCTGTAATTTGTCATGCTTTGTAATGCCTTAACTATAAGAGGTGATGGACTTGATTGTTTTTTAATGTTAAATTAAACATATATATTTTTTTATCTCCACCTGCAAATAAAGAGTGTATTTGTGTGTTTGCGTGAGACTGCATGTGATTTCAGGGCAGCATACTTTGCCGCTGGCTTGTGTCCAGATGTCCTGAGGATTACAATCTCAGAATCAGAATCAGAATCAGCTTTATTGCAAAGTATGCTTACACATACAAAAGGAATTTATCTTGGTGACAGAAGCTTGGTGACACACACACACATACATATACATACATACATACATACAGTACATACACATACGTAGTGCAAATTTAAATTCAAATCTGTTTTACACAGTGTAAGGGAATTATTGCTCAATGTGGCCGTTTTAATTGTTCAGAAGTCTGAACTGTCCTTTGTAGTCTTCTGATATCCGATATGTCTCTAGAGTTAGAAGTCAGGAAATGGGAGGGGATTTTCTTTTTCTCCAATTTGCCATACTTTGCCCGTTCATGGATCTGAATATTTCCTCTCCTCTCACCTTATTTTCCAGTTAAAAAAATAAATAAAGAAAGAAATTCATGGGGATTTTTTTCCTATTCCATTGGCAAACAGTTTTTTTTATTGTTTTAAGGATAAACCTCACTAAACTTGAGGTTCTGAGCAGAAACTTTTATCATTCCAGCTCTGGCATCCCATGGCATCCTTTTAAAATGGTAACCAGTTAGAACTAAATAAAACGATGGTCAGGGTTGGGACGGCTACTTTTGACAAGCATTCCACAACAGATTACAGAATACATGCTGTAAAATGTCATTTGTAATGTATTGCGTTAGATTACTCAAGGTCAGTAACGTATTCTAAATACTTTGGATTACTTCTTCAGCACTGGTAGATTTTTTTTCACTTGTTTTGACTATAAAAACTCTGCCAGTACAGTAAGACAAAATACACCTGAAAAACATCTAGGTTACTGTTGTAACCTCCGTTCCCCGATGGAGGGAACGAGATGGTGTGTCGATTGTAGCGACACTAGTGGTCTCTCTTGAGAGCCTCGGTTGCTTCTGAACTTGAGAAAAGGCCAATGGAAAATTGGCAAACAGAATTTGCATGCCCTTCCCCCGGACATACGGGTATAAAAGAGGTTTTCCACTGAGGAGCCGAGAATATGGTTCAGCCGTCACAGCGGTCGGTACAGTGTTGTGGCAAGAGGGACACAACGTCTCATTCCCTCCATCAGGGAACGGGGGTTACAACAGTAACCTAGACGTTCCACTTCTGTCACTCATTTGACATTGTGTCTTTAGCGGCTTCCTTTCCTTCTTAAGCCACTTCCGTGAGGGAAAGTATGTTTGACACTACACCTGTTTTAACAGGACTTGAGCTTTATTGTAACAAAAAGGTGAAAACTTAAAGACAAAAACTCTGTACTCCAAAACAAGGAGTGTGATGTAATGTAGGTCAAAAAACTGTCTCCCTTCCCCTCTGCCCTTGCCACATCACTTCCTGTTTAAGATGGCTACCTTCAGGAAGTCCCCAAAAAGGGGTGCAATTATTTCCCCTTACCACAGGGGGGAGAGCAGACAGTAGTTACATACAGCCATGACATTAAGTAACATTATTAATAGCCCTATGGCTCCTACAGTGTCAATTGTTGTGACACAAGGGGTTCCTATCCAATAACGCCACAACACTGAACCTTGTTAAGTGAACTGTTGATGCAGGTGCACGCAAGCTGTTGCGTGCCAAAGGAGCAGACCGCATCAGGCTGCACGTAACCTTCCCTATAAGACATCATATCCATTTTAGGTTAACACAGTGACCGGGGGCAGAGGGAACTGGAGACAGGGGGACAGTACCACGGAAAATACGACACAGGGGGTTACCGTGATGGCCGACACCTGTGGAGCACTTATTCCAGTACAGAGTAATTAGTACCCGTAGTGGGTATGGTCGAGGAATTCCTCAGCCGAATTCACGAGCCAGAGGGCTAGGGAGGAATGATATTCAGGGAGCGCAAGTTTGTGGGCTCGCCTGGGAGTAAGAGCGCACGTGTTTGCCTCAGTGGAGCGTAAAGGTACTATGCGAGGATGCCACACTCCTTGTAGAGTGTGCTCGAACCTGCAAGGGGCGATAGGCCAATACAATGGCATCAACGACCCAGTGGGCAAACCTCTGTTTCTGCTGTCCACCAAAGCAAACAAAAAGATATATATAAAGATATAATCGTGCTGGTAACATGTGCATGTAAAATGGATAGAAATAGCATTTTATCTTAGCATAAAGCTGACAATTTACACAAGGTTTATTTCTATTTCTTCTGCTCCAAACTTACTTCAAACTTACTTCTCTGTCTGCTCGTATGAATGTATCACATCATAAGAAAGTTTCACCACTGGTCAAAAGCACTTTGGATCACATCATTTATATGTATAAATGTTTTCCATCTCAAAGGACTAAATATTAAATGAAATAAATGACAATAAAATGCAAAATAATCTCTTTAGTAATCAAAATTGTTTTGAATGTAACTCCATTTTGAATTTAAATACTTAATCCCGTTACATGTATTCAGTTATTCCCCAACCCTGACAATGGTTAATAATGTTATTTTTTTTAAAATTTTTAATTATTGCTCTGTGCTAAGGGTGGGTGAAAAAACAGTTGCAGTGTTGCCAGATCTGTCACAATTGCAAAACAAGCAACTTGCCTCACCCAAGTGAAAAGCAAAATAAGCAATCAATTTTTTTTAAAGAAATCAGAATATCAACAGGAAGTGTCATTCTGAAAATGTACTGTGATAAACCCTATGTTCTTTGGTTTCATGACAAAATTATCAGAACGGAATTAACTGGTTACCAGCATTTAAAAATAACGTTTTCACTCTGGAACCATTGAAAGAGACTTTCCCATTTACATTTACATTGTTCATTAAACTGTTTGTTGTCCCTGCTTAAAAATGAAGAAAAAAATCTTTCTGAAAATGATTTTTGCATTGCTCTCCTCCCCTCTCCTTTCCTGTCCTCTTCCTTTTCTCTGAAGAGGATGCAGCTTATTCAAATATTTTCAGCTGATTTGTATATTGAGAGGCAGCTGATGACTTCCCAAGTGTCACATGATTTTAAAGATGTGTGTGAGTCTTATATTTGTGTGTGTGTGTGTGTGTGTGTGTGTGTGTGTGTGTGCATAGATATCAGTGGCTTTTTCTGCTGCTCAGACCTTAAGTATTATATTTAGCTCATCATAGCATGTCAGACCGTTCATCATCTCGAATGCTTTGCAGCATTCTCTCACCCTGACTTATTCTGACTTATCATGCAGAGCAGGTGTCATATACTGAGATACAGCAGACACATGCAGATAATCACCATGTACATCAGCCATGATAAAGCTATTTGTCTAAATGAAAGATCAACTAACCCACTTTATATCACTGCCTATCATTGGAGGACTAATGAGGCTAACATTAGATGAGAAATCAGTAGGGTAGGATGCAATATTTAATGGTTACAAAGTGCTTACAGAAGTTAAAGAAAAGCCACAAGCAAACCTAAAACCCAGATAAAAACAGTGGCATGAACAATGAGCATGCATTTGGGTAAAGATGTAAAGTTTAATTTCCTCTCTCTCATTCACCCTTTACATACATTTCTTGCATGTTCATGCCTCATATGGCTCTTCAGTTTCCTTTCAGACAAAGACATTTGATTAGTGCTGCTTGCCAAGGCATCAGTTTTACTATTACTCAGACCTTTTTAAAACCCTTAACCCAAAGAGTTCAACTTTGGCACATGTACCATTTGTACAGAAAAGATTTCGAAATCATATGAGTTGGCTCATATAAAAA
Source organism: Moxostoma hubbsi (assembly GCA_032164185.1). Classification (NCBI taxonomy): domain Eukaryota; kingdom Metazoa; phylum Chordata; class Actinopteri; order Cypriniformes; family Catostomidae; genus Moxostoma; species Moxostoma hubbsi. The sequence goes on from JAVLUX010000021.1 coordinate 30,536,309, forward strand.
AACTTACAACTTTTGCTCCCATAGAGAAAAATAAAACAACCAACAAACAATGTAATTACGTTTTTTTTCCACAGCTTAACCCTTCACCCAAATCGAAACCTAACCAAAAAATTCTAACCACTAATTCAAACCCTATAAAGTGAAGTAAAGTAAATAAAGTGTTGGATAGGCTAAAATGTGATGTCTGTATTGCATCAATTTGAAATTCTGTTTTGTTTTGGTTGGTTGGTCTCCATAGGAATAAATGTCATACAATATCCTATTTGCCATCTTGTACAAATTATTACGAGCTGTCATGAAACTATGTTGGACTTGGACAATTAAGCAACCACCTAGCAACCACCCATCATATAGCAACCACCTGGCAACAACCCAGAACTCGCTTGCAACCACTAGCGATGCATTAGAAACAGTACTGCAGAGCAAATCCCTGACAACCACAGCACCCTAACATCGAAGATGTTTTGAACAGGCGAGCACCACATACATTCTCTTTATGAAATGTAAAAATCTTGTTTGCTTTGAAGTCTTTAACTTAACATCTTTAAATCTTCACTTGAAGGGGGAAGAGCCTGAATGCTGGTCCAAATGCAGATTGTAGCTTGACAAAAAATAAGACCAGACTGCCCTAGTTTCCTACTCTAATTTCTAGAAATAGAGCAAAATTTAACTTCAAAAGGAATCTCTATGTGGCTTTAACAGCCATTCATCTGTTATTAATTTTTAGTTCTTGTAACTTAACTAAGAAACATCTATCACAAACGTACATAGACCTTTTTGGTTCTAAGCTACGATTGTTGATGCAAATGTTATGTTTTGCATGCATAATACTGTAGGTCTGCAGCCAGACGCAAAACAAAGGTCTGGATATGAGCAATCCAGACAAACATGGCTGACTTTAACAGGAATGAATAAGTAGATTTTTGCATGCAATACTGCTTTCGTTGACCCCCCTTTCCCTTTCTATGAAGATAAAGATAAAAAGAGCATGTGTCACTTCCTGTGCTGTCAGGAATGGGTTTCGAGAGAGATAGAGAGTGATTGAGAGTCATCACTAAGAGCTGAATCGCATTAAGTGTAAGAAAAACAGAATTGGGAACAAAGGCAAAAGTGAAGCCCTTAATTCCCATTTGGTTTCATTTGATTTTGTTTAATCTTTATGATGTATTTATTTATTTATAAATGTTTGATCAATAACATAAAAAGATGTAGCTTTGGCTGAATCGACCTAGACTGATCCAAACCAAGCAGATTCACACTTCATGACTTACTCTGGGTTGAATCTTTTCATGTGCGGTTAAACTTTATCAGACGTGCATAGATTGCATTCATGTAAAATTATTAGTAACTTAACATTGTTCGCACACGTTGACCACTACAAAAACGACTAAAAATTATGATTTAAACTGGTTTAACCAGGTGAGCACCAGTTTGGCCAGGCTAGGACACCACCTTTAACCAGCTAAGACCAGCTTAAAACACCAAACCCCAGCAAACCAGCTTATACTGATTTAAACGGTTTTTATTTTTAGCAGGGTAAATGGACTGACGCTGCTGGTCTTAATGTTGTTGTGTATGCTGACCTAAGCCTCACCCTCAATCCTCCCCAAAAGGCTTATAACAGAGATCTCATGAAAGCTCTCTTCACAGACAAGCACTGAATGACAGACAAGAGACAAGCTCTTCGTGATCCATCTGTCACCTGAGCAAGACCTGCCACAGTAGGTGGCACAGAGAGCACAAATAAGCACACACACAAACACACACACATAGTGAAAAAACACAGATGCGTGAAATGATCAGGGATGTGTATTGAGGTTGTGAGGTCAGCAAAAGGATTGACCTTGAGGAAACAGGTTATACTGTAAAATTGTATATTAATATTACAATTCTATAAAGATATACTTGTGGTCAAATGGAATCCATTTCAGGAAATAACACATTATCAAGAATCACTACTGCTACACACACATGTACATGCAGATACATGCAGGCAAATGGAGAACTTCCCATAGTGGAAAACATGGCAGTCGTATTGATTAGGTAACTGTCCATTCTTGCAGTAGAATTACTTTCCCCTATGGGCAATGCTACTGTTTTAGGCTACTTAATTTTCCAACTGATTGAATGTATTTTCTGGTAGAGACCATATGTGCTCTTTCTCTAAAGAGAATATTTTTTGCTCCTAAAATAATTATTTAGTTTTTTAAAAGCACCAGTAAACCTCTTTTAATGTGTAATTTCTGTGCCTCTAGTGGCACCAAATGGAATTGCAAATATAATGACTTTTCAAACTGGCTTCCCAAACAATCCCCCCCATCTGTCATATGGTAAAAAAATCTGATAGTCCTGCCCTGACCTCATGCCATTGGTTGATGAACTGGTTCACACAATTGCTCATAACTCTCTTAACTACAGAGGGGAACTTTATTAAATAACTTTTCAGTATGGCAGTCTGATCAATGGGAGGCACACCTCTGAGCAGATATTTGATGCATTTTTTGTCCTTGATGTGTTATAAAATAGTAACATGACTACTGGTAAATCTCACCAAAAGACATGAGCAAACAAGGCCGTAAGATTGGGACATCGCCTCTGATGATAATGACGATGGTTGTGATGATGATGATGATGATGATGATGATCAGTATGCAATCGATAGCTGTGTTGCTAATCAGGCTCCTGCTGAACTGGGTCAAGTGCTAATATCCATCTCTGATGTAACAACCCCCTACATTGAACCATCACCATAGTTACCCAGCACAAGCACGAAGGGATTTTGACTGAAGTGGAAAAGAGATAAAAGGAAAAAAAAATGACATAAACTGTGGACAGCCAATGTGAATCTGGAAATCTTCTACTTCTGTGACAGTTAAAGCTCAGGGGCACCGTTAGGATTTTTGGGGCCCCTGACAAATTTGCACTCTGGGCCCCCTATCTTATCACAAACTGTACAACATGTTTAATTAAAAGTAATCATTATTAACAAACGTGAACGTAATTATGATTGCACATTCAATAAGAGACACTAAAAACACAATTAAGTTTGAAAAGTTCATTAAAATAATAGAATAGTACAAAAAAATACAATATTTTTTCCTGTCCAAAGTGGACGTTAATCACAAAATCATAGAGGAAAAGACACGGGGGTCCTGCTGGGCCCTCTGTTATGGTGCCCTGGGTAGGCTAAGGAATAGTTCACTCAGAAATTAAAATTCAGTCATAATTTACTCACTTTCTTGTCATTGTGAACCATATTACTTTTTTATGTGGAACACAAAAGGAAAAATATTATGAATTTCCCATTCCATCTTTTGAGTAAGATTGTAGTTGGTGTTGATCTTTAAATCATTTAAACAAAAGCAAAAATATCATAAAGAAGTCCATGCTGCACGGTACTTTTTGATGAGAATAATCTGAAATGAAAGTAATTTTTCAGGGAATATCTTGCCATGTGTTGCATGTTCATAAGCGCTATGAGAAAAGCTTGTTCACAGCGTGTTCATGTGAGCTCATAGTAGCACTTGTGGTCAAATCTGTACATCAAGTACGTACAGGTCGTGGTACACCTTCCAATATTTAGAATGACAAGAGAGATGTTTACATTTTGGACAGTGACATTACTACTAGACAGCCAGAGAAAATCAATGAAAGTAGACCGGCTGTCAGGGGGTTTCTGGATCACAGGGTAGGCAAATGTTACATGCCACAGACAGATCTAGAGTCATCAGGGTTATGTTAATCACAGTGAGGTCATCAAACTCCATGGAAAACTTAATCTCTGCATGCTCCCTTTCTCTTTAGGTCACAGTGCTCTTCAAACACAAGGGCAATCTCATTTTAACCTCATCTTATTCATAGTAATCGCAGTTTCTTGAAAGATTGTGACTGAACTCAAAATGCTCATGTTATCTGAAGTGCTCCACTTTCACACCTTATTCTGAGCTCTCATCCATTTAAACATGCTTTCTGCTTCTTTCTTTTTCCTTTCATTTGCAAGGTTTAGTGGCTGTCAACATAAATGTCCATTGTATTTAACCTCTTGAGTCTAAACAATTAATTTTTGTCCTCTTTGTAGGACATTTGCTATTTGAGACATACTGTACATGCCACAGTTCAGTGCCTACTGTATCTTAATAAAGGCATCCAGTGATTTTCAGAGATACTAAATGTTTAAGTGATTTGACTGATGACAACTTGTTCTCCATGGTTTTTTTCTAACATCACAATTGACTAGCATCAGTCAATTTTCTTTTTACCTTATCTGGCCCTTAAATTGTACATGTGTTGGTGTAACCTAAAGCAGAGAGGTTGATTCAATCTTATTTAGTAATAATTTAGAATAGATGTCGACATATGAATTGCATTTTACAGGTTACTAAAAAAGTTTTTTTCAACATGATCTCATGAAAATTACGTGAGAGTTTTGCAAAACAATATTACTTGGTTCTTTATACATATTGCTGCAGATTCTAAGTGAAATTTTCACTATGTGGCATACAATTTTTTTTGTTAAATATTCTCCAAAAAGATGAGATTAAGGTTTTTAAGGTTATGAAGTTTTAAATAGAGCTGTCAAAATTAATGCGTTAACGGATGCGATTAATTTGAAATGTTTAACTAGTACATTTTTACTTGTTTTTTTTTTTTTTGCTGCGCAGCTTGTTGGAGTTCTCCTGTGGAAGCAAGGTCTGTCGATGCTCCACTCAATTTAATATAATTTCAATTTGGTACTCATTGCTGCAGAGTCAATTTAGATAAAGTATCATAATGTGTGCAAGAAGACAGCCTTGTTCGAAATGTCAAACTACCATACTACTCTTATTATTTCTGTTACACATGTCAGAAGCAATAAGAGTAGTATTGGTTGAATACAATTCCGAACATGGCCAATGTCTGCAGCGCTTTTCATGTGGAGTTCAAAGCGGTGCTTGACACTCTGATGCGTCTCATGTGTATTACATATTCAATGTGGATAGCAACAGCCTGCTGGCCGATTAATATTTCATAGGATGAGAGTTTAAGAGGTTTAAATGTGCATTGTAATGAATACACAACCTATTGGAACTAGTTCTTTCAATTAGCCTAATCAACCTCTCACTTACACTTTAGGAAACGTTTAATGTTACTCGAATTAGTGCTATTTTAGTGCATTTCTAACATTATACCATAGAAATCTTTGTTCTGAAAATGTCAGTTAAACATTATTGTTACATTTTGTTTTGTTTTCTTTCCTAAGAAGGAAATAAATGCATCTTGACAGAAAATGTATACATGGGAGTCAAATTTCAATACTTTCCAAATCTGCAATTAATCGCGATTAACTATGAAAAATTATGTGATTCATCGTTATTAAAAATGACAAGGGTTCCAGCACTAGTTTTTAATCAACAATACAGAACCCTAAACCTTAAACCTAACCGATAGTCTCAGAAAGAGCAAATGCGAGATGAAAAACAGATGAGATTATTAAAGTTAATGCTCTATCGAGTTTTAAATCAAAAAAAGCTACCTCCCTCCCCTACATCTTTTTGTAATTAACATTTTCTATTGATTCAAAAATACACAACAGAGAAAAACACAACACACACACATCAAGTCAACATTTAAAATTTAACCCCCACTAATATCCCTCCCTAATCACCAACCCAACCCTAACCCCCAACGAACACCCCAGTGGTCACATATGTATACACACACACACAAAAAAATATAGATAATAAACATACACAATTAAACTAGAATTCTCTCTTCCCATACCCTCCCCGAGAGTCCCCCAAATACGCTAAATAATTACACAATTTTCTGACAAACAAGTCCCCAAACCCATGCTTTCTATTTGCCACTTCCTCGAAAGCTCCCACCCTACCCATCTCCGCACACAACTCTGGAAATGATGGCGCTCCGTCCAACTTCCAACCCCTTAAAATAATTTGTCTGCCAATCATGATACTGGTCAGAACCCAATTTTTTATATGATAATCCCCCAATTGAGATGCCTCATGACCTTTTCCAAAAGCAGCCATCACCACTCCCAGCTGTAAATACCTATAAAACTGAGATCTGGGGATCCCATAATGTTGAATCAGATTCTCAAAAGATCTCAACACCTCACTCTCATACAGGTCAGTGTGTATTTACTCCCCTCACAATCCACTCTACCCTAAATCTTAAACCCAAAACCATAAAAGTGTTTATGAACTGGCAATTTGCCAATTTGCTCATGTTTTGTGTGAGAGAAAATAAAAGTCATTGTTGTAGTACCTCTATAGTTCATTTCACTGGGAATACCTATAACAAGCCACGTTAAAATAATTTAGCACAAATCTAGGTATAGTAATGTGATTCTATGAGAACAGGTAAAACATTTTTACACTGGATTATTTTGTAATTATCTTTTGTATTTGCTAACTTTTCAAATTGTTACTTTTAGATAAATATCTCAAGGAACATAATACATAAATAAAATGTAAGTACATCTCAGTGAGTTTTTAAAGTGGAGTAAAACTTGTTAATACAAAATGTCCCTATGAAGTTACTCCCAGCGGATAATGATGTGTGGAAGAAAGAAAAAGAGGGATGGTAAAGATAAATAAACTCTGTGTGATGCATGTGCACAAGAACCAGCATTTCACAAGTTCACGTGCTCATGTAATCCACACTATGTAAGGTAAAGTGATTTGGCTTGCTGTCTGCATAGAAGGGCTCAAAGGTCCTCCTGGGCAACTTAATTAATTAATGTAAGGTAATTGATGCTAGAATGCTAGAAATAAAAGTGGAGTTGAGGTGGTGGGGGAATGCTGTAATAATGGTCACAGGAGTACGGTGAGTGTCTGTTTATATACTGTATCCTTGGGTTGTGATTGACACTTTCAGATGCTCCTCAAGAACTTTCATTTTCATTTGGTTTCCTATTTTGAGAATGCCAGATAATTCACCAGAAACCTCATAACGGCTGACCAGAGGGCATTAAAGAGAATAAAAATAATATCTAAGAAAAAGAAAATGTTTCACTCAAGCTAAATGCTGCAAATATATTATGCCATTAATCTTAATGGATGAAGAACACAAACTCAGCAGTACTCTAATATTAATCTTTATTAACTAAAAATCAAACAAACAAGAAAACTAAGTGAGTATTAAACATATACATGCTGTGAAAAAATGTCTTTAAAAATATTAACAATATTTTTTACTGTTAATTTTTACAGAGAAAGAATGAACGAAATAAAACGAATGGTCTGATCAGCATAAAAGTTTTACAGTAGATGCGTCTGTTTGTTAATTTTTTAATCTCCAGTTATTCATGAAAAAAGAGGACCAAAAGACATGTTTAATGCATGCAAACCAAAACAATTATAAAAGGAGATGGCAGTCTCCTCTGATGGTGATAAGCTGTGTTTGTGTTGCGCAAACACAAGCCTCCAGTTACAGTAGTATAACAATGTTACAGTAAACAAAATTAGATTTTAAAATATAGACTCTATACAATATAAATACACATCAAGCCAGTTTTACCATGGGGATTTATAGATTAAAGGTGCACTCTGTATGAATAGTACTTTTGAAATATGTTTAAAATCATGTAAAAGAGGAAGACTCAAGTCATAATAGTAGCCTAATAAAAGCGTTTTTATTGTACATGAAGCAGGTCTCCTCTTGGTGGTGGCCATGATAAGATGACATGACAAGCCGAATACAACTCTCTTTATCTTAGTTGCCCCCTTTTCATCAGACACTTTGCTCACAGAATAAATGTATCACAGCTGACTGTAAGTAGGACATTTGCAAAATGGCACCAGTAAGCTCATGGTAGGTCTCTCTTTAGAGATTTACAAGTTAAAGTTAAAAATGGATTAATCTTTTGGGAAAATTTATGTTTCTCTTTAACTACCAGAACCATAATGTTGCACTCTATAGTGACAGTGATGCTTAACTCAACAAACACTAATAATTAAAGCCAGGGGTTAACTAGAGATGACCCCAACACACTATATAGTCTGTCCAGTAGAGGATTCCAGCTCCAGCTATTGTGCTTTGTTTAGCACAGCTTTGAAAGAATTGTGTATGCGCACGACAAACCTCTAAAAACTGGAAGTCTGCAGAGAGTCAGGCGTGGTTTGGAGAGATTGTCCTCATAATGATTGACATGTTTGAAGTTCTGTTGCAGCCGTTCCTCACAAGCCTCAGCCAGATGGTGCAGAGAGAGGATGGAGTCTCTTCACATAATGTTTTGAGGGTGTAATGAATAATGTCCACATGAATATGAGTTTCACAGTGGTCACTGCAATAGTCTGATTATAGAGAGTGTATTCACAGGCTTTTGGGATATATCAAAGTGAAGGCATAATACTAAATAAATGCATCTCTCTGGATTTGACATGGATAAATAAAGCATCTCAAACCAGAAGTTTTAAGTGAGAAGCCAAACAATGCATTTGATTTAGAATTAATAATGTAATATTTCACTCTTGGTTAAGACTTGGTACTATATTGTTTGTTTAAAAACCCCATGAAATCAAAACTGGAGTTTTGTGGCTTTTAGTCCATATTTGTTTGCTTCAAGGCCATCTATATGCCTAAAAGTTGGGAAAATTCACTATTAGCAGAAATATACATTTAAAATGGATAGATTTTCTATTTAGGGAATACAGAGCAAAATTATGGATGACTCACACTGCACTGAATGTCCCCCCCCCCAATACTACCAAATTCTCACTATCAATAGCAAGCAGAAAATCATGGCTGTGATGAAATATAAAAGCTACTGGAAATTGAAAAAAAAGGGACGATCCCTTTCATACGTCAACCTCAATTTGCTGTTTCAACAGGAAACACATCAACTCAGCAAAGAAAGCTGTGCTCATCAAGTGATTTCACAGGACTTTAAATTCAAAGTAGCTCCAAAAAATTCTTTACACATTTGTATTTGTTTATAAATGAATGTTGTGCATTTATATTTACCGTTAAATATGAATATGACAATAAAGTGGTGCATCCCTTCAAATTTTGTTGTGTAATCTAAAATGACTCAATATTAGGATAGTATATCCTTTAACATGTTAGAGCTTGTTCATAACAGTTCAAAATGTCAGAATCAGGAAAGTCAAACACACTTGGCATTCCAATTGAATGCAATGTAAGATGTGTGAAGCCAGAAGTGTCCTATCATATCCTTAGAAGTCATTTAAAAATGTGTTAAGAGTTTGATATTGAAAACTAGAAAAGAAAAAGAATCTTATTAAAGCTATGTATGTGTATGTGCTCAGATATGGCATTGTGAGCCCTGATCTTCTATTCAACTTCCTGTCGGACTGGCTGCTGATGTGGTTGTCACTGTGTACTGTATATGTTGTCTGTGCTTCTATGTATGAGAATCTTTAGAGTGAGAACTGAGACTTGTGATAATGAAAGACTTGCGATAATGTCTTTGTTAAATTTCAGTTACGCTCGGCTGCTCCTGATGTTTCCACACTGCTGCACTTGACTTCATCTGAGGGAGAAAAAACCAGAACTCAGATGCTCCCATCAGATCATTGCACATATTAGTGTGGGTAATAATAAAATTACACAATTCTAAACAACGATTAAACAAGATACATTTCCTTGAGAGGCAAAATTGAAAAAGATATCAGTTCATTTTTCAAACTGCACTGGCAATTTTTTTTTAAAATTGACAAATTGTTTTGTTATTTTAAGCATTAATTTAACAAAAATGAGTGCGCTGTGTGGTTACAAGAAGAAAAACATGCTGATTGAGAAAATATTTAAAGGAATATTCCGGGTGCAATACAAGTTAAACTAAATCGACAGTATTTGTGGCATAATATTAATTACCACAAACATTTATTTTGACATGCGCCTCCATTTCTTAAAAAAAAAAAAAAAAAGCACAAATCTGGGTTACAGTGTGGCACTTACAGTACAATGGAAGTGAATGAGTGTTAATTTTTGAATGTTAAAATACACACTGTTTCAAAGGTTTCGCCATAAGACGTAAACAATATGTGTGTAAACATGATTTTAGTGTGATAAAATCCCTTGCTTAACTTTTCTGTGTAAATTATAGCCAATTTGACAACTTTGTTGCCATGATATAAAATTATAAGATTCACATTTCTGCCTTGAAATCCTCCAAAAAATTGGCCCCTTTCACGTCTATTGTAAGTGCCTCATTTTTTCCTTTTTTTGTTTTAAAAAGGAGAGACAAGTCTACACTAATTTTTTGTGGTAATCAATATTATGTCACAAATGCTGTCGCTTGACCTTAACTTGTATTGAACCCGGAATATTCCTTTAATTGCAATGATTAATAGTGAATGAGAGAGAAAATGATTTATCTCTGGCTTATTCTCTCAGCACTCTCACACACCTGCACTCTTGCTGTGAGTTGTCTGGGTTGGTGAATCAGACATCTGTGTGATCTCTTGGGAGGGTGTGTGCTTATGGCTGGAAGGGTCTGTGCTTCTCAGGTCATCTGGGGGCCAACGTAACTCTCCGCTCTCCACTTCTCCCTCTGTGGGCTCCACCACAATGGAGGGCAGGCGTTTGGACAGCTTGGGATGGCGCTCCTGTGTCTCTGGGAAAATCTGAACATACAGCAGATATTTTATCAGTGGGATTGTTCACATGTTTCAAATTTTGCTTAGGTTTACTGACAAAGTGAACACAATAAAAATTCTGGCTCATTTACTCGATGTTGTTCAAAACAGACTTTTTTTTTTCATCCGTGGAACACTAATGGTGAATTTCTGAAGAATATCCTTTGCCAATAAAAATAGGAAGTGGACAGGCGATGTCAAGGTCCAAAATAGCAAAAAGGCACTATAAATATCCATATATTGATCTGTGAATAACAGGCTGAAATTTAAGTCGTTATTAACTGAAAATCTCTGCCGTTGCGCTCAAATAAATATGGCGGCATTAGACACACTGCATCAGGTTTAACATCAATGACATTTGGTCACGACACATGCAAGAACCAATGATGTTTGACATCAGAGACATCTAAACTTGATGAGGTACATATTTGATATGGATGAAGAGCTACAGCAGATGGCAATATTTTCAGTGAATCATGACCACATTTCAAGAATAGCTTCAGAGGACTTGGAGTGTAGTGCATAAAACATCTTTAATATACTTTTTTGTCATTTTGGAGCTTGACAGCCCCAGTCCCTATTTAATTTCATTATGAGGAAAAGAGAATCACGGATATTCTTCACAAATGTATTTTTATTGTTCTATAGAAAAAATTATCAAGACTAGAACAACATAATGGTGAGTTCATTCATTTTTATTTTTGGGTGAACCGTTTCATTAATCTGTTGATATGTTGACAGTTCCACTAAATTAAGAAATACATTGGCCAGCCAGTGTCCCTGTTGAGGGAGTTGATAGCACTGTTATCTAAATATCTAAAATAAGAAGGTAAGTGTCTGGGAATAGAATGACCAATGAATAGACTTGGATTGTACACCAACCTGAAAGGAAACAGCTTGCTCTCCTGGGTCACTCACAGTGAAGTCTCCTCGACTGTGATCTGGGTTGTTTATTATATCTGTCATTCTGTTAAAAAAAAATTAAACATAAATGAGCCTAGAATTCATGCCAACCATTTATTATTCTACATAATTGTTTCATTTGTATGAATAAAGGTTCCTGATGGTCAAATCTGCTGAAGGAAATCAGGAAGTTAAAGAATTGATAAAACTCCTATTTTTATTTATATACAGTATATAAAAGAGATATCCTGTATATTATTCTAAACTGTGTATGTCGTAATGAATAAAAGGTATGTAGATAATCACACAATCCAATAGATCTATGCATTATCTTTGGTGACCTGTTGTGAGAGCACATTAATATTAAAAGTATAGTTCACCCTAAAATAAAAATTCAGTCATCATTTAATCACCCCCAATTCCAACCTTATGAAATGAGAAAATGTATTTGCACTCTTCCATGAAACAAAAGAAAATCTTTTAGCTTCTACAAAAGCTTCTGTTTTATAACATCAAATTTTGGGATATCACTTTGAAATGGGCAATGATGGGCAAGGAGGAGGCGGTAACCGGCTGAGCAGTCAATGAAACTTTTAATGACATAAACCAACTTAAATCACCTTAAACACACAGACACAGACACACACACACACACACACACACACACACACACACACACAGTGGCCGCGTGTGTCTTTCTTTCTCTCTCGAACTGGTGCCTCCGGCTCATCTTTATCCTCCTCCAGGCTGATTAGAACAATTCAGGGCCGGACCTGCATCCTCATGGCCCTGCCGCATCCTCACAGCCCAGCCACACCCTCCTCCTCGTCACACACTTAAAAACTGATGGATGGAAAATCCAAGATGCGTATAAAGTCTCCAAAGTGCACATTTAAAATGTATACGCTCACTTGAGATCACTTGATCAAAGAAATGCGCATTTACCTAATGAACTCCTATAGAATTTATGAAGGAATATACATAGATCTGCTTTTAAATTTAAATTGCAACTTGGATGATAACATAGATAATAACGTTACACCTGGTGTGACACATCTAAAGCCACTGTTTTTAAACACAAGCACGAATGAGATTTAAGAGTTCCAGCCAAGGGGAAGATTATCACTGAATAATGACTTAAGTTTAGGTCTATTCCTCACACAAAGCTATTGTAAGAAAGCAAGAAAGAAAATAATATGAAGTCGGAAAGGGTGAGTAAATGATGACAAAATTGTACTTTCAGGGTCAGAGGCACTTTGATCTATAGTCATGCTCCAACATGTCTGATGCAGCATTTGCATGCTCGTTCAGTCTGGGATCCCTAAAAAATCCCTTCCTTCCTCTCTGTCAAATGGACAATTTTTCTGCCAAAACCCGATTACCAGAAGTGCGCTTTTATCAAGTAACACACACAAACAAACACGCCACCAAAACTTTGCTCCAGGCTTTGACGGCATTGTGACACGGACAGCACTGCCTTCCTGCTGCAGCTGGGTATGCAAATGCATCCCCACAGAAGCGTGCTAAAATAATGACCTTTCAAAAAGGCCTCTATTATTCTCACTCAGGCTGATGTTGCTCAGCAGGACTCTTTCCTATTTACAGCTTGTTTTGAAAAGACAGAAGTCATAGTCTGAACACATAAGCCAACATACAAACACTCTCACCCACACACACACACTCCTTTTCAATTATTCAGCATTTGAAAGCTGGATAGCACAAAGACCTATAAAAACTATTCGTGTTATATTGACATTACAAATTAATCAAATGCAGCATTTGATAAATTTCCCGCCTTACAGTCTTTTTCATTTAACATAAAAGGATTCACTAGCTACAGCCATTAACTATAGAGAAAAAGGGGAACCTTAAATAGTGGTGGTAATATTGCCTTAACATGCTCTTCATTAGTTGTGATAAGTATATCTTGTTAAAAAGAGAAAGGAAAAAATTAGAGGGTGAAAGGGTAAATGAAACTGATTTGTGTTATGTGTTAGAAAGACAGGTACTGTAGTTCTTTCTCTATGTTGCCATGGAACCAGTATAAGGAGCATGCTGGGTCGAACTGTTTGAGTGGTGTTCTTCATAGAAAGGCTGTTAAATTCAGTGCTTTTATGTCCACATTATGGTGTACTTATACAGACTGACACTGAGAGATACTCTTTCTTAGAACTGTCCTTTAATTATGGGTTTACCTTGAAATACAAACATCCCATAACATATATCACAATGTTCTTTGAACAGTTCACCGTTAGGAAGCCTGCAAAATCCAATAAGTATCTATTTTCCTTTACGCTGGATTTATAATTGATCATTAATAAAGAACTGAACTGAACTCACACCAAAGAACTAGACATGACTTGACATGCACAGTGAAGTCTGTGCTTGAGTTCCAGAAATCATCTGGCAGCCAGAACACTTTGGCAATGAGCAAAAATTATATCAAAGTGATTTCTTTCAAATTCCAGCCTTGCTCATGGGCATTGGTGCATGCACAAACGCAGATGCACACATTAACACATCACTAGACCTCAAAGGAGGTGCAGTAATGTAAAATAGACTAGACTTAACATACAACAGCCTACATATGTGGAGGATGTTATGGGTGATATTAAACATTTTCATATTTGACATGAACTGAAACTATTGTCAAAAACTCTTCTACTAGTTTTCAAGTATGGACATTGAAACTCAAATTCTGTTTTCTTTTGGAGTGACATGATTCTAATCACTGCAATTATCAACCACAGTTTAGTTTTTAAACACACAAACCTACAAATGTTTTGTGATTTAATAGCATTATAGATTGTACTGTTAAGTATAACCAATATGCAATCTGAATTCATTACACAGCTAATCAGACACTGCAAAACACATACTGCATATGGAATTCAAAATCAATATTTTCCAGCAATATAACCAGTAATAGTTTGCACTGGTTCCCTGAGATTTACAGTTTTATAACATTTCCAGCTTTCTTTTTAAAACTTTAAACGTGCAATGGACTAGCATACAGTACCATATATAGTACATGCCTACCTTTCTTTCTTCTTGCAGCGCGAGGTATGTTAGTATATTCGGTATACTCTCCGCTGAACACGGACTGAAAAATCACACAGCTTCGGTTACATGAGTCCAACCCACCTGCCTTACAGTTTCAGTGTACATCTGACCGGCAGCGGAAAGTTACTGTTGAACGCTGTCATAGTTCTTGTGATCCAGTCAGCGTCATTCATTTACATGCTGAGAACTGAACATGCATCGTCGTGTGATTGGGTTTGAGATCGTCATCGCAGCCTGTTTGATCTGGTAGTTTTCAGCATCTCTGCTGTCCACTCTGATGCCAGATGATGATGATGATGATGATGATGATGATTACGCAAGGGTTCGAGTGAGTTATGAGGATCTCTGGCCCCTTGGGTGTCAAGTTGGTCAGTTTAAGTCTTTATAAAGTCTTTAGAAGCAAATATAGCCCAAATACTTTCCTGCACCAGAATATTAGAACAGGAAAGTACAGAGAAAGGCATTCTCTCGCTCAGAAAGAGGGGAAATATACATCATGTTACTGATTAATATTGTTTTTGTGAAGTTAACGTGTTATAATGGATTTTACAGCTTGTCTGGTTATAATAAATGGGAATTGGACATCGTTTGAAACTCACTTCACACGTGACTGGTCACATCAGATTAGACCACTGATGCCCCCTGCTGCACACAACATCAACACAACACTTTCATCCAAGCTGTTTGCTTTTTATATAGAAAAGGAGGACGAATCGAAATTGTTTGTTGTCCTAATCAGGGTCGGCGCCACTGATCTACAGCATTTGGGGGCCCTATGCGGATATTCATACTGTGGCCCTCCTACGTACAGGAACATCAAACCAAACACACTAAACATCAAAAACTAAGCAAGCTTAAACTGTGAAAACAAACAAGTCAAATTATTTTTGAAGTATACATGTGACTGTCAACGAGTCTCAGAAAGCAAATGTAAAACAATAGAGGACTTGCACACATCTTTATAATTAACAACACCTTCCCTTTGTCTTTTATATTTGTCTCTAGAAGTACAGTTAAATGAACTAAATCTCCTCAAACAATAAATCAATCATTGTAAAACTCTCTAAATATGCATGAAAGATTAGCAAAACAATTTCAAGTCATGCCGTTTACATTGTCAGGATAACTTGCACAAAGAGGAAGGATTTGTATGTTCAGGAAAGTAGTGTTGTTATTTACAATATATATATATATATATATATATATATATATATATATATATATATATATATATATATATATATTTTACAAAATGAAAAATACTAAATAAAATGTATTTTCAAATTTAAAATGTTGAAAGTTTAATGAAGTTATACAATAAATGTCATATTTGTGACAAAAACAGTTTCTTCATTTTACATTATTAAATTATTTTACAGTTATTCATTTACAGTATTAAAATGAATACAGTATTGCCTGTTACAGTAGTGTAATATTTACTGTGATCAAAAATACAGCATCCTATTACTCTGATGACAATTACAGTACTGTGATTATTACTGTAATAACAATTAGAGCATTGTATAGGTACTGTGATTAAATTTACAGTAAGCATACCGTGTAATGTACTACAGCAACTTACTAGCTAATTGCAGCCAGCCAGTTGCTGTACATTTCACAGCATTATTTTTCCAGTGTAGGGAGACTTACTTATTGACTGACTACTGATTATGTCATTCGCAATGCTTCATGGGAATTGGAGATCACTGTTGAGCTGATTTGCTGCAACTTACAGTATGTTTCCATGGTAACAGAGACTTCTATGATTAGTGAATCTCTCATAAGGTTTGTGGGTAGAGTAGTTCTTCACTGGAAATATGGCAAGTAAACGTGAAGTTTTAAAAATGAGGTCACACTGAAATAATCGCTTAAAGGGATACTGTAGTTCACCCAATATTCTGTCATCATATACTTCCCCTCATGTTGTTCCAAACCCATATGACTTTCTTCCATGGAACACAAAAGGATTTGTTAGGAAGCATTTTAGGGACTGACAGCCTCAGTTATTATTCACTTTCTTTGCATCTCATTTTTTTTATATTGAAGTCATAGTCAGAGGCATCATGCTCATTCAGAATGAGGGGGCACGTACCTTCTTAGATTTTAGAGCCAAGAAGATTTTTAATGCATTATTTGAACTTCCCAAAAAGTATTTGTACCTTTGATAATTAAATTAAATGATTATTGCATGTATAAAAGAATGTATGTGGCAGAAATCTTTATTCACATGTCTAAATTCTGTCAGTTTTTATTTTTAGCGTTGTGATGGTGAGCCTGAGAGTCGGTCTCCATTTCGGGATTTTAATGTGTTCAGTGAACTTTCTTGTTACCTTACTCACCATTTTTAAATAATTATTGGTGTTTTATTGTGCAAATGTTTTATCTGTCTTATTTATTGGTTTTGATTTTTAACTCCCATTTATCTCTTGTTCTTATGTATTTATTCAAAGATATTATATTTAAGAATGGGGAAAGGTGAGGGTTAATTTAATTTAAGATAGTGTTATGGTCTAATTCGCAAAGGCTGAAACATTTTGTATTAAATCCAGCTGCCACTAGGGGGGAAAGAAAGATGGATGATAAATGTTTAGAGCACATGGTACAAGGTTGCTAGCATTGCTTGAGTGCAAAGAATCCCTGGCCTCTATAGTTTAGGGAGGGGAGTAGGTACTGCTCTTAGTACCAAAAACAGGTCTAGACTTTTTTTTTCCCAATGTAACTTTGTTTTTATGATTGCTTTTATACACTATTTATTTCCACATTTTACATCTTTAAACATCTTCTTGGATGCCATTCCTTCTCTCCGATGTGATTCTCCTTGGGACTGCTTGGTACCATCACAGGCAGAAAACACCCATAATCATGAATTAATTATGTAATTAGTGTCAGTGCCAGTAGGTGTGCAACCTGTAAGTATTTCAGCACATACAGAATATGCAGTTTATATGCAGGCTTGATTAGGCTCAAGAAACAATGCAAACTGTACAGAGGCATGCCTTGACGTTCCGTAAACTAA
Source organism: Moxostoma hubbsi (assembly GCA_032164185.1). Lineage (NCBI taxonomy): Eukaryota > Metazoa > Chordata > Actinopteri > Cypriniformes > Catostomidae > Moxostoma > Moxostoma hubbsi. The sequence continues at coordinate 30,553,892 of JAVLUX010000021.1, forward strand.
AGTTGTTATAACTACATTTGGTACTGGTACATCCAATTTAAGTTCAGCTTACTAAACTGACATTTTCACAACTATATTCAATCAGTTCTGATTACTTTTTAAATTGTGAGGGAAAAATTATCTTATCTGATTGAGCCAATTAAAAAAGAAAAGAAAAAGAGAGGCACTCCAGAAGAACATACTGTATAACACTACAATGACAAAGAATACAGTCATTATTTTGATATCCTAAAGTACTGGTAATCTTCCCCTGGTCAAAAGATAATTGTCAAAGCGACAGAATATATTTTATTTTCCAGTCAGTAAGAGTGTCTTTCGGCATTTCAGAGTAGAATGTAGTATTATGTACTGTATGATCTGAAGCCACAATGCAGTGACTAAATATGATTAATCAATAATCATTCAAAAAAAATAGACACAGACTTTAAACTTTCACAAAGGAATTTAAGATTCTCTTATCAAATTGTCTCTCAATCAGCTCAAATACCCCCTTTTTAGAAAATAAACATCTAGCAGTCAAGAAAATGTACTCAGTTGATGAACATTTCAGAAATAACTTTATTAAGTGCACAAACTGCTACTGAACATATTGTTTTACGTTTTATGTGCAAGCATAATTTAATATTTTACTCAGTTTGCAGTGGCAAGTGTTCTTCTCTCAACATTAATTTGATTAATTTGCCTATATATGTTAAAAGATCAGTCATTGCTTATTAATAAACTAAAAATATGCATTTTCTACATACATTTTTCTGAAAATCCATACATTTTATCAGGTGCTTTATTATAAGCTAACAAAGATGGCAGAGAGAGACATTCAACTGAATAAAATATATTTACATAATTATTTGCATTTTAATATTTTTTCTAAGGCCGCAGAAACAGATTTATATGCAGTTACATATTTTGTCAAAATAGAGAAGCTCAAAGAAATAAATGCCTCAATATGTGATACTTTCAACGGTCTTTCAAAGCCACACCAACTTTTTAATTTTTGCGACTACATCTATTTAATCAGTGTTTGCTTGAATATTTGTGAGTTTGCACTGTAAATAATATTCCCACGATAATAGTTTTATTCTGTAGCACACTGACAACCCAAACAATCAACACTCTTAAAAATTAAGGTTCCAAAAAGTTTTTTTTTTTTCCAACCATGCAATAGAAGTACCATTTTTGGTTCCCCAAAGAACCTTTCAGTGACAAGTGTTTAAAAGAACAATTTTTGAAGAACCATTTTATAGTCTAAATGAACTTTTTCCTCTACAAAGAACCTTTTGTGCAATGGGAATGTTCCATGGATGTTAAAGTTTATTTGCAGAACCATACATGCTGATCTAGAACCTTTATTTTTAAGAGTGAAATTATAATGTAATATTTCTTCCTATTTTTCCTTGCTTATTTATATATCTAATTTTTCCAGTGGATTTATTTTTTTTTATAATGATTTATGCATAAAATCTCCATTATCTAAACAACACTCTGTGTGATATGTTAATAAATAAGTGTCAATGCTGGCCCAGCTTTGCATTTTAGCATTACAATCCAGCTGGCTTATATGGTTATATATAAAAGAACACTGAAACATACAGTACATTCAAAAGCATAAAATTACAACTCAGCCATATAGTGTTCATTTCCCCTCATTGTCATCAGTAGAGGAATCCATATGTCTTATAGATATTTCTGCGCTCTTTAAACGGACCTCTTCAGCTGTCTCTGCACTGTCAAAAAACTTCATTTTCTCAGTGTGGACTGTATCTCGCAGCCTACGAATAGAGGAAGCTGTTTCATCAGAAATGGGTTCTACAGAGTCTCCTTCAAATACACGTGTTCTCTGGGTAACAAGTACAGTTTCTTCACTTAACGTCTCTTTCACAACATGCCTTTCCACTAAAGTGTGCTCCCCACTTTGCACTCTGGTTTCCTCCACTGTCAACACTGAGTCTGATCCGAGTGTTACTTGTAAAGGTGAGGTGTGAATTCCATGGACATCTAAATTAGAAAGGATTGCAGCTTGCTTTGTGTCTGGTATAGCTTGTATGTTTGATGTGATGACATGAATTTCCCCTGACATCTGTTTAAGAGTGTCCACTGAGGGTGAGGACATATCTGATGAAAATGGGATATTCACTCTCTCTGGCTGGTGAGGCTCCATAGATATCAGTTCACATCTGGCTGTGGAAGTCACAACCTCCTTATTTACATCGTTGACCCCAGCAGTGGCAGTAGGTTCAGCATATTTTACTTTTACTTTCGTAGGCGAGGTCTGAGACAGGCCAACCTGCTCAGTGGTTTGTGTGGAACTTATATCAGCAAAGGCTTCAGATGACCTCAGTGACAATGTTGGGCTGATATTCTCCTCCACAATCTCACTCAGGGGGCTCTTCTCAGGCTCCTCATTCACTTTGCGGGATTCTTTCTCTACATCGTCATTCATTTCAATTTTCTCAGCCTCCTTAGGTGGTTGAATTACTTCTTTCTCATTGGTCTTTGCAGTTTTGGTTGGAGAAAATTTGGAAAAACTGAACCAACCTCCCTTCTCAGTTTTTTCTTGTTCTTTATTAACCTCTGTTTTCTGATCTGTTGAAGCTTTCATATGCTTATCTGTTTCTTCAAACTTAGCATCCACTAACTTATCACTTTCATCTGAGGACTGGCTGAATCCTAATTTTGGAAATTTAAATTTAAACTTTGATTTTTCTGGAATTCCTTTGTCCCTATGTTCTGCTGATGCCTCATCTTTGACTCCAGACTCATGATCATGCTTAGCAGATGGCTTGTCCTTTTGTGCTTCCATTTCTTCTAATGTTGGAACATTAAATTCTACCTCAAAGCCCCTGATAACATCCCCAAGAGAAGGCATTGTAAATTTGGGGGATTTTTCAGGCTCTTGCAAATCATCTTTGGGTTCTGTTTTAGCATCTGGAGCACTGGTCTTTATAGTTGTGTCATCTTCTCCATCTTGAGATTTTGTTTTTGACATGCTCCTTTTTGGCATTTTTAATGAAGGAAGTTTGAATTTACTTGGTGAGCCTTTGTCCATATCCACTTTTTTAAAAGCAGCCTCTGGATTCTGTTCAGTGGTTCCTTCAATTTCACTCTCTCTGCTTATTGCTTTAGAACCTTGTACTTGTATGGCCTTGTCTCCAATACTAAGGTCAGTGTTAGTGTCTGATTCATCAACCCCTGCCACTTCTGCTTTTATGTCAGATGTTTTCTGAGCTGAAATTCCAAATTTTGGCATTTTAAAAGCAGGTAATTTGAATTTACTTGGAGAGCCTGTAACAATTGTATTGTCTTTATGCTCTGTTTCTACCTCTGTTTTCTGAATGCTGGCACTTTCCTCTTGTGAAGCTATGTCTACTGTTGGGAGACATACTTCGGCTGGGGACTTCATTTCTGGTTCTGTGATCCCGATTTCAGGTGCTCCTTTTTTCACCTCCTTTGCAGCAACTCCCAGCTCAGGGCCTTTTACTTTGGGTAATGAAATCCCAAACTTTGGAAGTTTAAATTTATTTTCCTGTACTTCTTGATTAATTTCTTTAGCTTTAATTTTGGGGTCAATGGAAGAGGCCTCCACCTCTGCAACATTTGATGAATCCAACTTTGATGTCTCTCCCTTATTATCCACTGAACTAACTTTAGTTTCCTTGATGTCAGCAGCATCATCCTTTGGTTCTTTGTCAATGACCTTTGAAGTGGAAACTCCAAATTTGGGTAATTTTATTGTTGGGAGTTTAAATCTTGTTGGTGAACCAAATTGTGGACTTGTTATTTCAATTTCGCCCTCTGGGGTCTTAATATCTTTCTCACTTACTTTTATTTCTGTAGAGCCCTCTGGCAAGGAAACATCTGCTGGTGTTTCAGCAGCTTGTATATCTTGGGCCTTGCCATCTGATTTTGAAAATCCAATTTTTGGAAATGCAAGGCTTTGCTTCTTCATTTTTACACTAATTCCCTTAGAGCTCATATCGGTTAAATCAGCGTCAACATTGTCTGTTTTAGAAGGCTTAGCTTCTTTGGCTTCAGTCTGAGAATCCTCTGCCTTTGAAACATTAATGTCAATTTCAGGACCTTTCAATTTTTGTAGAGAAAGTTTTGGTAGTTTGAATTTACTTTCTTCTACTTCAAGTTCAGTACCTTTAGCCTCCATATCTACTTCCACCAACTCTTTGGATAGATTTAGCTCTTTACTCTCTATACATAGTACAACCCCTGGCATTTCACTCTGAGTTTCCTCAGGCCCCTGGTCGCTGTCTGGACCTTTTATTTTAGGAAGTGCAATTCCAAACTTTGGAATCTTAAATTTGCCATCTTTTTGCTCTATATCAATTCCTTCCCCCTTAATGTTCACCTCAATAGAAGCATCCTCAACATTTGCTGTTAGCCCTTTTATGTCAACACTGGATACTTCTGATGATTTTTTATTGTTCTCATCACAAAGACTAAATTCAGGCCCTTTGATATCGACGTTTGCTGTTGGAATATCCACTGTGCCCTTTGATGCTTTCATTCCAAATTTTGGGAAATTGATTGTTGGAAGTTTAAATCTTGTTGGAGAGCCAACGATTTCTTTTTCTGGAGATTTAATATATGCAGATTGTTCTGAAACCTCAGCAATTCCCATTGACATCTCCAAATCAGTTTTGGGCAGGCTCACATCAACTTCAGGAGACTTTATATCTGGTTTTGAAAATCCCAATTTTGGAAGTTTCACGTTCAGCCCTTTGGAATCAATGTCAGATATATCTGCTTTCATCTCAATTGTAACATCTTCAATTGCAACATCAGGCTTTTGTACATTTACCTGTTCTTCAGATAGCGGCCCAGTCTCTACTTTTGTTTCTTTACCCTCCACCTCTGTCTCCTTTAACTTTGGCATGCCAATTCCAAATTTTGGCAGCTTGAACTTGCTTCCCAGCCCATCAATTTCAGTCCCTTTGCCCATAATGTCCACATCACCAGAGGGAACCTTAATGTCTATATTTGTTTGTACCTCTCCTGATTCAGGAAAACTAATTTCAGGTTCTTCGGTGTCTGCACCTACTGTTGGAATATCAGATGTGGCCTTTGGATGTTTAATTCCAAATTTTGGCAGGTTAACTGCTGGTAGTTTAAATATAGTTGGGGACACAACAATTGTTGGATCTTTCTGTTCAGCCTCTACCACTACCCCTGGAAGTGTCATTTCTGCTGTTTGTTCTGTTACATGCACGGTGCCTTCCGGTATGGATACATCAATATTGTCATTAAGTTGTGGAGTCGTTGTGTCTGGTTTAGAAAACCCAAACTTGGGAAATGAAAAGCTTGGTCTCTTAACTCTTCCTTTTCCTTTGGAATCAACCTCGGGTATGTCTGCACCCCTCTCAGTTTCATCATCTTGAACTGTATGCTTGGGTCGTTGTACTTCTAACTTTACTTCAGGTTGAGAATGTTTTGTGTTTGTGGCCTCAGGTTCTGATTCTTTAATATTAATGTCTAACGCTGTTTTTTGTGATTTAACTCCAAATTTTGAGAAGTTGATCGACGGAAATTTAAACTTTGTTGGAGAGCCAAAAAATGTTGAATCCTTTTGGTCTGACTCCACCGTTGACACATTGATATCTACATTTGCATCTTCTATGTCCACGCTGCCTTCTGGTACTGGGACATCTATCTGAACATTTACATTAACCTCAGATGTTTTTACTTCTGGTTTTGAAAACCCTAAATGGGGTAATGCCATCATCACATCTGGGCCTTTCAAATCGTGTTCTGTTGTGTGAGCTTTCCTCTCAGTTGTCATCTTTGGTTCTTTGATATCAGGTTCCTGTGCTTCAGCAGCTGTATCCCCTGCCTTTAATGTATTTAAATCAGACCCTTCTACTTGATAAATGTCAATGCCAAACTTTGGCAGCTTAAACTTACCCCCTTGTCCTTCAAGTTCAGCATCTTCAACCTTTAAGTCCACATTAGCAGATTGACCCTCTGTGGCCAGATGAGGTCCCTTCATTTCTACAGATAGGGCTTCATTCATCATTTTTGTTTGTGTTTCTTGACCACTTACTTGAGTTCCTTTGACAACTATATTTACATCAATCACTGGGGCCTCCAAAGAAAGCACTTCACCACTCAATTCTGTTATTTCAGGTTTTGTTTTTGAAGCAGAACTTCCAAATTTGGGTAGTTTGAAAGTGGGAAGTTTGAATTTGATTGGTGAACCTCCTTTGGATTTATGATCTTTTAACATCTCTGTTGTTTGAATTTTTACGTCAGATTCTGGTTGTTTCACATCCGCTGTTGCTGTTATAGATATATCACAAATATCAGTGTTAACCTCTGGAGATTTAATGTCTTGTTCTGAGCTCAGCACTTTTGGCACCTTCAACTTTATCCCAGTTTCCTTAGCATCCCCAGGCAAGTCTTCTTTTCCCTCAATAGACAGACTTTCCATTTTCATGTCATGTGTTGGTGTATCCTCCATTTTGTCTATATTATCCTCCATTTTTGAAGCACCTTTTTGACTTTCTGGCCCCTTTAGCTTTGTAAATGAAAATTCAAATTTAGGCTTCATAAATCTACTCCCTTGACTTTCAGGATCAATATCTTTGGTCTTTATTTCAGCATTCACTGGCTGACTTTCAAAATGTAGTTTCGATGGTTCTGTATCTTGAGTCGCTGTTTCTTCTGAGTTATCAAGTTTGGTTTTATTTTTTGAAGCATCTTCTGATTCTTCTTTTATTTCTGACTGTGTTACATCATCTGCTTTTGCATTAGATTCCTCCATAGTCTTTGAAATGGAAATGTCAAATTTAGGGAGAGAAATTGTTGGAAGCTTGAATTTAGATGGAGAACCAGTAGTAATTTTATTTTTATCCTCGACTGCAACATCTGGAGCAGGAATTTTTACTTCAGTCTCTTTGATCTCAGTGTGTGGAACAGATAATCCTTCTTTTTGGAGACTGGGGTCAGCATCAGTGATCCTAGACTCAGATTTGGAAAATCCAAATTTTGGAAATGATATTTTCTGTTTTTTAAATTTAATATCACTCTCTTTTTCTTTAGCTTCCGAAATTACTGCATCTAATTTAACTGAAGGAAGTTCGACTTCAGTGTCAAGTTTCTTGGCCTGCAGATCCATACCTGATATTGAATCTTCTTTAGCTGGCTTTTCATCAAGACCATGGTCTGCAAGGCTTATCTTAACATCTGGTTTAGAAAATGCAAGTCGCGGAGAGAAATCCTTGTCTTTTTTCTGTTCACAATGAGCATCGTCTATCATTTCTGACTCTGGTGTGGAGACATCAGCTTCAGGTTTGGATAGACTTTTCATTTCAGGTACTGATGGTAATTCCCCAGACATTTCAGCCTCTGGCAATTCAATTTCCATGGTAGGTTTATCTTTGGTCACTTCAGGCATTTGTTTGTCAAGGTCAGAGCCTGTTGTCTTTTGAAATGAGACTCCAAACTTTGGAAATTTAATTGTGGGAAGTTTAAATTTTGTTGGAGATCCTCTTGAAACTTTTTCAGTCTGGTCAGCCTCATCAGTTGACTCTTTTGTGTCTACAGTTAATTCTTCTTTGTCCATACAACCTGTTAGTTTGGAGACGTCAACTTTTGGAAGGCTCAAATCAGTCTCAGAAGCCTTAACATCTGGTTTTGAAAACCCAAATTTTGGAAGTGAATAGCTTGGTCTTTTCAGCTTTACATTTGGGCCTTTAGAATAATCTTCTGGTTTGTCAAATGTGTCTGTGGGCACGTCATCAAAAGATGAACGTACCTCAGTTTTTGCATCCACAGAAGTAATGTCACCTTCTTTCTTTGGTGTACTAAAATCAGTGTGTGGAGCTTTTACTTCTGAAAGGCTAATTCCAAATTTCTGTTGCTTAACCATATTTTCTTGTCCTTTGGGCTTTGCGTCTTCAACCTTTACATCTACACTAACACATTCTGTGGTCATGTAAGATTCGTTGATATCACCTGATGGTGCAACGTCTTTTAGTTTCATACTTCTTTGTTCTTCTGGAAGTCTCACATCAGGATCTTCAGCATCTATATCCACGATTGGCATATCTTTCACTACCTTGGATGCTTTACCTCCAAACTTTGGCAAGTTGATTGAGGGGAGTTTAAACTTTACTGGTGCACTACCAATTGTTAGATCCTTTTGTTCAGCATCACCCTTAGAAATGTTGAATGCTGCATTTGGCGCTTTTATTTCCATATTGCCTTCCGTCAGACTAGCCTGAACCTCTGATTTAGAAAATGAAAGTTCTGGAGATGGTTTGATACTAACTTCATCTACTTTTGGAATGTCAGTATCTGTGATTTCAAGTTTTCCCTCTGATATAGACATTTCATCATCAGGCTTGGATACACTGAGAATAGTCTCTGAGACATTTATGTCAGGTGGTGCTGTAAGTTCTCCTGATAGCTTGGCCTCTGGAAATGTAACATCCATAGTAGTTACCTCCCTGCTGACACCAGGCATTTGAATATCAGTCCCAGCATCGGTTGCCTTTGGAAAGGAGACAACACATTTTGGAAGTTTAATTGTGGGAAGTTTACATTTTGTTGGAGAATCTGTTGAATCCTTTAACTCAGCCTCTGCCTCGGTGGTCTTACTTTGAACATCTTGTTCTGTTACATCAGCACCTCCCTCTTGAAAAGAGCTGTGCAATGTTGAAAGAGTTATGTCAGCATCAGATTTTTCAGATTTAGAAAATCCAAATTTGGGAAATGATATTTTCCTCTTTTTCAGTTTAGACTCAGTTTCTTTGATTTCTATTTGTGGCAGTTCAGATGACTCCACCTCAGTTTTTCCATCAAACTTTATGGTATTTCCTTCAGATAAGATTGTTTCATCTGGTAGAAGACCACATTGTTCTGTCATCTCTTTTGGCAAGGAGATTTTGCCAATCTTGATCATTCTACATCCGCTCTCCTCTTGTGCACCTTCTACAGCCTTTACCTTCATGTCAGCTTTACCAACCCTTTCTTTAGTGGGCCCTGGTGTCTCACTAGTGATATGGTCCTTGTTAAATTCAACACCTGCATCAATTTCAGGCTTTGAGAGTCCAGTTTCCTCCTGCCTTGTTTTTCCCTCTGACTTTGGGATTTTTACTTTTGGAAGAGAAATATCTAAACTAGGCATTTTTATTTTACTAAAATGTATTTCAAAACTTTGTGCTTTGGTATCATTTTCAGATGTTCTCTTCTCAGAATCTAATTCAACCTCTATTGTGTCATTTTCTTGCATTGTAACATCATCTTTTATAGTTGTTTCAGTTGATTCTTTTATAGATTTCCCTCCGATTTTTGGCATTTTGAATTTTGGCAGTTTCATTTTATGTGGAGAGACATCAGTGTTTGTGTCTTTGTTTTTTATTTCAGCCTTTGCCAAAGATGGCTCACATGCAGCAGCTTTCGGTTCTCCTTCATTAGTAGATGCCATTTGTTGAGTTACCTCCTGTTTTGGAGTTGTCATAACTGCGCTTTTGTCATGATGAAGAATTTGATCACCCTTTACATCTCCTTCTTGAGACTTTTTAAATGTTGTCTCTTCAGCAGATTGTTTGATAGCTACACGTGCTTCATTTTGAGAGGTCTTTTTTTGTTTTGTTTCATCAAGAGATATTTTTGCTTCAGCTTTCATTTCCTTCATTTCATCACTTTTCGATGAGGTGGCATTTTCTGGTAACTCAATCCCAATATCTGGGAAGCGAATGTCAGGTTTCATGATTCCAAAACTTGGCATAGATTCCTTTGCTTTCTTTGATTTCTTCTCATGTCCTTTTTTGACCACTTTAATAGCTGACCTTCCAGTTATATATGCATCAGTATAGTCTTTTATAGCATCATCTTGAGTGTCTTTGGCTACTTTTATTTTTTGCACCTGAACTGATTGCTCTATGGCTTCCATTCCTGGTATTTCAATGTCTTCACGTTTTGGAAGTTTGAATGGGGAAGTACTAATCTTATCATCCCTTGCCAACATTTTGCCTGTTTTGGATTGTTGGGCTTCAAACTTTGCTAGTGATTTGTCTATTTTTTTCTCAGTTATACGTGTTTCCTCATGAAGATGCAGATGTTCAATGTTTGGTAATATGAAGGCTTCATCTCTTGTAACAAAAGTAGGACTTTTTTCTTTATCCACTGTGTTTTCAGTCAACTTACTGCTTATTTCTGTGCTCAAGGTTGAAATTTTACAAGGGGATCCTTTAGGTGTCATGCCAGTCTTGTCTGTCTTCATTTCCTTTATTTTGATTTCTCTCTGTACAAGGACCCCTGTGATGTCTCTCTCGGGTAATTTAAATGCTGGGAATTTTGATACTGCTTCCTTTACATCCTCAACATTAAACTCTTCAACTTCCCCTTGAACTTTTGAGATTTGTATTATCTTCTCAATTTTTGGTTCTTTCATTCTAGGTGACTGTAAGTTGGCTTTTGATCCTTTGTCCTCCATCCCAGGAATCTCAATTTCCTCTCGTTTCAGGAGAGGGGCTTTGGTTGGGTCTTTCTGTCTTATGATTATTGATTCATGGTAGTCAAATTCAGATATATCCACCTTAGGCAGTTTAAACTTTGACTCTGATTTTATACCAAGGTCAGTTAGATTTAAATCAATATTTGACATTTCTGTTAACTCAGAGGTTTTGATAACTTGAGCGGTACTACCAGGACTCTTTCTACTTTTATCCACATCCAGAGCATTTGGCTTTGGCTGGAATAAAACAGGTGTTAGACTGCTTGATTTCTTTGTGCCCATGTCAGTTGAGGACACATCCTGCATTGTTTTAATCTCAAAAGTGAAAGAGTCTGAAGACGTAAACTCTAGTCTATTTACTGTTTTTGTAAAAGGACTCTTTGATGCCGCTATGTCTGCCAGCGGACCTCTGGTTCGTATCCCATAACTTTCTGTTTCAAGAACGTTCCTTTCTTTCTTTTCCTTGTCACTGCCAATCCTTGGTGATTTTTGCATCAGATCTACATCTGATATGTCCAGAGAAACATCAGCTTTAGGTATGCTCATGTCAATGTCTTCTTGCCCTTGAGTCTTCTCTAAAATCTCTTTATATATCAGCATGCTATCAGAATCAACTTGATGTCCCACTTCCTCTCTTTGTAATATTAAGTTGGGGCTGGATGTCGATGGATCTGAAGTTCTCATTCCACTTAAGACAGACTTTAATTGGCTCTCTGTTCCTAGTTCAGATTGATCCATTCCTTGAATGCTAACCTTTAACTCCGATCTTTCTCTCCTTTCTTTGCTATCCTCCCCAAGAGCAACTGTAATATCAGTAGTCTTTAATGTATTGTCCAAGCTAATAAGCTCAACCTTATGCAATGATTCAGTCAGTGGCAAAGTTGTATATTCATTTCTTGTTTTAGTAGGCTCTGCTTTATCAGCTTCATCCAACAGTTTTGGGCTCTCTACCAAATTAATCACTGGCTCCTGAAAGCTATGTTCTTCGGCAATATTCACAAACATTTGGTTTTCCAAGACCTCCATATTTTCTGTCGTTAGCTCCTCTCCATTTTCTGGGGTCTCTTCTACGGACTTGCTCCTGCGACCTGTCATCCTCATCTTAAGCTTCATTTTGTGCATCTTTTTCTTTTCTTTTCCATCTGGAGACTTTAATGGAGACTTAATTGGTGACTCTGTGTCACTTGTCAGTGGACTTATCTCTAATTTCCTCCGTTCTTCTGCTTCTGACGTGCTGTGAGATCTCTTAAAATTTGCCCTGCGACCCTTGCTAAAGGAAGGACATTTTGGCCATGAGATGCGATCCTGTTGCTTTTTTGTCTTTCTTCGGTCTCTCATCTCTGGTTCACTACTTTCCTCTCCTTCAGCCTCCTCACCCTGTGAAACATTGAAGAAACATATATGAAGTGATTGAACTCTTAGAGGCTTTGAAGTATTCTGCAATCGACAGTAATGGACAGTGCAATATTTACAATGATTACATCTGGCTTCATTGACTCATCATCTTCTTGTATTCTTGTTGGAACAGGTTTGCGTTTTAGACAGAACTCCACTTTATATGGTTGTGCATGCTCAAGAATCTGGAGGGCATCTTCATAAGACACATTATCAAAGTATACTGTAGCACTAAGTATCTGGTCACCTGAAAGGTCAGATGGAAGGACATTGATGAGGACGCAAGTGACAAGTTGGATCAGAACAAATTAAGCTATATTCATCCTAATAATAAGAATGTCATCACACCTTCATTCACATTTAGATGCTTTGAGGCAGGCGACTCTGGTTTTAATTCCTTGATAAAGATGCCGTCATTTCCTCCTCCTCTTACAACCAAACCTTCTGCACAGACTTCCTTTGTAGTCTTCACTATAATTTCTGACTCATCATTTTGCATCTCCTGAAACAGAATGCAGAAGTAATTTATAATTCTTTTCAGAATTTCCACTGTCCACATTTCTAATCAGTAATTATCTGTTATGGTACGTCATCTGTAGAGAAGACTTTAGAGAGTGAATTTACAGTACTGTGCCACTGTTGAGCTAATCATGAAAAAGAGTACTGTATTATAAACAGACTTGCCGTGTACTCAAGTGCACTTTTGATTCCGAACCAGCCTACAAAATGCACTCATATTTTGGGTGTATTTACTGATTACATAATTCCTTTTGTGAATTGAATGCTAAAACAGTGCAGACTGTGTATGCACATAAAGAATGCAATTGACACTTAAAATTCTTAGTGAATCCCCCACCATAGTTGTTTCTTACCTCTGTTTGATTCATTTTGGCAGAGGAGCGCTTGTCAAACAGTGACCCAAAACCAATCCTTTTGCCTTTTTTGGAACTCTTGGTGGGTGAGTCATAGAAGTCACCTTCAGCCTGGCAACACATTTACATTATTGTAAAACTGAATTACTTGTATTAAATCTAAAGTAGAGTGTGATGTAGAGATCACCTGTTTTACATATTTTTCTGTGGTAGGGAATTCCTCAACAGGGGAGGAACCCTGAGGGCGGGGTCTTTCCTCCTCTAAAACTTCAGGCTCCTCACAAGCCTATTACAATAAATACCAATGAAAGATAGTGTTAATCAAAACATGGAGTTCATATATCATTAATAACTGTATATTTGCTGAATGTGCTCTACTTGGATGTAACTCACTAAATCATCATCAGTGTCTTGCTCTGGTCCCTTCAGCCTTCGTCCATCACCTGTTTTGATGAAAAACGCAAAATAAACACATCAGTTATCAAGGGAGCAGTTTCAAGCTTCTTGAATACATAGGCTTCACAGCTCTCAGCAAAAAGCTGTTATGGGAATGTGTCAAAGCTGAAATGTAAGAATCCATCTCAACCTTCAACAGCTTGCTGGTCTATTACAGTCATCCATTTATAGGATTCCTTTATATTTCTGTTGATTTACAGCATTTACTGATTGGAGAGTCAACCAAAACTGTGGTATCTGCAAATGTGCAGGAGTCTAAGACAAGAATACTGTGATTTCCTGGCAAGTATTCTCACAGGATCCAGACATTCTACCTGCTTCTGTTGCTTCCTGTAAAGTGAGGCACTCTATTGATCTGAAGGTGTTGGCTTATACTTCCAGCAATTAGACCAAGATGGAAACATGGGCTTTGAGAGAGCAGGAGAAGAAGGCCTAAAAGAAGTGAAACTAATATGGTTGTTAATATTATTTTCAGCTGTTGTATTGTAAAAATAAAAATCTTTCCATAACAGAATGCACTTAGAATAAGCAGCTCATTTAGATACTTCTAAATTTTCCCTGAGCTTTTCTCTGCCAAGGCCATTAACATACACTTTCCTCAACCACTTATGGGGGATCAAGGCACATAGGTTTAGATGGCATTAAATCATAGAGTATATTTATATATTTATGTTTACCATGTACATGTTTACCACATTAATAATTTTAGATATTATATATATATATATATATATATATATATATATATATATATATATATATAATGATACAGATAAATGGTTAAATATATGAAGACAAAGCAAGACCAATCTCAATTCGGAATGTAAATATGTTGATGATGTCATTGCTGTGTGTAAAACTTTGAATGCTGAGCCAATAAGACTTTTTCAAAAATGAATCTTAAATTTCAAAATTATAACGTTGACAAAAAACAACAACAATAGAGAACACCCCTAAGAGTGAAATTATCTACAAAACCACATTTGAATGGAGTCTATACGTTAAACAGTCTGGGCTGAACCCAGGGGCGTAACAACCTTTATAAGGGCATACATGTCCCCCTCACTTTTAGAAATAACTAAATTAATTACTAATGTAAATAATAATTACATTCAAAAAATTCAGTTGAAATGTTTTCTTTCAAATTAAATAAAATATTCTTAAATATATATATATATATATATATATATATATATATATATATATATATATATATATATATATATATATATAAAATTAAATCACATATTCCCAAAAATTATTTAAAGATTTGAAAAACATTGTAACACGTTTAATATTTTAGGTCAGCACCTACCTCATCTATATAAGCTACCTTGAGGAATATTCCAGACTGTAAGACACCTGATCCACACCTTGCTTTAAGAGAACTGTTTGTTGGTAGCTTTTGCTTGTTTTAGTAGATGTGGAGATGGAGGGCCCTGCCCTTTTTGTAGACTTAAAAGGTATGACACAACCTATATTCAGGACTCTGGCTCTAGCTACTATGTACAAGAACAAACATTTGATGCACAAATGCACTTATGCATGAATGAATATGAATGAAAGTCTAGAGATTTTAGTGATTTTGTGAGCAAAGCAATCAAGGCTGAGATTTTGCTCTGAGGTGTATGTCCTTCTATTCTCCAACAAATGCTGTCATTGTTGTTTGCTTTGTTTCAAATTGAGTCGAAATGGTCATTCCATTGGTGTACAGTGGGATTTGAATAGTGATTGAAAATAAGATGTCATGCAGTTGTTTTTCAGAAATTTCACTGCATTTTCAGTGATGCAAAATAATAAACAAGCCTGAGAAGTTTAAAGAATATTGCACACTCAGTTCACTCAGTCCAAAGCATGCTGTCAATCTCTTACAAACACTGTATATGCATGGATGTTTGAGTTTACCAGTTACTACACTGACTGTCAAATCAAAATTTATTTTTTTTTCTCCACAAAGCTATCATTATCTCATCTATTAAATTAATATGCAACCAAGTTTGGAAACAAATTACCTATCGCAAAATGGGTCTCATTTTTATTAATATTGATTTTTCTTTAACTTGCTTGAATTTGACAATGAATGGTATTTGCATATGCTGAGAAATTTGATGTTGGTAAATTCACAGCATTGTTACTCCCTGATCAAATATTTGCTGACAGGGTGCTGCTTTAAAAGTGATAAGAATGTGTTTTATTTAAGACTAATCAGGCTAATCTTCATATTGGAAAATCTCTAATATACACTACTTTTATAAATAAAGTACAAAAAGTGTATGCACACAAAGGATTAAAATGCATTTTAAATGTTCATTATGTTGTTTCATTTTAATGTATGCTATTGGTATCATCACTACTGAAATAACTAGTGGACATTGTCTTAAATTTATGCACATTGGTGTTTCAGGTGTAATATAATAATCAAACAGAAGTTTATTCTCATATGAACATCAGACATAGCTTGCGAAACTCTGCAAAGCAATTTGAATCATTTTAATTATTCCTATATACATAAAGTTGTTTAATGTTGACTAAAAAAATTGACACTCCTTAATAAACTGTTATGACTCATATACTATGAGGAATGAGGCATCTGGACAATGAGCCATTATATATGTATTGATATGTATTTATTTAGGGGTGTGGTGGTCATTCTTAGTGCTCTATCAGACCAGTTGAAGACACAACATGGACACATGACATGGGAAATCGGCATGCTGCTTCCGAATGTTCATGTGCCTTGAAATCAACCCCATTCTTCCAAATGACAAGCACCATCCCCTATCTGACATTTTTGCATCAATTCAACTGTGATCACTTTCTTTCCAATGCTACTGATAGCATGTTGCATGCGCAGCCTCCAAGACTCAGGTTCCAGTACTATTGAAACCAGAAAGTAACTGCGTTTACTACGTGTGCCCATATGAGATAACTTCCAGTCACTAGGGGGCAGTGGATCAAATTTCAGTAAGCACCAGGGGCGTGTCCAAATGGGTGGCATGTGGTGGCCCTGGTAACCCCTAGAATTTGATTGGCCAACCCAGTTGCCAACCCAAATTCTATACTATAAATGGCCATTTCCCAAGTTGGAGGCGGGCCTTCAATATTACTAGGTAGAAATAGATTGTATTTACTATATTTATTTACTACGTATATTTCTACGTATATAATGTAATGCATTCAGTCTTTAGAAAAGTATTACAATTTAAAAAACTAATATCAGAAAACAGTTTTAATATCAATTAAATAAAGATATTTTTTTAAAGCAATGTTTAATTAAATAAGCAAACTTCTTTTGGCAGTCCCAATATATGGCTATATTGAGTAAACAAAACTGAAATCCATGCACATTCTTTATGCGTTGGCCTATTATAATATTAAGAAATATCTTTAATATCTTCTTAACTGTCTCAAAATAAAAGAATTGCCCATACTTGATGGAATTACGTCACACCATGGTAGCTTCATCTTTCCAAAACTGTACAGAACTACCCTGTATTCAATGTTATGTGATACTCTGTTCTTAAAGAGACAGTAACCATATTAGCAGTGTCCATAACATTTATACAGGTTTAAGAAACACTACATATACATAAAAATAAACTGAAAAAATAAAAATGGAAAAAAGTTATTTGGAGTATATTTACATTTAATAACAGTTAATCAATTATTTAACTAAATAACATTCATCTATAGAAATTCCTGAAAATTTACTTTTCTTATTCTAATTAGTCTTACTAATCTTATTCTGGTTCTTATTCTTATTAATATCAGGAACTTTGATTTACATTTCATGCCACCCTTGAGCCCATGAGTCTGTGCCCCACATGGGTCACACCAGTCAAAAAATCTGGACACACCACTGGTAAGCACAGGCCGATTTTGAACATGACCATTTTTCAATGGGGACCTAAGATTTAAATGAATTCAGAAATTGAATCTGCATTAAATACATTACATGACATCATCAGCCAAATGAATTCCAGTTTTATTGACATTACTTGTAAAGATGTTATACTGTTGTGGCCTAAATAAAGTATTTTTTTTCTAAGCATACTTCGACTTTGACAACTGACTTATTTTATATTAAAGGGGTTGTCATTTATTCATATAAAAAACATAAATCAAAACATTTCTCAGACCTTCTTAAAGGGATACAGTAGTTCACCCAAAAATAAAAAAAATATTTGATAATTTACTCACCCTCATGCGATCCCAGATGTGTTTGACTTTTTGCTTCAGCAGAACATAAACCAAGATTTTTTTAAGAATATTTCAGCTGTGTATGTCCATACAATGCAAGTGAATTGTGACCAGACCTTTTGTAGCTCCAAAAATCACAAAAAGGAAACGGAAGTAATCCATAAGATTCCAGCGGTGGTTAAATTTATATCTTCAGAAGTGATATAATAGATGTGGGTGAGAAACAGAATTTTCTTACTCTAAAACGCCACTTTAACTTTCACTTTTACATCTGAAAGTGTAATTGTATTGTGCGACAGGGTGGAGGGCTTGGCCGGGTCGTGATTTACACACCCGGCCCCTTATCAGGCTAATCAAGCCTCAGATGAGACAGTGGTGCAACAGAGAGAGAACGTTTACGGGCAGCTGTCCGTCCTATGTGTGTGTCTTTTGGTTTTTGTTTTATGTTAATAATATTATTTATATTATCAAGCCGATTCTTGCCTCATCCTTTCCATTGAACTGCTTTACACTGGTGCCGAAAACCCAGGAAGGAATAGGGATATGCCATAGTGGAGTTCTCGCCGCTTCCATCTACCCCAACAGAGCCCGGAGGCCTGGATGTGGAGGAACGGCCGCCTACTGCGAGGGGAGAAGCGGCTCCTAAACAATGCCTGGAGCGGCCAGGGCACTGCCAGGGGCGGAGGAGACCCCTACCAGCCGCTGAAACGCGGCGGGGTCTGAGACCGCCAACCGCGAGAGGGAAGGGGCTCACTGCCGACTGCCTGGAGCCGGAGAACCGCTGCCAGGGGCGGGGGAGACCCCTTCTATTCCCGAGAACGCGGCGGGATGTTCCATCTGCCAGGGGCTGGAGGACTGCCTCGATCCGCCCGGAGATGCACGGCTGTCATCCGTTAGAGGGTGGAGTTGTATCAGAGAACCGGCACGTTCTGTTTTTTTTTCTCTCTCTCCTCTCTCCCACTGCCGCTCCGCGTTGACCTTTTCCCTCTCTTTTAAATTTTAGGCTCCCTGGCCTGAGAGAACGAGGGAGGAATGTGACAGGGCGGAGGGTGGGGCCGGGTCGTGATTCTACACACCTGGCCCCTTATCGGGCTAATCAAGAATCCGAGAGGGGTAAAGGTCGACTGCGGATGGTGGTGCAACAGAGGGAGAGCGTTTACGGGCAGCTGTCCATCATATGTGTGTTTTAGTTTTATATTAAAAATATTATTTATATTGTCAAGCCGGTTCTCGCCTCCTTTCCATTGAACTGTTTTACACATTGCTTATATTATATCTCTATTATATCACCTCTGAAAATATGGATTTAAACACTGTCATATGGAGTCATATGAATTACTTCTATGTTTCCTCTATGTGACAAAGGTCTGATCACCATTCACTTGCATTGTATGGACCTACAGAGCTACAATATTGTTCTAAAAAATCTTTGTTTTTGTACTTCAGAAGAAAGAAAATTCATACACATCTGGGATAGCATGAGAGTAAATGAAGAGAGAACTGTCACTTTAACTGAAGCAATTGAGGATTGCCAAAGTTGCAGCATGTAATATTTATATTGCATAACCAGTCAAGAGTCATTGAAGGCTTTGGGAGATGACATATGAAATGTGCACTACAAGAAAAGTTCTGTAATCCTGGAATTTTCCAAATACTGATGCTGTATGTAAGCACATCACCCATGACCGAGATTACAGACATTAGAGGTTTGTGGAGGCGAGGGCATGGTCGAGCGTTTGTCTGGAAAGTGAGAGTGAGCCAGACACCTGACGCTGTGTGTGTGTGTGTGTGTGTGTTGATCGCACACAATAGATTGAAGCTTCTCCATTACACCTTATGCGAACGTGTTTATTGTTTTATGTATTAATAAAAAGAGACATTCTTGTGTTGGAATCGTCGTCTCCCGCTTCCTCATTCCATTGAACTGTTACAAGGTTGTTTTCTGCTCTTGTGGCCACCTGGGAGGGCCTAGAGCTCTGCTCCTTAGTCACACTAACACAGTTGATTAGCTGCTCAGCAAGTTACAGCGAGCAGGGACATCAATTTTGGACTGCAAAACAAACACAATACACAAGCCTCTTTCAGAGTCAAGTGGGGCAGACTTGTTTGTATTCAAAATGTAATTGAATTTCAGGGATGGAGAGGGGAAATAATTTGAAAACAGAATTGGATTTTCCTCCATATTAAGAACATGGGACCAGGTGCCCTCATGTTTCCAATCAATCAGGAACATTATTTGATACATTTATGTGCCAAGAACATAATCAAACCTTTAGAATTCATGGGTTAAACAACTCAAAATGTTCCCATTGTAGAAAACAATTCAGTGTGACAGCATCACCATTGCAGATATTTTGGTGAAGCCGAGAACATAGTGGCATGAGGACAGGTCAAAAAAATGTTTTGATCTATTTACAATCTACTTTTGGCACATACCGTGAACCATTGGTTCCGTGAACCATTGATTATAAACATAGGAAAGACCAGGGCAAGATGTCAAATGGGACATTGTCATAAGGGCTGTTTTTCAGTAACTATGAGGTTTTGAGTGAATAGTCCAATCACACAATTGAGTTTCCCCCAATCAGAGGTTTTGTGCGTTGGGTTTGAACACCTCCTATATTAGAATATTTATATTATTGTATCTTTGCTATAGCTTTTAGGTAAACTAGTGTACATAAAATAAAATTTGCATTCATTAAATGGGTCATGACATGAGGAATCATATTTTACTTAATCTTTTGACATATAAGAGGTCATTGTGCTATAAAAACATACTGTAAATTTCAGAACTGAAAACATCCTCCTTAATAGAAAAATATCATTTATTTAAACCAGGCTGTTGAAATGGTTCGATTGGAATTTGTGGAACTTGTGACGTCACAAGGATCAAATACATCCGCATATGACATCAACGCCTATTTTTTGTCATTGCATCCTTGGCCACGCCCACTGGTGCTCAGTCACACTCACTCAGGTGAAGAGGAGAGAGATGGCCTGTCATGGGAGATTCATCAACACCAAAGGGGACTTACACAGGACACCTTCATGTGCCTATCTCAATTTAAGTTTTTTCAACATAAACATATACTAGATGAATAGCTTTGACCATTGCATGCTTCTTGCACCACTTTTTAAAGACACGATGTCAAATTATAACTCTAAAAAGGAGAACCGAATTCTGTTTGATCTTGCTGTTTGCTGACTTGCTTTTGTGCTGTTTTGAAGGCACCCTGGACCATTTTTGCATCCATCTGTGCTATTTTTAATTGTTAATCTTTTGTAAGCATGCACTTGATCTTTGATCATTCAATGCATTTCTGGGGATGTGTGCCGCCTTTTAAGAGCGGTACAAGCGCAATATTTCAAAACGCGTACCACTATGGCGTTCTGATGCTGCCACTGACTGGGAGAATCACATGCCGTTCTGTGTGTAAACAAACACAGAAGATGTGAAATGTCTCTTCTGTGAAGACCAGTGTCTCTGATTTGGCCTGATGAAGCACCCAACATCACCATGGATTGTATAATGTTTGCATATTCAGAACATTTTAGCATGGATTGTATGTGTTTTCTGCTCATATCAGCGTGGATTGCTTGTAAACCAGTCACAGTATGATTCATGTTTTGCAAAGGAACTCTTATTGAAAATGGGGCAGTTAAAACACTACTAGACCGCAAAACCGTGAGTAACCAGTTTCATTCATGAATGTTTCAAATGCCATGACTGTTTGATTTTTGCTGTGGTTGAGTGAACAGTTTGATACATTTCGATGAAATGTGTTGGGTGTACATTATGCGGTAACCCTGAAATGTAGTTTTATAAATTATAATGTGAAGCTTGTTCATTTTCTTCAGATTGAGAATCAAAAATGTCTTGGAAGGGCTGCACGATGTTAGCCAATCAGAACAATAAGTATTAACATTGAAGTCTTAAAGGGCCAGATAGCTTAAAACTGAGTGTTTCAGACAGAGTGCCAGTGACAGGGTGGAAAATAATCCTATATTATTAAATTATGACTGTTTTTGTGAAAAAAACTTTGCTAACATTATAAGAGGACCTCATTATAAAAAAAGAGTACTTTAATACAAGTCAACTATACTGTATAATGAAGATAGATTTGAACAAGAATTTTGAACTGTGTTCCAAGGAAAAGTATATTCAAATAAGGCAAGATGACATGTGTTTTCAGTGTTACAAATGTAATTATTAATTACAATATTTGTTGGTCAAAACAAAGGTTTGATGTTTTTGTGTTCAGTGGAAATGTTAAATATTTTTGTAGCAATGACCTTTAGGTATGTGCCTATAGGTAAATTGACTAACAAAAATAAACCTACTCTAAGAAATATTGACTAGTGCAAACATTGTGACACATAGCCCATGTCTCCCCTACATAATGTACAGTGCACAGCCCATAGAGAGACAAAACACCATCGAGGAAACACACATGATACTAAAATAATGTAATAAACATTAATTAAACAACATAAAAAGTTACATAAAACTCCCCAATATACATATCTGATTTAAAAAATATTAGGAAACCTAACTTAATATGAAATATACTGTAATCAAATGTAATGCGTCACAGAGGTACATCTGGTAACATCCTTGAACTATTGTAGTAAATTATAAAGTGACTTCAAATGCATAATTTGATCGAAATTCTGCAGTAAAAATATAGATTTTCCCCATAAAATTGTATGTATAGTTAATGTATAATACTTTTATGAGAATGTATATTCAAGAAAATGAATAACTTTTTTCCCCAGTAAACAAAACAAATCAATTTAAACAGTAATTTAACATGATATTTATAATTATATTATCTTGTGAAACCTAATAAACTTTTCAACATAAATGTTTAACTAACACTTAAGTTTTTTGCCTTCTATTTTTTCGGTTTTATTTTACATTTAATTTCAGTTTCTGTGAAAATAGAGGCTGACCAATCCACTAATTCAAAGTGTTCTTTCTCAATACACAAGTTAGATCTTGCTCATCATGCTTACTCATTCTTCTCTGGCAATTATCCAAGTCTCACAAGCTTATGTCCCTCACAGAGACCTTGAGCCGGGCCCCACACGCAACATCTATTGCAGAATGTAGCATTTAAGCTCATTCTACTGACATTCATGACAGTCTTGCTATGTACTCATCTTAATTTTTTCATAATTGAATAATTAAGTGTGTTTTAATGCAATCATACAAACATGCAACTATGGAAATCAGCAGCACTCTATGAACTTGAAACATTGCAAGCTCATGTCTGTATGAAACAGGAGCGTACAAGCAGATCTGATTTAATTAAATCCTACATATGCCATTCTCAGTTATCTAGTAATCAAGTTGTCATGCAACTTTTATATTGTGAGATGTAATGTTTGCTCCTTGTTAAAAACAAAACCTATAGAATATGACCGAGGTCTAATTTCGGTACTTTAAAACGACTCTTTGAATAACTTCATCTATAGGGCCAAAGAGAAAACCAGAACCAGAAAAACTAATATGCTATTTGCTAAAATTGGTTAAGACAAGGAGTTATTAACCGTTTGGTTAACAGGTCAATTGAATGAAGCTAAATCTGACACCAGCATCAAGTAACTGCAGCTTAGCATGACACAACCTAACAGAGTTTTACAGGAAACGTAGTCAAAGAAAGTGCATAAGTCTGTTTATATGTTCAGAATACACAATCCAAAGTATCTCTCTAAAATCCAGCACTCCACAAAATAGCAAAAGTATGAACCAATGCATATATTTACTTGCACTATATCAGTCTCCTAAATTTATTGTGTCATCTTAGACACCTTTAAGGCAGTTTTGAGAAGTTATTTTTTTAATGGTGGTCTGTCTCTGAGCTAACCTGTTAATCACAAAATGTACATCTATCAAACATAAACAAACAGTTTATTGCATGAACTGTAGCAAAAGTCCAGGTACCTTACCATAACAGATATTTATGGGAAAGACACAATGAGAGATTGGTAACACTTTACAATATTCCCTTTATTAAGAGTTTACATAGGGGTTAATTAACGACTAATAAGTAATTTACAACTGCATTATCAATAATGTATTTTGCAGTTATAACATCATGCATAAAAAGGACAACTTTCATAGTGAGAAATTTATTCAGTCCTCTTCGTGTTCATGTTAATAACTGTACTGTCTTGACTTTTTCACTTATTTCTCACATTGATGTTAAAAGAATGGTGCTACTCCAAGTGGTGTCTCATATTTTGTCCTAGTTACCTAAAGTCCACTGCAAAATAAACACTAAAACTTTTCTTTTACTTCATGTTCATTCACAGCAAATATCATACAGAATAATACAGTATAGCCTGATGACCATTAAACGATACTTAACTTTGTAAACATATTGTTGGCAACTCAAAATGAAGGTATATTTTCAGAGTTTACTAATGTTGAATACGTGGAATTAAGCATTTATTACATGTGAGGTAAAATGCCTCACTAATTGGTAGGTATTGCATGAAAGTCACCCTTTTTATTCATGTTTTTATAACCACATTATAATACATTTTAAATTACTTTTTAGTCATTAATGAAGCCCTTTGTAAAAAGTAATATTACACAACTTTCTAAAATTCTAAAATTCCTAAACACACTGTGTAAACACATACTCAAGACTGTGGATGCTGCTGATAAAATACTGCATAACTCTGCTGACACACCCACAGCAACATAGCCATGCCCACTTTACTGCAGACACACCCAGATCACCCACAGTGCAGTGTCATCTCAGCAGAGAAATGCAGCGATGCTTGTCAACAAGCTCAGCACCAGTCTCCTGCTCACATGCACAGACTGTACACTACCTAACTGCAACATTTTTGGTCCTACCAGTGGTGCTGAGAGCAGAGATAAAAATAGCAAGCACAGAGAATGCAGAGAGAGAGAGAGGGAGAGAGAGAGAGAGAGGGAGAGAGAGAGAGAGAGAGAGAGAGAGGGAGAGAGAGAGAGAAGAGAGAGAGAGAGAGAGAGAGAGAGAGGGAGAGAGAGAGAGAGAGAGAGAGAGAGCAAAATAAAGAGGGATGCCCACCCGTGGCTGATGCATGCCAGTTTGGAAATGCCAGGTGAAAACAGTCACACATGGTGGCTGTCTTCTGGAGCTCTATTGCTGACTCTCAGTACTGGTGTCTGGTGATGTCCTGCCCAAATGTCCTACAGTGTAAATCTTGCTCCCCGTCCTCCGAGGCTAAAGAACCTGCTGCTTCCTTGCTCCACTCAGTCAGTCCGTCAAGATGCAGAGAAAGGACAAAATTAAGTCAGAAAATCACAGACTGAGCCAGAACAAAGTCAGCCTCTGCAAGAGAGAGAAAGACAGGCATCTTGCTGCATCCACAGTAGTTCGTAATACCCAGGAGTGAGGCTGCACTCTTCTCTTGAAGAATAAACAGCCTACAAAACAATAAAGGGGTATGGCTGCCTTTGGGACGGGGGGCAGTTCTGAATGATGTATATTCCTCCTTCTTGCCACCTCTCTCCACCCATTCTAATCACTTTGACCAATCACTGCAATGACTCTCCGGACAGTCTAGCAGCCGATTGGTCGAGGACACTAGAAAAACATTCCACCTTTATAGGCATGCAGCAGAGATGCCTAATTGGATTTGACACTACACAGTACATGTTTTCATGTCTTCTGTGTGAAAAAAGGGGAATTGAGGATGCTGTCTGTCAGGTGACTAGACTGGCATGAGAGGAGCAGCTAATGCATTTATGAGAAGTTATGTACCACAGCTGTCAGAGATTTTATAATGTCTATGATGTCTTGTAGTTTTGTCAGAAAGAGCTGAGATATACTGTAAATGTTTGTGGGACTGGCTGCACTTTTGCCGTTTTCCCCTCTGAGATCACCACTAAGAGCTTGGCTAAATTATTTATTAACTCAGCCTTAAGAAAAAAGTTATCTCAGAAAGGCACCAGACTATGACGTCAACATTAGCCTAATTTAATGCTCAAGATGCCCAGATTCACACGCATTCATATTTGATGGCTTTTCTGGACCAGACAAATAGCAGACACTCAAATACGGAGAATGGCATTGTTTGAGAGTCTGATTTTGCTCCTCTAGATATTCAGAAAAGATCTAAAAAATGTCTCAAAGTGTGCTCAGATTTGCCAAAATACAAAGGTCGGTAAACATAAGTCACATATTTCAATATGAACTAAAATATTTCTCATCAAATACTTCCAAGACAAAATTATCTGAGCTATGGTATCTACATTCATTTTAAAGCACTACAACTTTCCCTATATTTCAACAATTAGCATTTTTTCCTTTTTATTTCACCTAAGGACTGTTAAGGCCCCGGCATACTCACAGAGAAGTTCTTCTTTGCTCAAAGCCAAAAAGAAGTTTGAAACAGCTGAGCAATGGTACCCTGTTTGTGAATAGGATAATTATTGTAAATATGAGGACGTAAATGACTACATGTAAGACCTTAAGTAATGTGACATTAAAATGTGTTTCAATGGCTTCAAGCCTCATTCTATTAGATTAATTCACATGAGATCGGTAAAAGAACTTGTTCTAACCACTCAATCACTGATGTGCACAGAACGGGGTCAGCAGGGGTGCAAGGAGTTGTCAGGTTCAGCCAAAGCCAGTTTGGTTTTGTTGAAACTAATAAGACATTAATAACTTTCAGAAAAATACCATTAGGCAACCATTGTACTTTAGCTCCCTATACACATATTATGCAGTCTGCGTTGGGCACCAGCTCCCTAGGGAGGAACCATCATACCCTAGGGGTGCACCAGAAAGTCCACCAGCTGCCCTTACTCGCATGTTATACGTTATTCAAGGATCTTGTAGCATTCATGGAACACTGTCGATCGCCTCACGCTCACACTTTCTCATCACACATTTGCACCGTGCACCACGTTACCAAGGTAATGCCATGGTACTGAATGACTGATCATGTTCATATTTCATGATACTGTCATGGTACTCTAAGGTATTTTAAACAATACCATGGTTTTACTATTGACACATGTCATAAACATGGGCTTATCACAGACCAAGTCTGAAAATAAATAAATAAACAAGTGTAATACCATATGGTGCTTTTTGTGAAAAATATAACAGAATAGGTTATTATTTTGTGAACAAGGAAAAATATATGTACAGTATATACTGTCAGGGTTGGGGAGTAACGGAATACATGTAACGGGATTACGTGTTTAAAATATGAAATATAAGTAACTGAATTCCACTACAGTTACAATTTAAATCATTGGTCATTAGAATACAGTTAATTTCAAAAAGTATTTTGATTACTGAAGAGATTACTTTGCATTTTATTGTCATTTGTTTCATTTAATATTTAATCCTTTCAGACATATAAAATATTTATAAATATAAATGATGCAATCCAAAGTGCATTTGAACAGTGGTGAAACACTTTCTTATGATGTGTTACATTCATACGAGCAGACAGAGAAGTAAGTTTGAAGTAAGTTTGGAGCAGAAGAAATAGAAATAAACCTTGTGTAAATTGTCAGCTTTATGCTAAGATAAAATGCTATTTCTAGCCATTTTACATTCACATGTTTCCAGCACGATTACATACAGTATATATATATATATATATATATATATATATATATATGTATATACTTTTTTATCAAACAAATTACATTTTACATCATGTAATCTGTAGTGGAATACATTTAAAAAGTAACTCTCCCAACCCTGTATACTGTATATACAAGAAAATGGTTAAATACACAAAAAGCAAAGAAATTAGTTAAGTATTTCTAATTACTACTCATTCAAAAAAAAAATTAATCTGTGCCATTTTTATCCTTCCACCCCTGTCCCTGTGTCCCTGTACATGCTAAGGTCTGTGCACATCACTGCACCTGATTATGATTTAAAGTAATATATATGCAGTAGAAAATTTGTAATTTGTTATGTTTACGGTCTGCATTCATGTACCGGTTACGGATTGTATGATGATACTACTGCAAAGATGGGCATATAAAAGAGTGTTAATGGGCAGAATACAGACAAAAGAATAATGATCTTACTATGAGCTTGAAAGTATTTGAGTGGATTTGATTCCTTTTTGTGGACTAATTAAACAAAAAACAAAAAATCGCATGAGATATTCTTGGAAAATGTCTCTCGTACAGATGTAGGAAAGTTTGCACAATCTCACTAATAACTCTACATGCCAGTGCGTTCATGTTGACTGATCTTAACTGATTGAACAGGAATTAGCTGTCAGCCTCAAAATAGGTGGAGCTCCAGGTCACACCTACTGATGACGTGGACCAGTGGCAATATGAAGGTGTTTAGCAGCCAGTAAGAAATTTACCCTGGTGAGTTATTACAAACCACTGAAACAAACTCATAAACACCTTTTTGGCCAGATTTAGTTCTAAATGATGTCACACGTACGTTCTTTGATTTTCGTATGAAGTATGTCAGGGCCTTTAGAAGAAAAAGAGACATGGTACTAATAAAGTATAATTGAGAATTAAGTTGAGTCTTCTGAGCAACGATAAAGCAAACTAACATTTTCTGGATAATTTCTGGAATTGCACATACAAACTGTAATATATTATGATGAAAAAGGTCAACCGTCATATATGACAAATGATCCTGCTGAACATCAGCTCAGACCATCATAGTTTTCCATAATAGTCCAGGCTGGTTTGTGCTGGTCTAGCCAGTGGGCCGTCATAGCCACTGAAGTATGCTAACCAGCAAAAAATGCTGGTCAACCAGCGTGATCTTTCTGGTGAAGCTGGGTGTCTAAGGAAGGCTTGTTGGTAAAGCTAGTTAAAAAGCATGCTCAGGACAGAGGCACACCAGCATCCTATGCTAAGGACTAGCATCCAAAACATTTGCTAGAGACCAGCTGTAGTGGACTTTTCAAAAAGGAAAACATTTATTGAGATGCAGATTTGTTAAGTATTTATGCACAGATGTTCCCTATACATTTATATACATTTAGGCTTGATTGTTTTGTCTTAAGACCTTGTAAACAGAACCATATCTCTGTTTGAAATTGAATTGCATTTGAGACAGGGAGTGGCAGTATGATACTGCATTAGCCCCTGGCTGCTACCCAAGAAACTCCACACCAAAATCAATTTAGGTACTTGGGAAAAACAGAATGAGCCCTGCCACCATCTTTGTCTTCACTCCATCTGTGAAAAAGGTAATTCATCATTTACAGGTACAGTTTTCTTCATGCAACCTGTTGTCTATGGGCACAAAGAACTTTAGTGAGGGTAGATGCCATATTTAATTTGATTCGAATTAAAGCATGGCTGTGAGGGATAGTACAGTCTGTTCAATAGATTGTACTGATGTGTACCTTGAAGTCAATTGTTCAGTGCACAATACATTGAGAAAATGTATTTCCAAAGAAAGAATTAAACTAGAACATTTTTGTTTAACAGTTGTCTCCACCTCTTGGCATCACCACTCCAAAAGGAAAGCATATTGATCTTATAAAAGCTCCACTTCCTGGGTTATCTCTCTTTGAGCATTATTTCTTCAATATTTATGTTAGAAGATTTGGTCCTTCACTGTAGACCTGCCAAAACCATCAAGAAGCCCACATGGTTTTTGAACTATTCAACTTTCTGCCCACTGCAACATTCAAACCCTTGGGAATTGTTTTGAATCCTTATCCTAATTCAGGCATTTGTTTTTGCATATAATTTCCCCCATCCTGACATGCAGTTCATTCAGTTCTCTCCATGTCGAATGCATTTCTGTTCCTGTACCCTCTACTGTTTCTACATGAAACTGATCCTGTATTATTTGTTTGATACTGCATGTTTTTGTCGATTATAGAACTCCTGTATGGGGCACTGAGAGGATCAGCACTGATAGGCTGGGTGAAACAGCCAAACCAAGGGAGACTATAGTTGCAGGAAAACAATTTGTGAGATCCTTTGTAACTTAATGGGGTGAAAGGTGGTAATGATTTTATGGGCCTGCAGATCTGTATTTTTGTAATAGGAAAGAGGCACTGAGGAATATGCAGCCAGGTGGCCCAGAATACCTTGCTAAAGCCCTGGTGGAAGTAAGGAGAGCGAGGGAGAGAGGGAGGGACCACAGAACGAGAGAGAGCAGGGCAAGCCGAACCTTCGATACGATGCATACAAAAATAAAGTTCCACTTTTCAGCAAAAAAAACCACTCAGTAATAAGCAAGCTGTCCCTTGCGTGTCCCTCTCCTCTCTCTGTGCACCGGGCCATTTTTATCTCTAAAGCCACATTTAGTTTTAAAATAAAAAGAGATTATATCCAACAGAGCATCTTGTACTTGAAAAAGTGCTCCAGAAATATAGCTGCATAAAAAAAAAAAGATTTCCCTATATGGTGAAAACATAAATCAAAGGACACCCTGATGAAGGCCTGTTTAGGATACACATTGGTGCTTTGATATAGCTCCTCCAATAAAGGCTTTTTAAAAAAAAAAAAAAGATCCCCTTTTCTCCCAATGTTGGAATGCCCAATTCCCACTATGTTAGTAGGTTCTCGTGGTGGCGCGGTTACTCGCCTCAATCCGGGTGGCAGAGGGCAAGTCTCAGTTGCCTCCGCTTCTGAGACCGTCAATCCGTGCATCTTATCTTGTGACTCATTGTGCATGACACCATGGAGACTCACAGCATGTGGAGGCTCATGCTATTCTACACAATCCACGCACAACTTACCACACACCCCCATTGAGAGCGAGAACCCCTAATCGCGACCACGAGGAGGTTACCCCATGTGACTGTACCCTCCCTAGCAACCGGGCCAATTTTGTTGCTTAGGATACCTGGCTAGAGTCACTCAGCACAACAATTTGGAACTAACACAGAGTCCTTATAATGAGTTTTGACTTGAGTTCATAGCTTGGGGACTTCTGTGGACTTGCATGTAAATTTGTTACTACAATTATTATTTTGTCTGGGTGCTTTTTCAATAAGAAAAAATTCAATAAATAGACTTATTTTCATACTTTATCATTCACCTCATTCTCTGACTGTCTAAATTAGTCTTCAGTGGAGAACATGTGACTTTAACATGATAATATCCAATTTCCACAATTAAATTCCATCTTAAATATTTGTGGGTAGAAATACTGTAAGATCTGGCCCAGTCACTGACAAAATGTAACATTTCTGTCCCGTGACTGCATTGACAGAGTTGAAGAAGAAAAAATATATGTGAATCAATCCACTGTTCTCTCTTTTTCCATGAACTTGGAGGACAAGATTGGCATACTTAGAATACTTAGTTTGTCTTGGAAATTAGAAGCGGAAAGAGGGGAATTGGTTATCAAGATTGGAAATCACAATTTAATTTTGTAAATGAGTTTTCTTAAGGTAATTCCAAATGCACACAGTATATTGTATAAGACAAAATACATTTAACTGACCACAATGAGGCCATTCATAACAAGTTCCCTAGAGAAATACCATGGGAATCATTTTTGTATTTATTAAATTTTTTTTAAATATACTGCCTGATCAACCAAACACATGATTTAAAATTGTTATATGAAATATAAGTACTATTAATGATAGCAATATATAAATACGCATGACATAATCTCAGACTTAACAATAATTAATATTGATGTGTAACTTAATGACTTCAGATAACATAATTAAATCCAATTAAATCAAACAACAATGGCATTCATCTCCAAGAATGTTGGCCCAGTAAACCAGAGGACAACTGGAGGTAAAACGAAAAATATCAGCATAGAACAAAATGCATGAGACCAGCGTAGAGATAAACTAATTATTAATACTGTGTTGTTAATTAGCCATTTTATAAGTCATTTTAGAGCTAAATGAATTGGTGAGGGGAGGACAGATAGTGAAAGATCCATTTAGTCTGTCAGTTCTTGTGGGTGAAACCAAGGATGGCTCAATAGTATGTGATATGCTATTTTCTTTCATTTTAACCACATAATCTGCAATACTATAATATTAATCTGATAGTGGAGTGGTTCTGGAGTGGTCAAAAAGAAGCCTTCTTTAAACTGCGCAATCTCTGCACCATTTTATTTGGTCACAGGTGCCATTTTGAAATTAAAGGAGGCAAATTAAAATGAACAGTGCACAGAGGAATGTGTACTTCCCATTTAGTTGATTTGGATAAATATACCAGAGTCTGTCAGAATAGCTTTGGCAAGGGAATGACCTGCAGTTGAACATTTATCTCCTTTACATTACAAAGTTAACTTGCTCTGCAAAATAAAGACAAGCGAAAGAGAACACAACTGGGTAAGAAGCCAGTTGACTCCACATCCTCATTGAAACACCAGATTTATTTAATGAGCATTGATGAACACATTTATACCCATGTTTCCTACTAAACACTGAGTGAAATAGTTCAATTGTCTGTTTGCTTATATCAGTTATTGCCTTTTGACTGACCTGAGATGAGATGAGACGCTATTTCCTGCTGTTGAAATTTAGCATGTTTTAGTGCCTTATATTGACACAATACCAGTCCCACAACACCAGTATACACAAATATACACATACAATTTTAATTGTGCATTTCTCATATTTTGCTGAGTCACGTTGGTGCTGTATTCCACATAAAAAAAAATGTATTGATCATTGAGGGGTTTGTGGCGCCAGTTCTGTATTTGTGTGGTCTCTAATAAAACATGATGCCACCTTTCTTTAATAAATTGTATTAAACCAAACGGTGATTCATTTATACTGTAGCTTTGTACAAACACATTAATGATATCTTTATCAACTCAATGATATCATAATTCTCCTATATTCTCCTTTTGTGTTCCATGGAAGGAAATAATAGCATTGAATTCATAGTAAATAATGACAGAATGCTGGGGCATCAATCTTAAAAACTGCTAAATTATTACGTGTCAAAGATCAATAACCACAAATGTCAAACATGAACAAACAGCATTGATAGAGAAACATACATATAAGTTGACATTCACACTGGAATAGAGGGACACCCCACAGTGTAGTGGCTTACATGCCAAAAAAGTACAGCCTCAAAAATGACCTCTGAATTGAATCAGTGGCTCTGTGACCCAGTATCTACCCAAAACTGTGAGTCGTAAGCTTCAAAAGGTGGAATTTATGGTAGCACTGCCATTTAAAGATCACTTGTATCCAAGGCCAACGCACAAAGATGTGTAACTTGGTATAAAGAGCACAACTTTGATTTCAGGACAATAATTCAAGAGCTGTTTCATGAAAACCAAATGCCTTCGGCCACCCCAGTCACCAGCTCCAAGCATGACTGAAGCTTAATGGGAAGTTTGGAATCACAGAATGCAAAGACTTATAGCTTTTTCTACCTTAAAGAAACTGGAAACTTTTTTGTGTTGATTCCAGTTTTTACCTTGTACATGCAGTTCAAGACTTGTATAACAGCATTCAACAAGAAGTATATTCTTAAAGGAATAGTTCACCCAAAATATAAACTTCAACAGTTTCTCACCCTTGTTTTCTTCAGTAGAACAACAAATATTTCAACTCTGTTGATCTTCACAATGCAAGTGAATGGTGACCAAAATTTGAAGCTCCAAAATGCATATAAAGGCAGCATTAAATTAATCCTTACAACTCCAGTGTTTAAATCAATGTCAATTAATGTCAGCTATATGAAATATCACATGATATAACCAAGCAACAAATGGTCAATTTTAACATTTCTCTTTATGTTTTCAGTTAGCATGCATTCGCTACAGTTAGCAAGCTAATAAAATATTTTTGGATTTATTGGGGGGACTGAATGTTGCACGACACCGTGGCTACAGCTTTATTCTGGCAAAAAAGCTAGTGACCTTTTTTCCTCATATACCACTCACAGATGCCCCTCTCAATTACTTTTAGCCTGGGCTGCCTTTAGGTTGTTTCTACCAATTACACATATATCAACTGTACGCTCATGTGTGATTTTGAAAAATTCTGGCACAAGTAGTTTTGTGTTTCTCATACATTTTATCATGCTTCTAAAGTTTGACCACTCCATAACTAGCTACATTATTTTTTGATCCCTACTTATTTAGCTGACCCTACTCTTTAATGGCTGATCAGTACCCCTCGT
This sequence comes from Moxostoma hubbsi, assembly GCA_032164185.1. Taxonomy (NCBI): domain Eukaryota; kingdom Metazoa; phylum Chordata; class Actinopteri; order Cypriniformes; family Catostomidae; genus Moxostoma; species Moxostoma hubbsi. The sequence continues at coordinate 30,587,376 of JAVLUX010000021.1, forward strand.
CTGTTTGTGTGAGGCACTGAAGTTTGCAAACTGCCGCTTTCACTACAGTATTGACAGGTCCCATCCACCCTGGGGGGAAGAAACTGGGAATGCTTATGGATAGTTCTGTCCAGGTATTAAAGGCCTTATTGGAATCTCCAACTCATTTAATCAAGATAACAAAAAGTCATGAGTAAAGACATTCACTTTTCATAAATCATTTGAGTAAACTGACAAAAGTGGGGTATGCAGTGTTGGACTGTTTTTAAAAATTAGCTTTTAATTTGTTAAAGGAATATTCTGGGTTAAATTCAAGTTAAGCTCAGTCAAAAGCATTTGTGGCATAATATTGATTACCACAAAAATGCATTTTGTCTTGTCCCTCCTTTTCTTTAAAAAAAGCAAATATCTGGGTTGCAAGTGAGGCATTTACAATGGAAGTGAATGGGGGCCAATTTTTGAATGTTAAAATACAGTTTCAAAAGTATAACCACAAGACAAAGATATCTGTTCACGTGATTTTAGAGTGATAGAATCGCTTACAACTCACATCTTTGTAAAGTTAGCCAATTTGACAACTTTTTACCATGATGATGTAATGTCAACAAACCCTAAAATGACTGTAAAATTTAAATTTAAACAGCTTTACAGATCAAATAATACATGAGTGCTTAAACCCTCCAAAAATGGTCCCCATTCACTTCCAATGAAATGCCTCACTGTAACTCATATTTTTGCTTTTTTTAAAGAAAAGGCTGGACGAGTCAAAATGAATTTTTGTGGTATTCAACATTATGCCAAAAATGTTGTCGATTGAGCTAAACTTGTATTGAACCCGAAACATTCCTTTAAATACTCTATGAAAGCAAGTGTAAAAAATAATATCTGCTATTTACTGTCTTCTTGTAAAAACTTTATCTACTTAGCTTCACTTGGGCAGAACACAGTTTAGCTGATCTTGGGCTATATGGTAATTGGATTCAAATTGTATTGTTGCCCTCTAGTGGAGAAAAACCTTTGGCCGGTTGCACCAGCCATGCGTACATTTAAAGCCTAGCAGTGCATCTGCAAATTTAATCACATTTTTAACAAAAATACAGAAGAAACATAATGTAAATGTATTTATTTTTCTGACATGTATAAACATATCAAATGGTACATCTGATTGTGTTGAGTACATTTTACAACCAACAGTATTCATGATATGTTATGAATATATTATGACATACAGTATATGTATATACTATGGTTATAGTACACTTAGAATATAACAATATAAAGCATCCTTCAAAATACAGTGAATTTAATTGTAATCGTAAAAAACAGGGCATAATGTTAAGAAACTTTATTTAGCTTAAAGTGTTAAAAAACAAATAGTTTCTCAACACATACACTATAATATGGGACGACGTCAGTATAAAATAGACAATGATCATTAGCCTGCAACTAATTAGGGGCTTTTTGCCCCATTTCCCTCCAACTCTTCCAAAGCATCAGGCCCTGGCTTTTACCCTTGGTGACCAGAAAGCGAGGTAGCTTAAAACCATTAAACTGGCCGACTCCATCATCCCTCCCCATAGCAAGCATCATAGTCACATTTCCTGACGGGGAACAAAATATTGATTAATTGTCAATGGATGTGAATAGGTTTAAAAACTAGGGTGTCAGTTTTATTAATTGTACATGACACATGTACGGTTTTAACAACATTGTTAAAGCTGTCTGAAGCCACTGGATTGTAAAGAACTCTAATATTGATAAAGATGAAGCAAAAACATAGAGTGAAATGGTTTACCTGGGTGGTATGAAGTCAAAGCTTTTCCAGACAGACTATTAATAATATTAGAGGCAGCTACTCCAGCATGAAGTCCAGCATGATACGCCAACTTGGGTTCATTGACATTGGCACAGTCACCCACAGCATACACATTGTCAAAGCCTTCCACTTGCAAGTGCTTGTTCACCTTTAGAGCCCCATTGGCTGCCAGACATGCACCTGAGATTAAAGAGAATTATAAGAGTTATATGAGAGCACAGCTGTTATGTTGACAAAAACATTGTGATTTAAAATGTTGCATTTCATACATAACATTCTCTAAGCTTAGCAATGGGACTGATCCACCATCATGAATGTTGAATGAATTAACGTAAATTTATATAGACCTTTTCTGACACTACACTCAAAGCGCTTTACATAGAGAACAGGGGACTGTCCTCAACCACCACCAGTGTGCAGCATCCAACTGGATGATGCAACAGCAACCATAGTGCGCCAGAACACTCACCACACACCAGCTATTGGTGGAGAGGAGAGAGTGGATTTATAGAGCCAATTAATCAATGGGGATTATTAGGAGGCCATGATTGAGAAGGGCCAATGGGGAAATTTGGCCATGACACCGGGGTTACACCCCCAACTCTTTTCGTGAAGTGTCCTGGGATTTTTAATGACCACAGAGGTTCAGGACCTCTGTTTAACATCTCATCCGAAGGATGGTGCCTTTTTACAGTATAGTGTTCCCATCACTATACAGGGGCATTAGGACCTACACAGTCTGCAGGGTAAGCACCCCCTGATGGACTCCCTAATACCACATCCATCATCATGTAATTTGTACAATCACAAATAACCATTATTCATTATCAATACACTTGCACAATAAAACACTTACTCAGACTGGAGCTGTATGCTTCAGAGTTGATCTTATTTCCTGTGCAGCAGATGATTAAATCAGCAGTGATCTGCTCATTCTTATTGGTCTTTATCACCATTTCACTTTGACACACATTCAGTTCCAGCTCATCAAGGTTTGACACTTTTTGCCCTGCATTTTGGTGCATAGTGGAAGTAAATACACAAAGTTAAATATAATATAAAACATTTATATAAATATGAAATATAATATAAATAAAAGGAACTTTAAGTTTACAAAAGCTTGCAATGCAGCACTGTGTTGACATTCCTGTGTTTTGCTTTTTCTGAACCCCAAACATTAATTATTAATCTTATGTATGCAATCAATTCAGTTTATGAATAGGGATAGTTCACCCAAAAAGGAAGATTCTCTCAACATTTACTCCTCATGCCAGCCCAAATGTGTATGACTTTATTTCTTCTGCAGAACACAAATGAAGATTTTTTTATCTGTTTCTCATCCACACCTACATTATCGCCTCAGGAGATATGGATTAAAACACTGGGGTCATATGGATACCTTTTATGCTGCCTTTTATGTGCTTTTTGGAGCTTCAAAGATCTAGTTACCATTCACTTGCATTGTATGGATCCACAGAACTGAAATATTCTTCTATAAATCTTTGTTTGTATTCAGCAGAAGAAATACAGTCTAGAAATACAAAATTTTCTACACAATTTTGCTAACTAAATTGTGATTATCAGAATTGTCGACAATATATTTTCGACAATTATATTTATCATTAATAGCCACCTTTACACTAAATAAATGAATCGCAATTAACTGCGACTGGTCATTTCTGCAACTATTTGCATACTGAACAGTGATTGGTTTATTTGTAATGCATATACCTGTAATTAACCACTTACAACTGCCTTTGTGCTTCACAGTGACTATTCATTCATGAGTCATGTGCGCAGCAGGCAGAAAAGATGCATGCTATGTCTCATGCACTGAGGTCTACAGTAACACTATTCTTTTGATTCCTTGTAAGTGTTATATTTCCTTCAAGAAATGCAAATCCATTTTAACAGACAATACCCTAAATGCTAAATCATAACTTTAAGAGACAGAACTAATAATCATACTAAATAAAACTAGCCAATGTTTTTGTTACGTTCAGTTGTCAGTGTGAGATAGTAATGTTTAATGAATAGAAGGATTTAGTGTTATGAAAGAAACAAACATGTCAAATCAATGTCTGTTTCAGCAACACAGTCTCTGTCTAGATATCTCACTGTGGTTTAATATGGCAATATGACTTAATGTGGATGCTAAGCAACCTGACATGCAATATCCCAAACTGAAGAATTACCAAGTATCAGCTCCACCCCCTTTTCCAGCAGCACCCGTTTGGCTTCTTCTTTCACACTAGGCAGTAGTTCAGGATCAGCCAATTCCTCACGTGAGTGAATCAGAATCACCTAAAAAACAAAATAAAAAAAGTACACTAAAAAAATGTGTTACAGTTAGATATGTAGCAACAACATACAGAACATACAGCATGTATAAACTGTTGATTACATATATGAGTAGCACTTTAGTAAATAAAATAAAAAGATATTAGTAAATGAATTCAGTACCATGAGCCAACAATGAACAATACATTTTTTATAGCATTTATTAATCTTTATCTAAAGTGTTACCTACATGTGATCTTAGTTGAAAATACAAAAGGAATATGAAGGTTGTGAAATCATCATGTGGCATACATGTAAACAGATGTAAAGCTCACTGTTTGGAGTAAGGTTTCAAAGTCTGTTTGGGTGTAAAAGCAGTTCAGTCATGACAACTATCATGTTAATTCAGGTATGACATATTATAGGATATTGGTCTTGGCAGACTAGATCGTAGACTTGCTACTACTAGAAAATGCCCAGATATTCTGAGTGGAGCATGTGGACGTGCCACTGCAGCTGCTGCTGATATAGATAAACGCAGGATATGCTCCTGCACAAATAGACATTACAAACAATCCCCATGTAGCAGATATAGATCAGTGAAACTGGGGTGGAGGAGAGTTTCAGTGAAAAAACTGCTAATGTCTGCTGTGCTGCAGAGAAACCGGCTTATCTGTCATACTGAGGAATTTAAATGTTATACAAAGAGAGAGACATGTTGATTGGCTACCCGATTACACATCAAAGGACCAATCATCAAAGGACCAATCAGCTTACACAAAGCAAGCCAATTAGCTTAACATGTCACATGTGAGTGAGTCGATTGGGTAGCCATTGAGATGCATGGCTGAACTTTGGTAATTTACCTTCTTGTTTTTAAATTCTGTCCTGAGTTCAGCAGCCATTTCAACACCGGTGGATCCTCCGCCAACTACTAGGACTGTGTTTGCTGCCTGGACCTGCAAAATTATATGAAAATCTCAATGAATCCAGATCAGTCTGACTGTTTAGATTCCATTGTAAAAGGGACAGTTCACCCAAAAATGACAATTCTGTCATCATTTACTAATCCTCACGTTGAATCCAAACCTGTATGACTTTCCTTCACAAAAGCAGCATGTTAGGCAGAATGTTAAGGACTGACGACCTCAGTCACCATTCACTTTCATTGTACAGAAATGAGGCTGTCATCTCTTTCTAACATCTCCTTTTGTATTTCACGAAAGAATAAAAGTCATACAGGTTTGAAACAACAAGATTTGAATTTTTGGGTCAACCATACTTTTACGATCAGATCATACTGTGGTTATGTCCAGCCACATGCTGCTTAGCATACAGAAAGAAGTCTCGCCTCTTTTATGAAGTCCTCATACTTCTGAATGGCTGATTGGTAGGTGTCCACAGAATTATGTTTGCCTGGGAAAGGTCCATTTGTTCCAGTGCACAGAATGAGGTGTGAATAGCGTACTTCCTGCAAATTTATATTACTAGATGTTAAACAAGAAAACTCACATTTTTAATCATATTTTGTATTGTCTTCATCTGAGGGGTATTCCAGAAAGCAGGTTAAGTGACTTACCCTGGTAAGTTTACTCAGAGTAAGCGGATAACCTCAACTTTCGGTTCGATAACCTGCTCTGGAGGAAGTTATGTTCCAGAGTTAGTCTGCAATCTTTACTTTACCTCACAAATCTTCTTTACTCCGGCAGTTCCAGTCACACACACAAAGTGAACAAATTGTGTACATTAATCTTTTAATGGGACGTTTTTAATACTGTAATATTTTTACATAAAGCAAACTGGAAAGGCCTCCACACTCTTCACTGTAAAGAAAGGGCTTTATGTATTTCTATTTAATATAAGTGATATTCATGATATTAATATTAGTAACATATCTATAAATATCATAGAATTATTATAGCACCTACATTCTTTTTACAGTTCCTTCGGTCAATGATTATTAAAATAAATGTAGCTAATCACTAATTTGTTCATTGTAATCTCTTTATTATCTGAAAATATAAATGAGACTGTAACAAAGGTGCAGGTTGGGCAGATAAAGGAGGAAGCGGGAAGCGGTTTCCATAGTTCACGTGAGTCCGTTTTATTCACAAATAACCAGTAATCGCTGTACAGCTTCACTCAACACAAGACCCTCTCAGGGGTCAGACACGAAGACTCTGGTTTGTCTGTCTCTCTCTGTGAACTGGTCATCTTTTTATCTCCCCTGACTCTCAGTGTGAACATAGAGATGGTAATTAGTCACAATTCATCTCAGGTGGATGTCCTTACTTCTCTCTCTCTCTCTCTCTCTCTCCAGACGGGCACTCGATCACGCCCTCACCTCCACAGAGGCATGCTGTCATATAAAGTAACCTACAGTGCCCTCATTTAGCTGGTGGTCAAGTGATTCAATAAAAATATTTATGTTTCTGATGCTCAGCCTCCTCTACTCCATCAAAAGATGTATATGGTCCTTCTCTAATACATTTTTTGTCTGCCTATTCTACTTTTCCCAAATGCTAAGATCTAGAACATCTATAATGTACAGTTGAAGACAAAATGATTAGCCCTCTATGAAAAATTGTGTTATTTGTTTAATTATTATTTTCCAAATAATTTCTAAACACAATAGTTTATTTAGGCAACTTAGAGTGTTTATAATACAAATAGAAAAAAAATTATCATCAAGAATAAAAAAATCTACAGGTCAAAATGATTAGCCCTCTGGTGTTAATAGTCAATAGTGTATCCATTTTTCTTGATAACAGCCTTTAGTCGTTTGTTGTCTGGGCTTTGTGCAGGCCAGTCAAGGACGTTCACTTTGCTCGTTTGAAGGTAGTTCTTCACCAGAATTGAGGTATGCTTTGGGTCGTTATCATGCTGGAAGATGAAATGTCAACCCAAACCAAGTTTTGTTGCAGATTGCCTGAGGTTGTCTTTCAATATCTTCTCGTAGTCTTCCTTTTTCTTGATTCCTTCAACCCTGATGAGATTCCCAGTTCCAGACGCACTGAAACATCCCCACAACATTATACTCCCACCGCCATGTTTCACTGTGGGAACGGTGTTCTTTGGGGTGAGCGTCTCTCCCTTCTTTCTCCAAACATAGGCAACATCTCTATGGCCAAAGAGCTCTAGTTCTGTCTCATCTGACCAAAGGACACGTTTCCAGTATGCATCATTTTTCTCTAGGTTGTCTTTGGCAAACTTCAGGCTAGCTTGGAGGTGTGTCTTCTTCAGAAGAGTTTTTCTTGGTCTGCAACCTCACAGTCCATTCCTGTGCAGGGATCTAGTGACTGTCTTCGTTGAGACAACAATCCCAGACTTGGCTAAATCATTCACTAGTGTCTTGGCAGTTGTTCTTGGGTCTTTAGAAACCTTTCCACCAGTTTTCTTCCCAATGTTTTCGAAATCTTTCGCTTCCTGCCTCTGCCAGTCTTGTTCTCCACTGTGTGGGTCTCTGCAAACTTCTTAGTAATACTTCTCACGGCAGTTCTTGACACCTGAAAACGCTTTGATAAACGTGTATATCCTTCTACTGCTTTGTGAGCGTTAACAGCTCGTTTTCTCAAGTCTAAACAAATTTATTTTGTCTTTGCCATGACAGTTTTATATTACTTCACTAGTTGTTTTGCAAGATAATAATCCTCAGTTTGAAGAGCAATTTAAAGGCTTGGGAGATTTTGGTTAATTAGGCGAGTCATTGGATAACAGTGGTTGGTTCCGTAGCCAATCAAAAGATAATTTCTTAAAGGGGCTAATAATATTGACCATAGCAGTTTTTTAAATGTTTCAAATAATTATTTTATTCCAGGAAAATTGAAATAAATAAGGCTTTCTCCAGAGGAAAAATATAATAAGAAACAACAGTTTTAATGCCACAGCAAAAAATAAAAGGACTTTTAACTATGTGGGCCTCCCATCATTGTTCACCTCTGTTATAGCAAATCTTCATCTTATAATGCACATGAATAATCAAATGTGGCTTACTGATAAGCATTACATTAAATCTATGGAAAATTATGACAACTATTATTACAATGACACCATCAGCAACTGGGGAAATGTAAAATTACATGATGCTAATTAAAAGTAAGTTTTAGAAACCCCAGTGTTAAACTGGGTACATCAAATGGTATTAAAGATAAAATAATTACATACAGTTCACATGACATACAGTAAAATGAAATGATCATGCACAGCACATAGTACATGCCAGGAAAATTAACCTTAAAATAAAAATATAGTAAACCCGTAGCCTATTAGTATTGATAGAATATGAATGTTAATTCTGTAAAGCAGTGAAGTTCAATGCAAACAAATTAAATTTTTTATGAATGAAAAAATTCATGCATTGAATCAGTATACTTTCCGTCAAGCAAACTCTCAGTCCTAAACCAATGCAGCCCCTATCTATCGCTTTTACAAGTGAAGAAGGAATAATGCTCATTTGCAGTCATTAAAACTTCATGATCTGCATCACTGAAATATAGCACACATTTTTTCTTAGGATCTGTTTCCATGGTTACTCGTGGATTGGGCACTCTGCTGAGAATGTATTTCTGAGTTCAACATGATTGCGCACAAATTCTGAGTTTCAAACTCGCGGTTGAGTGAACTAACCCAGAACTGGTATTCAGAAACCAATAACCGTGAGTAAGCAATGCTTGGGTTAATCAACTGAGAGTTCAGGGTTTATGTCATGATAAGTTAAACTTGTTTTCTGGAATACCCCCCTGCTGTAACATTGCAAAGAAAATAACACTTACCTTTCCATTGTCAAGCACAACTGTCTTTGTTTCTGTGTCTATCCGTATCACACGGCCTTGGAGGAAATCCAATCCAAATGTTTCTTTGTATGGTATGAATGTCTGCTTTGCAAATCCTAGACGGACATAAACAAAACTGTGCATTAATCCATTAATCCAGCTATTTGTTGTTGGATTTTTTTAGTAAAATTTTCTGGCAATTATTTCTTACCATTTTCAACTGAAGCACGCAGTGCCGCAACATTGTGATGAAATGCATCCAGGACGTCAATAAGCATAAAGGGCACCCCATGATATTTGAGGTGCTGAGCAGCTGCAATGCCACCAAAACCACCACCAACAATCACGACATGAACATTCTGATCAATGGACAAATGCCCACCCATGATACTTATCTAAAGAGGAGGAAAAAAACAATTTCTCAAAATAAATCAACTGTGATCTCTGAACTTGTTTTAAATAATGACTTGTAAAGCAGGATACATTTAATGGAAAGTAAGACAGGTAGCACACATTAAAACTTAAGTGTGAATGGTTACAGCATGCTTTCCAAATGATAAGATGAACTTTTCCCTCTTTTAAGAATGAGTCATTCTGACAATCTGCTGCCATCTTGTACATACAGTGTAAAGTGTGAAACACTCCAAAGAACTTTTCATAGGTAAAACACCTGCATCATGAAAAGTCACTGGCATGGAGTTACTGTAAATAAAATCAAAAGCTGATTTTCTAAGAATTATTAATCATGTAATCCTTCAAATGAAAATAAATATTTAGGGTGTTCTACATTGAAAGGGATAGTTCACTCAACTAGAGTGGAGATTTAGTGTAAAAAAAAAAGGGCTAAAATATTGATTTGTTTCTCACTCACACCTATCATATCGATTCAGAAGACACAGATTAAACCAATAGAGTCATATGGATTACTGTTATGCTGCATTTATGTGCTTTTGGAGCTTTTATTCAATCGCATTATATAGACCTACAGAGCTGAAATATTCTTCTATAAATCTTAATTTGTGTTCAGCAGAAGAAAGAAATGTAAAACAAATCTGGGCTGGCACGAGGGAGAAATTATGAGAACATTTTCATTTCTGGGTGAACTATCCCTTGAATACATTTAATACATAAATGTGGAAGCAATGCAGATTTGTTTATTAGTAAAACTATTTCTAACACAATCACAATTTTCTAACATGTTTTCAGCATGATATCGTCTGGCCATCATGAGCATCAACATCAGCCAGTAGCAAATGCTCACCCTGCTCCTTATGTCTTGGGCTGTAATAAAGAGAACATAATGTAACAGGGGTGGCATCAAGAAACTTTAACCTAAACCACTTTTAACCTAAAACTAGGTAAAGTGAATCACTGTCTTTAGTTTTTACTCTATGTATTAGCTTAATACACAATAATAAATAATTAAAACAGGATGCACGCTGCAGGAAGGCAGTAGAGTTACACTATGATGGTGATTCTGTAAAAGGATGTTTCATAATTGTTCAAAGCCATTACATATTATATACAATTTTATATGCCACTAAGCTTTAAAGGATGGCTGAAAGATTGTATTTCATACATCAAAATAAAATATTCTTCTGAAATCACTTTGAATAATGAATGATGCAGTGACTAATTTCACTAGGTGTAAATAGCACCTGCCACACAGCTTGGCTGGTGGAAACAGAAACTGAAGACAAACTGCACACCTAGTGTCGCTGCAGTGGCGTGATATGTGAAGACGGTGTTGTCTAGATGTAGTGACGGTCAGGGAGTTACAGTTTTTACTATAAAAATATTGTAGTAATCATGTTTTTTGGAGAAAGACATCGTTTTATACTCCAGTAATATGATGTTAAAATAATAACCATGTTTCATTTTGTGGTTACTTTGATTTTACTACAAAATACATGATGATACTCTGGTTACTGTAGTAAAACCAAGGTTAATTTTTGTAAGGTAAGGTTAAGGGTTTCTTTAGGGAATGGTGTAGGGTATCTGTAGGACTATAAATAAACTCAATAAACACACTGTAGTGATGCCCCTATACTGTGTGTTAGTATTTAATTAAGGGTGCAAATAGTATCTGCCACCATGTGCACTTAGTGCAAAGAAGATGCTTTTGGTTGCTATTTACTTACATTTAAACTATTTATTTACACAGTGCAAATAGCCTTAACCTTTAAATAAAGAGCAGGCTCCTATTGTGACAATATACACCATGACAACAAACCATGTTATAGGGGTATGTTGTCACAAAAGTTCAATGTTTAGCTTTTTAATTCTACAAATATTATTTGACATATTTATTTATACATATTCTATTTTATCTACTCTACGTACATTCTACAAATATTATTATCATTATTAGTATATTTGCATGCGTATTTTTGTAGCAAAGTCTTTAAAATATGTACTTTACGATAATTGCCTTTCAAAAAACAAACCTACACTGTGAAAAACAGGCATAACAAGTAGGACAACTATCCCCAGTCTCCTTTATTTTCCAAATGGATGATTAGGACACTGTGAAGGATTCTTTGAATATAAATTGTATTGATTTTTATACAGTTACAGCTTAGTTACAGTCATACGTACTAAAACATCACAGCTAAATATATAGATGTTTTATTCATCTGTGTTGCCCTAATTTATTAAATTAGAAGTAATGAGTTTTCCTAAGTTATGCTGGTAAGGACACGAAATTGAATAGGCATATTTGTCAATTTAAATATTATTTTTATCACAATGCGATGACCTGGACTTAACTTTAAGCAATGTTTTTTTTAATAGATGCACATTTCATAGAAAGAGTGAATCCATTTATAGAATATCAATATATTCAAAGTGGACTTCATTGATTGAACTGCTGGCAAATACTTAACCTTTATTGTTATATATAAAGAAGATACTCATAAACAAGCTCATAATGCCCCACATACAAAATCAGTGTAAATTTAACTTACCTGTTGATCTGTGGAGGCCTATATTTATGTAAAAGCCCTGTACTTCTCACGGAAACGTCTTCCGCTTTTCTAGTTACTGTGCTGTGTTATTTCCAATGGCAGAGCACAGTAGGCGGGTTATGGGCGGGGTTTCATATTTGAGTTATCGTGTAACCAATAGAAGTGATGGAAGGGCGTGGCTTAATCTATAGGTCGAACGGATGAGATAGAATTGATATTTCCTCATACGTGCACTGCCCAAAGATTGGGGGACATTTACGTCTGTACAAGGTTGACTCCCGTCAAAGAGATCGGAGATCAGATTTCAAGAGATTTCAATCCAAGTATTCACGAACTGTAGTCATGGATATTTACAAATGATTCAGCAAAACTCTCAATATCACAGTGAGAGGTCACGGAGCTGTTGTAGTCCTGCTGAGTCACGGTGACAACTGCGAAACACGGAGAGATTACTTTTCTGGACTTTTCTTGAATTTCTTGTACCGATGTGATTTTCACTTTTTTAATGAAGAAAGACGTATTTAGACTTGGCCAAGATCACTTCATCCATAATAAAGTGCCAAAACTACCCCAAATGATCAATTATCACACAGCTGAAATAGCCAAAAACGGAATGTTTTCAGAATCAGCTTTATTGCCAAGTATGATTACACATACAAGGAATTTGTCTTGGTGACCGAAGCTTCCAGTGCACAAACAATACAAGACAGAGATGATAATAATAAAACATAATACAAAATAAAAAAAAAACAAAAAAACATTTTTAATAAAAAAGAAAATTTAATAGAAAATAATGTATATATAGAATACACAATAAGACTAATATATATATATATATATATATATATATATATATATATATATATATATATATATATATATATATTCATACACTGTGCAAATACAAATCTGTTATATACAGTGCAAGGGAATGTATGGCAGAGAAGTAGGATGTGTTGGATAAATATAAAAAGACAAAACTGTGAATTGCACATAACTATTGCTCAATGGGGCAGTTTTATTCATATCTTTCTTGATGTGTGTATAAACAGGATTATGTCATGGCAGTTTATCATGATTTCGAAACTGCAGATATTAAAAAGGAAACAATCACTGCATGGGTCAGAAACATGAGGGCTTGGGGCAAAAAATGCCACTGAAAGTGACAAAAAAAAAATCCCACAAAATTAAAAACATATTTTCATATTTGTATTGGTCCAAACATAATGCAAATAGCAATAATGATCTAAATATGCATTCAATTACCATAATATTGGAGAGAAAAAACGCATTGAACTGATGCTCAAAGCTCTTATGCAAGATTTCTGTATTACAGTCTGCAAGCTTGGTGCACTTTCACCAGCAGATGGAGTAACAAACTTTATTTTTCCAAATGACAGTAACTTTCCCAACTTCAGCTATTCATCCTAGAGACTTACAAGTTTTTCAAGTGAGCCAAAGGTTAAAGGGAGTAAACTCACGACTCAGTTTAAATCCAGGGTGTGCTGAGTGACTCCAGCCAGGTCTCCTTTAAGCCAAATTGTCCTGGTTGCTAGGGAAGGTAGAGTCACATGGAGTAACCTCCTCATGGTCATGATTAGTAGTTCTCACCATCAAAGGGGTGTGTGGTAAATTGTGTGTGGATTGTGGAGAGTAGCATGAGCCTCCCGTGCTTTAAGTCTCCACGATGTCATGAACAATGATCCACGTGATAAGATGCGTGGACTGATTGTCTCAGAAGCGGAGGGAACTAAGACTTGTCCTCCGCCTCCCAGATTGAGGGGAGTAACCAGACCACCACAAGGACCTACTAAGTAGTGGGAATTTGGCATTCCAAATTTGGGAGAAAAGGAGATAAAATAAAAAAAATTAATAAAAATTACATTAAAAAAAGTTCAGTCTTTTGAGTCACAAATGTCCATCATGCAGAAAATTGCATTCACAGAATGATGGACCCTCAAAGGCTGATTTTACACGGCAAGGTTTAATGTACAGATCCGATTTTTTGACCATATCCGATTTTTGTCCCACCTGTTTACATTCACTGAAGACACAAATTGCATCTGATATCTGTGTTTACATTAATCTCCCGCCCAAACTAATGATTCCACTTCCGATCGCTTTCATTTATGAGCGCCATGGTTCACCCTCGGGTTTGAATGGCCAAAAGTAGGCAAATTTGCACGCGATTGCAACTCATTTGGCAAAAAAGCAAAAGCAACTTTTCACCACTGCCATGGTAAGCACGGCTTTAATGGTTTCAATATCGGTTAGAGAAGTGTGGGTATAACCCTATTCGGATGGGATTAGTTTTCCTGACATTTGTCTTAAAGTAAAACAAATCACATAACCTATTCAAAGAGCTCACTGTCAGTGTTGGGAATGTTCCCATATGATTTATACACATAAAACATTATATTAGAGATTAAAAATATATAAATACATCAAACATTTTAGAAGATAAGGATTGAGCCATTGAGCATTAAACTATGTCATCAGCAAGTCGTTTCCCATCATGCCTTTAGTCAGCGCGATTTCACCTTATGCGCCAGAGAAACTAGCACGGAGCCATCTTGAAACATTTGTCTCGGAACTTCCATTCTAGTGGTTCTATATAGATAACTTTGGTGTTGATGTCAAAGTGTAATTAGCAGATTTACAGGTTATAGAGTTGTCATAAGCTATCATGAGTATTTTAAAGTGCTCAGGGGAGATTTTAAAACAAGAAGATTTAATTCATAAATCCACATGATCTGAACTTCAAGCTGTGGATGTACTGATGTGCCTCTTTTCTCATAAAACTCCAAGAAAAAACACAAAGTCATTAAAAATATCTCATATGACACCTCTGACCATCTTCTGATGTCATTGATCCATCACATTATAGTCAACCCTAGTGCGACCTTCGGGACATTTTTGTCTTTTTCATTTTTTTGATCATTTTGTCTGTGTTAATGCCAGCATAAAGTTTGCCATAGGAGTGTATTTTTGGGGGAATTTGATGTTACAACCTCAGTTCCTAAAATACATCTATAATACACAGTGTACACAAAATAGTTACACTCAGGATCTTCAGGACAAAAATGTCACCATTGCAATATATTAAAAGTGCAATATTTGATCCCAGTGCCATTAATGTATAAAATAATGAATTCAAGTATATTATGCTTTCATTCCGGAGCCCTGGCTTCAAAATTTACATTTGTAATATTTTCCACCAGGTGGTGCCATTTTTCCCCATGTTAAGCCTATGGAGCAAATACATGCTTTTAAATAATTAAAAGTGGAAAATAATATTAATATATAATATTATTATGGCAATTTTTTGACGTGGACATTTTTGTCCTCAAAGGACCTCCAAGTCATTTTTTTTATTGATGCACAAGGGTTAAGGTAAGCAGATTTTTTTGATTGTTAATCTTGTGACAGGGAAGTGGCGCAACTACATTAATACACACACACACGAAAGTGTTTGTTTTATTTTATATTCCGTTTACAACCATTTTAATGACATTTAAGCCTCTAAAATGTAGGGTAACTTCTGACATTTTACCGTTGCAACAGTAGAATTTTTTTTATTAATAGTAATTGTCTGATAAATGTACCTGAAAGAAAACATATTGTTAATATACAGACTTGGGAGGGTTACTTTTGAAATGTATTCCACTACAGATTACATGCTGTAAAATGTAATTTGAAACATATTATATTATGTACATATTACTCAAGGTCAGTAACGTATTTTACTTCTTCAGCACTGGTAGATTATTTCACTTGTTTTGACTATAAAAACTGCCAGTACAGCAAGACAAAATACACATGTTAAAGATACATTCTCTGCAAAACTAAATATCTTATGCAGTGTTGTTTCTAAAACAACATCTTGTTTTAAGGATTTTTAGATATTTTTACAGGAAAACTATACAATTTTTTTTTCTCAAGAATATGATTTTTGCCCTGATATCGAAGTCTTACAAGAAAAAAAGAAATTATGATCCATGAATTCTCTTGATAAAAAATATGATCGTGCCTGGTAACACGTGAATGTAAAATGGCTAGAAATAGCATTTTAGCTTAACATAAAGCTGACAATTTACACAAGGTTTATTTCTATTTCTTCTGCTCCAAACTTACTTCAAACTTACTTCTCTGTCTGCTCGTATGAATGTAACACATCATAAGAAAGTGTTTCACCGCTGTTCAAATGCACTTTGGATCGCATCATTTATATGTATAAATGTTTTCCATCTGAAAGGACTAAATATGAATTAACATTCTTGTTACACGCATTCTGTTACTGAGATGAGGCTGCCATAGGCGAGGATTGAACCTGGGTCAGCCAGGTTTTAGTGTTATGTGTCTACCACTTAGCTAACTCCCTGATAGTTGAGAAGAATAATGAGCCAGGAAAATTAGGTATATTCAAAAATATAGCAAAGTACAAATAAACAAAGAAAGCTGAGCTTTCACAAAACAGAGAATTAAAATAGACACAAGGGTCAAAAGGTATAACAAGAAAACACTTAGCTAGAGAGTTGGCCACTCAGGGGACATAGGCTCAAGACTGAACACATAAGCAGGGAACAAACAGACTAATATAGGCCTGGACACAGGTGAAGGGAATGAGGGTAAACGAGCAGGGGGTTGAACCGGGTTTAGGAGCGTTGGTGCCATCTGCAGGAGTGGAGAGGAGCTGCCCTGGTCTGGACCCCAACAGCACCCCAAAGAGGAGATCCCTTACAGTTACTCCCCAACCCTGGTCATTAAACTAATATGATGCACTACATAAAAAAAAATTATTGTGCAGTGCTGCTATAAAAATAAATAAAAAAGGTTTATAGATAAATACATTTATCACTACAATTTACCAGTGTTGAAATATTGAATTTGCTGTATTAGACAATGCAACATCAGTCTATAACCAAACATTGTCAAATTCTGCCATTTTATTATTTTAATCTTAAGAAAATGCACTTAAGCACTCAAGAATTGCACTTAACAGTCTTACGAACGTCTTATAATTGATCTTAAGAACTTTCTTCTTTTTTTTCTTCAGAACATTGTCGTGAATCGGGCCTCTGCTTCGTTCAGTCCAATGGAACCACAATGGACTAATAATCTAGAACAAAATCAAGTTTTGGCGATAATTAAATGAAATATTTCATAACTACAATACTGCTTTCTCTCTAGAAATGTAATTAAAATTTGAAAAAGTTAATAAAAATGTACATTTATTGGTTTTCAACTGCCTCTTCGGCTGCCTTTTTTATTTCCTCAGCTCTACTGCTGTGGATCCACACGCACAGGATTGTAGGATTTCATAGGCCACGAAGAATACAGTACATCTATGCTGCCTTCAAAAAACGATCAGATGAAGGTATCTCAACAGACAGGATGTGACACGGACATTGGTTTCAGACATGCCTTGATCCTTTCCTACATCCGTATACAGCCTCCGGAGGCAGTATTTATTACTGACATGACCGATTCGCATGGGATTAAAATGACTGAGAAGCTATAGTAATTATAACATTACCACACGTCCCCATATAAAACAAATTCTGTCCAAATAGGGCTAGGAGTCAGTAGTGGTGAGACCAAGTCCACACGTTTGACGACAGAGAGTGGGTACAAATCTTAAGCCTCAACAAGCTGTGAGCTCCTACAGGCACATCTGATTCATAAGGACACGCAGTTAAGAAAAGCCAAGGGAAATCAGATTTGCGTGTTTAGACATAGGTCAGATGTAGAGATATCGGATATGTATCTGATTTAAAACCACATTTGGAAGTGGCTCAGATCAGATGTGAAAAAAAATTATTATTTTTTGACTGTAAACAGCCCAAAGACTCAAATGAACTGTGAAGATAAGATGAGACCGTGTAAACAAAAGTTTTGTCTTTTAATGTATACGTGCATTTGATTAATATCTTTGTCATCTTGAAGGAATGTTCAGGGTTCAATACAAGTTAAGCTCAGTTGAAAGCAATTGTGGCATAATGTTGATTAACACAAAAATGTATTTTGACTCGTTCCTCCTTTTCTTTAAAAAAGCTAAATATTGAGGTTACAGTGAGGAACTTACAATGGAAGTGAATGGGGACAAAAGTGAATATTTTAAGGTTCAAAAATTGTCCACATTCTCTTCCATTGATGTGCCTCACTGCAACATCGATTTTTGCTTTTCTTAAAGACAGGGAGGAACGAGGCGAAACAAATTTTTGTGTTAATCAACATTATACCATAAATGCTTTCAACTGAGCTTAACTTGTACTGAACCTGGAACATACCTTAAACACTTAAATGCATGGCTGTTTCACCAGACATTATTAAATGTCCAGATTTTTAGTGACCCAGTACTTATGTCTATGACAAATGGATCTAAATATGCCCAGATAGTGTCAAGTTTTCCAAACATTTCCAATACAATTAGAAAATAAAAGAATACAATATATAGTGATATATTTTTTATTTTTCATACGTCATATAGATGTTGAAACAAATAAAAAGCAGGATTAATTGCTTCCACACTGAAATATAATGAGAGGCAAATGGCTGTCAAACATATTGAGCTACACATAACACATATAAGCTACACAGATGCTACACAATTTTCACTTTTTGAGTCTAAATAGTTACACAACTCACATAATTTCAGTAGTACACACAAATGACAATAGTCATATCATACTGTTCATGTGTTACACTTGCTATAGTTTACTTCCATGTTGCTTCTTCTTCAAATAGCAATGTGAAATGTAAATCAGGCGAATCACTCAAACATCAGAAATAATAGCTGCTCATTTCTCTTGTAATAAGATATATAGATATCCAGTTATAGTAAACTTATATAGATATTATATAGATAATCATAAAAAATAAGATTTAGGCCTATTGAAGCACAAAAAAAAGAGACATTATTACATAAATCAGGTCTCTTAATGTAATTTTTAAGTTATGTATTTTTTATTTTTTTTGGTAATTAAGCATTTCATATATTATCTCTCTCTCTCTCTCTCTCTCTCTCTCTATATATATATATATATATTTATTTTTATTTTTTTGTGCAATTTTGCCCTTTATTGTTTTGTTTTGTTTTGTTAAACTGTTAAGATAAAGGTTGAGGAATACTAAAGAGGTGTGGGCCCGGGTCAGGAGGGGTATAGAGTGCAGTACTGGAGTCGACCGACCGCCTGACCAGCAGGGGCTGTAGAATGGAGCATCTCTGAATTAAGGCGAGCGCTTGGGACCTCTCCGTACAGACGCTCGCGGGATGAGTGCTAGTGTCTGTCCGGCAACAGTGTGCTTTAACCCGGGACACTTTTCTTGGATGATACTTACGCCCCATTCAAAGAGTAAATAATCTCTCTGTCTATGGTCGTTATATTTATGCACATATTTTTAGGATGAAACTGCAACTGATGCTGAAAGTGACTTTTACGAGAACGGAGGCAGTGTGAGTCTACAACGGTAAGATTGTTTAAATGCAATATTGTCATACGCACGTTTACTATTGATCGCCAAACGTCAATACAGGCTTTTCAATGTAGTGTTTAAAATGTAAAGTACCACGATCCCACATATTTTCCTTTTGATGGCATCATTTTACATTTGTCTCGTCCCCGTTCCCATGGTGAAGTGTATACCAAACCCGCCGCGTGCTGCATTGTGGGAGATCCACAGGATTAAATGTTTAAAATGTATAATATGAGTTAATTCACAAATACACTGTCTGTTTATTGTTATAGGCCTATATAACTTTATGCTTTGGTGGTCATTCATATTAATAGACCTTATTCACACTAGCGTCAAACATTGACATATGAATGACAACGAGACAGTGAAAGATGGTGCTAGCGTGAATAAGGTCTGTAATGTGGCTTTGAATTGATCTAAAATGCTAGCATCTAAAGATCCTTGAATTGTCTATTAGAAAGTTTATGCTGTTGAAAATGAGACCAGTCGGTGCCATAGTGGACTCACTGTCTTAAGCCTTGAATTGGAAATCCCCTACTGCTGTCAGCAAGTCCCAAACACCTCCTGTCTCAAATTTTAAAAACAAGGATGAGACAGGAGGTGTTTAGCTCTAGCAGTAGGGGTTTTGCAATTCAAGTAGATTATTCAAGCACTGTTTTTTTCTTCTTTTTTATGCTTTTTATCCTATCCCTTTGCCTGGCCTCTGCTGTAATCAAAGGTCATTTAAAACTACTGATAAATAGCGTCAGTCACTCACTGGCTCTGAAACATTAGACACCGTGGAGCAACTGACTTTAGTTATAGTAGTAATAGGCTTTATTGCCATTGTGCCAATACAATGGAGTTATTTAGCACACTGATCTCTCTTTGCAAAACAAAAAGACGCCTCAAAGCAGGGTTTGTATAAGGTGCATGAAGTACTTGAATTTGGCTTTTTCAAATGTAAGTCCTGGAAAACCCATGAAAATAGCCATTTTTACCAAGAGGTGCTTAAAAAGTCCTTGAATTATAGAAAAACGTAAAATACATTGCTTAAATAATTTAATAAATACAATTGATTTATTTTCGTAAAAACACGACGACAGACAACTGCTGAAGCTGGCAACGCACAGACGGCGCTGTCACGTGGCAGCTGTTACTTTTGGCAGCGCTGTTCAGAATGGGCCAATCACAATCAAGTGTTACTGGATTTTTTTTTTTTTTTATATATATTTTATAGATACTGCTGTGGCGGTTTTAACAAGTATAAATATAAGGAGGTTAAGGGAAAGGAGGAGGCGAGAATCGGCTTGACGATATAAATAATAGTTTAATGAAGAAATAAATTAAAAACACACAAACATAAACACAGAGCAGCTGCCTGTAATCCAATTCAATTCAGTGGGCTTTATTGGCATGAAAGTTTCAAAAACAATGTTGCCAAAGCATCATAATTATAAATCGTAATTCTCTCTCTCTCTCTCTCTCTCTCTCTCTCTCTCTCTCTCTCTCTCTCTCTCTCTCGAACCATCGTCATCAGGCTGATTGGGGACCGGGAGTGCATTGTTCCAGCCTGGCCCCGCCCTCCCCTGCTCTATAATACATTCTTATAACTATTAGTTTTAATTAAAATGTACAGAGTGACAAGTCAAGTCAAGTCAAGTCAATTTTATTTGTATAGCGCCTTTCACAACACACATCGTTTCAAAGCAGCTTTACAGAAGTTCAGCATTAACAGACGATAAAAATGTAATGTCTATAAAGTCGATAAATCATCATCCTTGTGCAGGGCTCCAAACTGCGACTAAAAATGGTCGCATTTGTGACCAAATAAATTTATTTGTGAGTGTAATTTCTGTCAAGGTCGCCATTGGCGACAGTAAAAGTTTACTCCCTTTTGATTTTAAAATTTGCATTACATTTCCCGAGATACATAAAAGTTTATATCAAAGAAATAGCGGGGAAAACGGAGTTCATTGCAGGAACTAACCATTTCAAAAAAGAGACTGTTAGAAAACACGGTGACAGTAACAAGCATAAAAATGCACGTGATCACATAATTGCGAAGAATGCTCCACAGACTACACTGTTAGCGAGCTGCGGGACGAAAAGGAATGGATGGAGTTAAAAAAATTTAAAATATTTGGCGCCTGTTTTTCCCCCTGTAGGAGCCATTGGCTCCTTAATTGATTTTTTTTTTTTTGTTTGGAGCCCTGTTGTGGAATTAGATAAGATATGATTCTTTATCGTGTTTAAAAATAATTAAATAATAATTGTATTTATTAACCCCAGTGAGCAAGCCGAAGGCGACTGTGGCAAGGAACACAAAACTCCAAAAGATGATTGTTAATGGAGAAAAATAACCTTGGGAGAAACCAGACTCACTGTGGGGGCCAGTTCCCCTCTGGCTAACATCATGAATAATGTAAATAAGAATTATTTATAGTCAAAAAACATAATTTAAAAAATTATTAAACTTATTAAGTGCTAAGGGTCAGTATTTAGACAGTGAATGTGTTTGAACTGCAAGATTAGTGACCAGTGTCTTTGAAGTCCATCCTTGATTAAATTCCAGAAGTTCACTTAGATGCAATTGTCCTTGTTTGGCTGATGAAGGCTTTTGTTGGCAATAATTAGTCTATGTATCCCATTTCAAGATCGTAGTCCATGGTGATGGGGCATCTGAAGTCTCCGTGAGAGGCTGGATACAAACTGGAGCTGACGAACGCTATTTACCTCGGGACTGGCGTCCCGAGATAACAGCAGAAAAGCAGATGGGAAATAATTAGCATAGCTGATGTTCATAATATTAATGCATTATAACTGATTCAGCAGTAGTATAAAAAGTTAGCATTATGTGAATGCTTGGTTAAAGAGATGTGTCTTTAATCTAGTTTTAAACTGGGACAGCGAGTCTGAGCCTCGAACAATATCGGGAAGGCTATTCCAGAGTTTAGGAGCTAAATGTGAGAACGCCCTCCCTCCATTAGTGGACTTAGATATCCTAGGTATGACCAGAAGCCTCGAATTTAGTGATCTTAAAGAGCGCGATGGATTGTATGGCGATAGAAGATCCGTTAAATACACCGGAGATAAACCATTTAGGGCTTTATAGGTCAGTAGTAATACTTTGTAATTGATACGGAACTTAATTGGTAGCCAGTGTAGAGATGATAAAATCGGTGTTATGTGATCATATTTTCTTGACCTAGTAAGAACTCTAGCGGCTGCATTTTGGACTAACTGTAGCTTGTTTGTTGAGGATGCAGGGCAACCAGCTAATAAAGCATTACAGTAATCTAGTCTCGAGGTCATGAATGCATGAACTAACTTTTCTGCATCAGAAACAGATAGCATGTTACGTAGCTTAGCAATGTTTCTAAGGTGGAAAAAGGCTGTTCTCGTAACAGATGAAATATGATTTTCGAAAGTCAAGTTGCGGTCTAGTATAACACCCAGGTCTTTTACTGTAGTGGATAATGTAACAGGACATCCTTCTAAATTAAAGTTGTATTGTAAGGGATTTTGTGGGTAGTTTTTTGGACCAATAAGTAATACCTCCGTTTTATCGGAATTTAATAACAGGAAATTACGCGTCATCCAACATTTTATATCTTTAAGACACTCTGTCAAGTTAGATAAGTTAATGTTTTCATCTGGTCGTGATGAGATATATAATTGAGTGTCATCAGCATAACAGTGGAAATTAATTCCATGTTTTCTTATAATTTTACCAAGTGGTAGCATATATATTGAGAATAATAGAGGGCCTAACACAGATCCTTGTGGCACTCCATAGTCTACTGACGTTATTTTTGATTTTTCCCCATTTAAACAGACAAAATGGTAACGGTCTGATAAGTACGATCTAAACCAGCTTAATGCCTGTCCCTGAACACCAGTGTAGTTTTGTAGTCGATCCAAGAGTATTTTATGATCTATAGTGTCGAACGCAGCGCTAAGATCGAGTAGAACTAATATTGAGATGCAGCCTTGGTCAGAAGCTAAAAGTAAATCATTTGTAATTTTAACTAGCGCAGTTTCTGTGCTATGATGCGGTCTGAATCCTGACTGAAATTTTTCATAGATATCATTTTCTTGCAAGAAAGAGCACAATTGAGCGGACACAACTTTTTCTAATATTTTAGACATAAATGGAAGATTTGAGATGGGTCTGTAATTTGCTAGGTTATTTGGATCTAATTGTGGTTTCTTAATGAGAGGTTTTATAACTGCCAGCTTAAATATTCTTGGAACATGACCTAAAAATAAAGACGAGTTAATAATATTGAGAAGAGGCTCTTCCACTACAGGTAACACTTCTTTCAGTAGTTTAGTGGGTATTGGATCTAGTAAACATGTTGTTGGTTTAGATGCAATGATAAGTTTATTTAGCTCTTCCTGTCCTATAGTTGTAAAGCGGTGTAGTTGTTCTTGAGGTGCGATAATTGAGGCTGAATCATAAGACACCATTAAAGATTGTACATTAACAATTGTGTTTACAATTGTGTTTCTGATGTTTTCTATTTTCTCAGTGAAGAAATTCATAAAATCATTACTACTAAACTGTAAAGGAATATTTTGCTCAGGTGATCTCTGTTTATTTGACACAATTACTGCATTTCGTTGTTTTTGTACTTGTACTCTGCACAATGACAATAAAGTTGAATCTAATCTAATTAGATGAGATTTAAAACGTTCTGAGATTTGAATGGAGATCAATGGAGGATTCAGGTTTGTTTAATCGTCTAGCACCCTCTGGTGTAAAGACAGCTCTGTGTCTCACAAAATAGGTTATTTCTGACAACGTTTGGGTCAATATCAAAATATGTTGACAAACATGTCCCTTAACTTTATTAGTCATGAAATAGCTTTCTAATTGCGAAAAAATTCAACAAAAGGTATCATTCTATAACCTAACCTTTAATCATATGAAATGGCTTGACTCTGTTTGAATTTCTTTTAGAAAATATATTTGAAATCAATTCCCTGAAAAATAAAATCCTTCTCCTCTTCTTCTGGTACACCACTTCTATGACATTTAAAGTTATTTATGTATTTATTTTGTACTTCTTTTTAGCAGAAGCATTAGTGCAAGGCCAAACAAGTGTGCAAAAAAGCAAAACAATATTATTATTAATAATTTTAAAAATAGTAATAATTTAAAAATAATATTTGTTCCTTAATTTTATGGCATTGGTGTTATCAATGTAATTTTTTTTTTTTTTTTTTTTATGTTCTAAAAATATTTTCAGTGCCTGCTTAAATATGCATATAATGATTTTTCACAGCATGCTAAAAAGTTATTAATTCACATTTTAACCATAATATTTTCACACACAAATTTGGTGTTATACCCCATTGAACCATCAAAATTTGGTGTTGAAACCCAATTAACCATCATTAGTGTTAATTTAGTGTTAACTTGCTTCGTTTGTGAAACAAAATTAAATAATAAAAGAACAACAGCCAAGTTGTTCTTTATGAATAAAAATAATGTCAACATGTTACAAAATCTTTACCCTCAGCTTTTATGGGCAAAAACTGAACTGAATGGGAAATTTCAATATTTTGTAAGTTGGAAAGCCAATTTTTTTGAGAATGACACATTTGCAGTTTGGGTCAGTTCCTCACATAAATCTGTTGTGTGACTTTAGAAAACATGGAATACAGCATCACATGATCGTATGGACTACTGTGTACGGACACAGTTATTCACTTTTTTGGAAAGCGAAGTACGTTTTTAGGGTGCACACTACAATTACACATCAATTTCTTCATGAATGAACCAAGAATTGTTACTGAGTATATGTAGTTAAAGATGCACATTGAGATATGTTGTACTTGTAATAAGTGGTGTTTTATAAAAATAAATGAACTGAATGAATAAAAGATTTTATTTAAAATTAACAAATAATGAATTAGTTTTAATGACATCTCAAGCATAGTCCTTACGTTTTTTTTAAAAATTTTTTATTTAACTTTGAAGCATCTGTACGAACCCTATCAAAGCAATAGTACAACAGGCAGCATCAGGATAACAGAAGAGACAATGAAGATATAGGAATAACTGTTTTAATGTATATGTTCAGAGTATGACCTCTGGTGAAATGCTTGTATTTTGCATTTTCAAATGTATTACTATCTTAATCATGAAATAATATAATATTATATTATTAATAAGTTAAATGTCACCTTGAACTGAAGATTTTACATGAATTTTAGAATTTCTAACCCCTTTAGTTAAAAAAACTTTTTTAGCACACAAGTTTGTGCAAAAACTTGAGAATGAGAATGTTGAGGAGAGCATCTTGTGAGCTACAATAGAAGCTAAGACAATCTGACATTTTGTTCAAAGTAGTTAAAGGGACAGTTCACTCAAAATGAAAATTCTCTCATAATTTACTCAACCTCATGCCATCCAGATGTGTATGACTTTATTTATTCTGTGGAACACAATTGAAGATTTTTAGAAGAATATTTCAGCTCTGTAGGTGGTACAATTCAAGTGAATGTAACCAAAACTTTGAAGCTCTAAAAAGCACATAAAGGCAGCATAAAAGTAATCCAAACGACTCCAGTGGATGAATCCATGTCCTATGAAGCAATCTAATCAGTTGTGGATGAGAACAGTCCAAAATATAACTCCTTTCACTCTATAAATCTTGACATCTGCAGTCTCATTGGTGATCATGATCTCAAGCTCTATTACACATCCTAGCTCCATTCAGCGATCTGCGCATGCATCAAGCACTAGGAAGTACTATTGAGTTTGAAATCATGATCATGCCTAGAGACTGCAATGGCAACAGTGAAAAAAAGTTACATTTTGGTCTGTTCTCACCCCAAACCGATTAGATTGCTTCAGAAGACATTAATTTAACCACTGGAGTCTTATGGATTACATATATGGTGCCTTTATGTGATTTTTGGAGCTTCACAGTTTTGGTACTCTTTCACTTGCATTGTATGGACCTACAGAGCTGAGAAATTCTTATAAAAATCTTTGTTTGTGTTCTGCAGAGGAAAGATGTATTTATTGCATAAATATGTAAGTAAAAGTAAGTAAAACACTTGGTCCACTAATAAAAACCCTGGCTACTGACTTTAAAATTTCAGTTACCCTTTAAGTTATTTATTTGTGTCGAAATTAGAAAATACCTCACGTCCCTCCACGCGAAAATGTGTTGTGATTGCATTGTCAGATCAATAAAGCGTATCGATCAAATCAATATCCCCTATGTAGGGAAGTGTGTCTGGTGGTCATATGTGCAGGCTGCTGTAATGAGGGATTGACCACTAACTTTGTGGACACTGATCATTCTACATTCATGTCACAGACCTCGCTAGCTGTGCAGTATGTTGTGGGATGGATGAGGAGGAGCAGAACCGCTATGTGGCCCAGTTGAAGGCTGAGTTTGACAGCTGTGACACCACCGGCACCGGTTACCTTGACAAAGATGATCTTACTGCCTTATGCCACAAGCTGAGCTTAGATGCCCATCTCCCCTTGCTGTTGGACACTCTGCTAGGACCACAGCATTATGCCAGTGTAAGATGTTCTCCAGTGTTGGAATTGTGTCTGAGCTCTTGGGGGGGTCCCCCACTAAATACTACTGTTAATGCTACCTTAAAATACCTGCTAGTATGTGTGGTGCAAATAGGTCAACAGAGAAAATTAAAGTAATTTAAGTTATGAAGTGAAGTGAACAATCATAAATTAACAATTTTATTTTAACAAAATTAATTTGAATTAACAAGTGAATATAAGGATCTGTGGTGTCAGTCTTTTTCTGTGAATACCTCACAAAAGTGATCATCTTTACAAATGTCAGATGGAAATCACTTTCAAATCATTAGTTGGAGAAGGGAAATAAATCACAATGTCAGGGCAATAAATCTTTGGATTTCTTTGTTTGTTTCTTTTTAATTCAATGATACAGAACAGGACCCCCAAGTTGAATACTCATCCTTCCTTTGTTCTAAACGTCGCATTATAGAATTGAAGCTCTCTTGTGTCGTTTTGCAGGTGAATTTTGAGGAGTTCAAGGAGGGCTTTGTGGCTGTGCTGTCAAGGTCTTTAGACTTCAGTACTTCAGAGGAGGAGAGCAGCTATCTTGAGCCAGGTACCCAAATGACAAAGAGAAGACTGGAATATGCCTTCAGGGTTATCAAAGCTTTCAGTCTGTGTCTATATTCATGGTTTTTGATAATACAGTAGTTAGTCTGGACCTAGTCCACTCTAGGTTTGTTGATGATAAATCACATGGAACTGATGTAACTTTGGTCATATGAAGGACTTCTAGGCGGCTGGTGATGTTTTATAAAGGCTTATCTGCATTTTGTTAATCAACAGCCCATTATGCTTATGGTTAGTTATGTTTATGGTTAGTTATGTTTATGGTTAGTTATGTTTATGGTTAGTTATGCTTATGGTTAGTTATGCTTATGGTTAGTTATGTTTATGGTTAGTTATGTTTATGGTTAGTTATGCTTATGGTTAGTTATGCTTATGGTTAGTTATGTTTATGGTTAGTTATGCTTATGGTTAGTTATGTTTATGGTTAGTTATGTTTATGGTTAGTTATGCTTATGGTTAGTTATGTTTATGGTTAGTTATGTTTATGGTTAGTTATGCTTATGGTTAGTTATGTTTATGGTTAGTTATGCTTATGGTTAGTTATGTTTATGGTTAGTTATGTTTATGGTTAGTTATGCTTATGGTTAGTTATGCTTATGGTTAGTTATGTTTATGGTTAGTTATGTTTATGGTTAGTTATGCTTATGGTTAGTTATGTTTATGGTTAGTTATGCTTATGGTTAGTTATGTTTATGGTTAGTTATGCTTATGGTTAGTTATGCTTATGGTTAGTTATGTTTATGGTTAGTTATGCTTATGGTTAGTTATGTTTATGGTTAGTTATGCTTATGGTTAGTTATGCTTATGGTTAGTTATGTTTATGGTTAGTTATGCTTATGGTTAGTTATGCTTATGGTTAGTTATGTTTATGGTTAGTTATGCTTATGGTTAGTTATGCTTATGGTTAGTTATGCTTATGGTTAGTTATGTTTATGGTTAGTTATGCTTATGGTTAGTTATGTTTATGGTTAGTTATGTTTATGGTTAGTTATGCTTATGGTTAGTTATGCTTATGGTTAGTTATGTTTATGGTTAGTTATGTTTATGGTTAGTTATGTTTATGGTTAGTTATGTTTATGGTTAGTTATGTTTGAGGCAGGGTGGTTTTGTAAGCTAATTAACACTTCTACTTCAAACATATAGAAGCCCTAAAATGTATTTGGACAGTTAAAGCCACATTTTAAAATGTAATTTCATAGCATTAGACAAGAAAAATGTCACACCAAAACATTAAACGAATAGAAGTTAATACAGCCTGTCTAATGCAACAACATTTATACATTTTAAATGTGTGGCATAAGTTTCCAAATGCAAAGGGGGGAAAAAGAATGCAAAAGGAAGTACATAGGTCCATTTTAGCCCAAACCAGTTTTAAATCAATGGCAGTCTTTACATTTTTAGAAAGACAAAATACAAGCATGACTATTTTCATGTTCATGAAATGATAACAGCTCATAATTAATTAAGGTACCTACCAAATGATTGTTATGGCCTCCTTTACCGGAGGCTTGCTCAGATTTTGAGTGAATAATACAGACGCTGGAAAGTATTGTGTAGGGCTTCTGCAAACCAAATCCAGAATATCATTGTTAAGATTTTTCATTCAATTTTTCCAGTGTGTTTGCAGTTTTTCTCAGAGATAAATGTGCATTAAATGAGTTTGGTACATTATTGTATGTTATGAAATCTCATTTAAATTGCTCAAGGCTAAATGTACCTTTGTGGACGGTAAAATGTGAAACCTGTAATGAGAAACAGATGTTAAAGCATTTATCCTGGGGTTGGAGATGTTGCTTTTAGGTTTTCATTTCCTTTCAGACTTGTTTCTCATTTTATAAGAAAGGTTATGACTTGCATGAACAAATGCAATCAGTATTTTTCCAGTAAAAATATCCCAGCATCCTTAAAACAAGATATATTTACTTGAGAAAAATTGAGGCTTGTTTTTTACTACCTCATTCTCAAATATTTTTTTGCCTTGTTTTAAGCATATACCTAACAAAAACAGGTTTGTAAATTTTTTTAGCAGGAAGTTCAGCTTTTACATATGGATTCATATTATAATCAATGTGTGTAATTTTCTTTATTTTGACTTCTGATTATTATCTGATATATTTTCATTATATGTCACTCTAAATGCATCACTTTCAGTTCTTTTAGCTGTCCCGGAGGAGGTGAAGCCTAAATATGTGAAGGGAGCCAAAAGGTACGGACGGCGATCACGGCCAGACAAGACTGACTTGGAGCTCACAGCAGACTCAGAAGACTCCCCATCATTTGCAACAGACAAAGTAGAAACAAATGGTGTGAGGAGAGCCAAGCTCAGGCGCTCCACCTCACTGGAGAGTGTTGAGGTAAAATTAATCATATTTACATGATCTTGATTATCAGCCTGTCCCTGTTGAAAAGACCAGCAGTGCTGGTCACCCGCAAATGTTGTGTTTTAGATGCTGCTCCCAAGCATGGGATGCTGGTTTTGCCTGATGGCTGATTTTATATACAACCCCAATTCTGAAAAAGTTAGGACAGTATGAAAAATGCTAATAAAAACTAAAATGAGTGATTTGTAACTAATAATCACCCTTTGCTATATTGAAACACCTCAACCACACATTATATGATGCTTTACATTGTTTTTATGTACAGAAATTTCAAATCAGTTGATTGAAACATGCTCCAAAAAAGTTGTGACAGGGGCAATTTAAGACTAATAACAATTTGACAAGTTGAAATAACAAGGCGATGTGAAACAGGCGATGTGAAACAAGAGATGTTAAACAGGTGAGGCAATCATGTCATAGTATATAAGGAGCCTCCAAAAACAGCCTATAACTTCAAGAGCAAGGATCATTCCAGACTTTTCAATTTGCCAACAGATTCTTCAGCACATAATCCAGCACTTTGATAACAATGTTCCTCAAAGAGAAATTGGAAGTATTTTGGGCATTTCACCCTCTACAGTGCACAATATAGTTAAATGATTCCAGGAATCTGGTCAAATCTCGGTGTGTAAAGGGCAAGACTAAAACCTGAATGCATGTGATCTCTGATTCCTCAGACGTCACTGTCTTAAAAAACGTAATTCATCTGTAATGATATCATGAACATGGGTTTTGGATAACTTTTGTAAACCTTTGTTAGTTAACACCATTCGCCGCTGCATCCACAGATGCAAGTTAAGACTTTACTATGCAAAGCAGAATACGTACATCAACACTTCCAGAAGCGCTGCCGTCTTCTCTGGGCTCGGTCTCATCTTAGATGGAAAGTAGATCAGTTGAACCGTGTTTTTTGGTTCAATGAGTCCACATTTCAAAATGTTCTCCGGGCCAAAGAGGAAAAGGACCATCCAAGCCGTTATTAGCGTCAGGTCCAAAAGCCAGTATCTGTACGGGCCAGGAGTGTGTCAGTGGCGTGGGTAACTCACACATCTGTGAGTGCACCATAAGTGCAGACAGATATGTACAAATTTTGAAACAACATATACTGCCATCCAGCACGTCTTTTCCAGGGACATCCCAGCATTTTCCAGCAGGACAACTTGAAACATACTGCCCGGATACAAGTGCATGGCTGTGAAAGCAGAGAGTGCGGGTGCTAGATTGGCCTGTCTGCAGTCCTGACCATCTCCAATTGAGAATGAGTGGCGTATTATTAAATGCACCATATGCCATTGAAGACCCCGTTCAATTGTGCAGCTGAAGACATACATAATAGATGAATGGAGGAAACTTCCATGTTCTAAACATAACAAACTTGAGTCTTCAGTGCCCAAATGCTTAAGTGTTATTAAAAGAAATGGTGAGGTTGCATAGTGGAAAACTCTCAACTGTCCCAACTTTTTTGGAGGATGTTGCAATCATCTGATTTGAAATAACTACATAAAAAAATAAAATAAATTAAATTCACAAGGTAAAGCATCCTATAATGTGTAGTTGTAGAGCTTTCAATATAGCAAAGGGTGATTATAATTTACAAATCACACATTTTTGTTTTTATTAGCATTTTTCATACTGTCCCAACTTTTTCAGAATTGGGGTTGTAGAAAGAGTGTAATTCACATTAGATTCAAACTTGAGGAAGATTCAAATATGGATTAAAGTGCAAATAGTTGTGTCCTCATAGGACTGTATGCAAACGGAAATTGTTAAATGGCAGTAGCACTTTAGATGGTCTTCACTAGGTGTTGTATTGTTAGAGTCAGTGTGATTTTGGTGGATGTATCTTGGCTGACCTGCTTTTCAGAGACAGGAAATGTGGTAATGTGGATTGTTCAATTAGTTTAGCCCCCACCATCACCAGACTTTAGTTGGACTTTTTTTGAGACATTTAACTTGTGTGCTGGACCACTCGTGCAGTCCATTTTGATTTTAAAAGTTTTCTGGATTCATTATCATCTTGCCTTGGCACTATAAACAAAGAAAGATGCTTGGGGGTAACATTTACTCCCCCTGTCGAGTCCCATGCAAAGCATGCTAGGAATTAGAAATCCTCTGTCCAGTTAGCCAAACCAAAAAATATTCATGTTGTCCCAATGCAGATGGATTAAGTAAAGTTGACAATATAATTTTTTAGTTGAATCAACTCAAGTTCCCTTATTTTCTTGATTTAATGGGAGCATTGAGTAAAACTGATGATAGTGAAAGTTCTTTTTTGAGTGCAGTTTTTTTCTTTTGACTTGAGCTAGTAAGATACCACTTAGCAACCACCCAGAACAGCCTAGCAACCACCTAGCAAAACCACAGCAATCACCCATAACACAGCAACTGTTTCTTGGTCAGAGCCGGTTCCATTAAAAAATAAATAAATACCAGAACCGTATGATTTTTATGATTTTCGATTTTGTTTAAGCTTCCCGAACATGCATTTTTCCACCAATGCAGATGCAAAACCATACTAAAATAATCTGACAGTGTTTCTCGCAGCATTATTACATGGTAGCACTGTAATTCTATTGAATCTATGGTGTGAAATGTACAGCTCGACCAGTGTAGTCAGATTCTGAAATGAAATTACTCTTATGAATTCAAAAAATTTAATTAATCTTGCTGACGTACAAGGAATTAATTTTGTAATTTCCAACTCAAAATAAAGTTCCTAAGAACAGGGGATTATGACTTTAACTTCTATTAAAGTTGAGATCTATGCAATTGTTCGCTGTCCTTTTCTGCATATCGCGGCGCCGTTTTGTGGTCCGTTCTGCATAACACGGCGGCTCATTTTAGCTTATCGTGGCCCATTCGGCCCGTTTCACGGCTGACCCACTGGCCCGCTCGGTTCTCCCAATAGCCAGTCCATCCCTGATCAGCCCCAAAGTGGTTCGGCCCACTAGGAAAATGGCCGGTATGCCATATTACCAGTCCAGCCCTGGATGTGGTAAAGAAACCACTCAACCGAAACACGTTAGATGAATAGCCACTGTTCTTATAGAGACAGTACCATTTTAATGTTTTTATACATAATGTAAACTCAGTGTAAATACTACAAATTATGCATACAAAATGCGTATAATTAAAAGGCCAATAATACATTAGGAAATATTTTAACTTCATCAAGCGCTTTAAATATTGCTGAATTTAACAAATACAGTTGTCTACAGTAACTATGCAAGGGTTTGGTGAAATTCGGCTGAGACTTCAGGCTGTTCTGGCTTGCGCCGCTATATCTGTTCTGACTCATATGAATGATGGGGTGCATTCCATTCAGAAGTGGTTATCCCTACACACTAATTTCCCTCAAAAATGTTACCCTAAATTGTGAGAGCTTTGAAGGGCTGAAAGGCAAGACGAGTGCATCTCAATGTGAAGGTAGCTATTTTGTAAATTATTTTACAAGGTCTTCTACTTCCAGAAGAGCATGGAAATTTTCACCAGGCGGCGTTATAAGATTAAAGAGTGGTTCAAATGTTGTAATTAGAAACAGGAAGGCAAAAGGGTCCTATAAGAGGGCTGGGGGAACTCATAGTCACAGGGTCCTGTTGAGGGGCCTTTATATAAGCTGTGGAGCCCACATATTTAAGCATTTACAAACATTTGTTTTCAAAGTTAATGGGTTGCAAGTGTCACACACGCAGGACATGTCAACTTCCAAAAGTGTTTCTTCTCCACTATCTAAAAATCTAGTGTAATGGTGCTTTAGGTTGAGAGTTCTTTGGAGTCTGTGGAGGAGTTGAACCATCAAATTCCTTTGCTAAGAGGGTATGGTGGTCTATCACACTAGAGTTTATGTTGGCAGCGACCAGCATTTGGCATTTGGTGTTTATGAACCAGTCTGTTAAGGTCCATTTGGCCCAGTGTTTTTAGTGCCTGTATGTTTAGTGTGATGTTACTTTATGTGTTGTATGTGTTCAACCAGGATAGAGGTCTTTTTCAGTTGGTCTGGGTGGAGATCAGTGTACTCCGTTCGTCTTCTTCTAATGTGAAGTAAAATAAGGAAAGGGTTTGACTATAATTTGGCATGGCATTTCCTTTAACTGTGCCTCTCATATTAGAAACACACACTTGCATACCAGAGTTCTCTGACTCTCTCTGTTTCTCTCTCTCTCTCTCTCTCTCTCTGTACGTCTCTCCTTTTTGCTCTGTGACTTTCTGTTTCTCCCTCTCCTATCTTCTCTTTTTCATTTAACTGTTTGAAATATTTAGATCATTTATGTAACCCAGTGCAGGCAATTTTAACTGGCGGGGGGAGATTACGTGCAGTATCTAAAGCCACTCACTACACTGTTGCTAGCGATTCAGTGCTACTGTGTAAGAGGAGGATTCAACTCATTATGTCTCCATAAGTAATCTCTTTTAATAGTTAACATTCACAGTTGAAGCATTATGTAAAATACTTTACTCTACTGGGGTGCTTGTAATTGTGAATACATAATGGTTGTTCTTGTTATAATAATAATTTCCTGAAGGAAATACAAGTGCTTGCGAGGCAGCAAAAGAATAGTGTTAAAGTGTTAGTTAAGTTTGGGTTTTAAAGGAACAGGTCACCAAAAAATTATAATTCTCTCATCATTTATCACCATCATCATCTTAAACCTGTATGGCTTTCTTACTTCTGCCGAACACAAAGAAAGATATTTTGAATGATGTATGAGATGTTTTTGTCCATACAATTCAATGGGGTCCAGAACTTTCAAGCTCCAAAAGTAGTTAAAGGCAGCATAAAATAATCCATACGACCGAGTGGTTTAATCCATGTCTTCAGAAGTGATATGATCGCTTTGGCTGAGAAACAGATAAAAAAACAAGTCACTTAAAATGCAGTTTGCAAACCTTATAAATTCTGGAATCTAGCGCATTCCTGAATGTAACAGGATATTAAACAATAAAAAAATGTAGAGCGGAATTTGATTTTATCCATCGGAAATTAATTGAATTATGAAAAGTGGATGTTCCATACCAGAATGGTGTCAAATGGTTGGAGGGGAGGGGTTGAAAAGTAACAAAAGGAAGAAAAAATAAATGTTTCAATGGTTTCAACTACAGCTGCAACTAAAGATTATTTTGATAATTGATTAATCTAACGATGATTAGAACGATTATTATATTATTGCTACAATTAATCGCCTATTTGGCTTGTGCCTTGACTTAAAAGGTGGTAATAAACATGCTTGCTAACAATAATAAGGACAAAATCATCTTTTAAAATACCTCTAAATGACGTTCACTGAATTAAATTGAAAAAATACTTTGTTTAATTCAGTAAAGAAATTCACTCCAAAAAATCCACTTGTTATCAAGTGTGTTTGTCTTATTTTCCATTTAAAATGGTCCAAAAATTCTTAAAACAAGATACATTTACTTGAGAAGCAACAAATAAGATATTTAGACTTGCTTTTAGAGAATGAATATTTAATATATGTATATTTTGTATGTAAGTGTATTTTTTCACTGTGCAATGTGCGTTGTTTTTAAAGAGTTCTAAAACAAGCCAAAACAACAACAAATCAAAAACTCAGTATTTCTTTAACTCACAAAAAAACACTTTCTCTTCTTAATAGAGCTGCATATCGCCAGTTGCTTCACGATAAGATACTCCCCATTAGTTTCTTCACGCGACTCAGAAGGTCAGACTTCATTGACCACATAGAGAAATGACATTTTTGGAGATTGTACTCATTATCATGACCTGCCACTTTATTATTTGAACTTTATTAAAGGATGCATTAAATATATAATGCTGGGGTATGTCCTTTAAAGAGACTCTGACATGCAAGTTTTGCTTGATTATTTCACAACGAGAGTGCTACTCAATGGGGGATGAATTTATTAAAACTTATTTATCACTCTATTGCTCGCACACCTCTATGTTATGATATTGAAACACTTTTTTCTATAATGCATCATTGGAAAAATTGCTTATTTTAATGCTTGCATTACAGACTTCCCAATATTTACAAATGTATTCCTTGATTATTTTGCGCAGTAGCCAAGCACGCAAGCTGGCACGTGAGATAAAAGTGACACGAGATGATGTGGTTGCTTCAGAGAATTTGCTTTTTATTTCTCATTTTATTTTTGGACACTATCAGTTAGGTTTAAGAGTTGGTATAGAGTAAAGGCCTTTGTCCACTAATATGGCAAAGAAAAACACTTAAGATCCATAAATTTGTTTATTAAAAAAGGTGAAACAAAGGAAAATATGCCACGATATTCAGTATGTTATATTAGAGATATAAGATAACTTCCTTAAGATTAAATGCAAATGGCAAAATCTGCATTAATATGGAATACATTATGAAGACAATCAATCAAAAGATCAGAGTTTTTAAAGGGTTTGTAAAACAGTGATGCAGCAATATCAGTTTCATATTAATGGAGCCCATATGATAAATGTTTCAGTTTTTAAGACATTTGATGCAAATGAACTACACATCCTCACTGCTGATTCTTCAGCATTTAATGTTGGTGGTCAAAACAGCTTTTGGTGCTTCACCTGTTGCGCTGGTTTTGGTAGCTGCAACAGATCCTGACACGTGATCCAAGGCTCACATTTTATTGGTTAGGGCATTTCATTGCCTGACGAAGAAATAAAATGTACACACTCACCGTAAAAAAGCTTCGCCTTGTCCGCATGCGATTCAGTGCGAATGTTTGCTCCAGGTGAGAATGGCTCATTTGGAATACATTTTTTAGATTCAAATTGTTGATCATAGTGAGAAATCGCGGTGAAAATTCACCTTTGGTGTGCAAAGGTCTATAGGATGTCTGTTTTCGGTCTACGTCTCATTTGATTTTAGTTTAAAGTTTTAGGTTAGGGATTTTAGATCACTATTGGTTAGGTTTAGGTTAAAGTTTTAGGTTAGGGAGGTATGTTTTACTTATTGTAACCTCCATCTTAAATTCACTTTAAAGACTTTGTCTGATTGGCACCCAATATATAAAATATATAAAAAAGCTGTTTGGCAATGGGATAAGAAAAGTAAAAAAAAACGTTCTTGCCACATTGGCAAATA
Organism: Moxostoma hubbsi; assembly: GCA_032164185.1. NCBI lineage: Eukaryota > Metazoa > Chordata > Actinopteri > Cypriniformes > Catostomidae > Moxostoma > Moxostoma hubbsi. The sequence goes on from JAVLUX010000021.1 coordinate 30,624,235, forward strand.
TTTTTTTCTTGTTATAAGCATAAAACTTAGTAAATTTTGTATTATAGTTTTGTAAATGTAAATGTATCTTGTTTTAAGAATGTTTAGATATTTTTACTGGAAAACAAGACAAAAAATCTGTTTCTGCTGTGAGGTGAAATACCTAGAGTTATGGTTTACCAGAATGAAAGGATGAGGAATATCGATACAGTGAGCTTTGCAGCACTAAGTCAAATACATATGTCAAATGAGGAAGCAAGCTAGATGGATTTATTTGAGGCTGTCCAGTCCTGCTGTGTAGATTCACAGCTCTGATCACAGATTCCGGTTCCTATATCCTTTTCCATTCATTTGAGCAGCAGCACTGTTGATGTTCTGTAAATGATTGAATCGGCTCTTATGAATATTGCACACAAGCCTTTTCACCTTTTCATGCTGTGTATACTATTTAGTTTTTAGGGACGACAAAACATTATGTTTTTTCCACCATGCAGAAGTTATGGAATGCTGTTGATGTGTTGTAACCATATTCCTAGAAGGGATGCTTTTCTGATTGTTACGTAGTTTTTGAGCCCACCACATTTTATGTAGCTACCTCTTCAACAAGACCTCAACACTTTCATAGCATTGAATGCTTGTGGGGGATTGTGTACACAAGCAATGCCTCAGATACAAAGATATGTTTAACCCTTCATTATTTTGTATTCAATTAAAAGGACAGTTCACCCAAAAATGAAAACTCTGTCATCATTTACTCATCTCAATCCTGTATGATTTTCTTCCATGGAACTCAAAGCGAGATGCAGACTGATTGACCTCTGTAAGTAAATGGTTACAGGACTTTCTGCCTGACATCTCTGGGAATGAAAGTCATACAGGTTTGGAAGGACATGATGATGAGTAAATGATGACAGAATTTTTATTTTGGATTAAGGTAATTTTTTTAAGGTTCTGGCTGTTTATAGTTTTATCAAACCCTTAATCTACACAATTCAGTGAGAGATATAAAAAAGAGGGGAGGAGATAGACAATACAGAAATGAGACAACATTTTTAACAGTTGTTTGTAGGGCTGAAACGATTAGATAACTATAAAATGTGTTGACAAAATTTTTGTTGTCGAATAGTCATTTGATCTCATTTAACGTAACATGAGATCCCATTAAACTCCAATGATGACGTGCGAGAGCAGCACTGGAGCTTGCCGCTGACTGAGGAGAGGAAGAATTACAGAGCTCACAGTCCAGATGCACTCTTAACTCTGTAGATTGCAAAGTATGAGGGAATTATACAAAAATACCAAATAAGTAAATACAGAAGCACTCTCGTTGTGGAATAAAGCACCCCGGTGTTATATCTTTAATGTATCCTTTACTAAAGTTAAAATAATACAGAAGCAGATCATTTAAATAACCGCAAACTCCGAAACTGGCAAACTAGCGAAACTAGCAGTCATCGCCTCTTCTGTGAGTTGCATGAATGTCCTGATCTATGGGGGAGAGATTGAAAACTGCACCTGGCTGAGACACTCTGTCGCGGGGACGCTTGTCAATCGAGCGCTCGTGCTTAATGCAGCTAGATTATAACGTGATGGCTCACAACTTACTGTATCATAATATATGTATCACTGTGCATTTCATATCGTGAAGAAAATTGGCAATTTGCAGCTTTATTAATAATTGTTTTTTTTTTATTTTTTTGTGAGTTAAAGATGGATTGAAGTGAAGACAGATGTGAGAGAAGGTAGTCTACGCCCCATTATACACTGCAACAAAATACATTTTTGTATTGTTTTTGTTTTGGCTTGTTTTCCATTATAAATATCAAAAACTCCTTTAAAACAACAGAACATTTTCTTTAGCAGCTATACAGAAGAAGAAAAAATTGTTATCTGAGAATGTTGAATATAAAATTAAAAATACAAATCTGTCTAGATGAAAAAAGATGCATACACATGAGAAGCAGCATATAAGATATTTAGACTTGCTTTTAGAGAACAGATCTTGAATATAATAGATCTGGAATATATATTAACAGTGATTGTCGATACTGTGATCAGCCTTCTGGGTTGGGCTGTTGATCGAGCGATAGTTTTTCCTTTTCCTTAATTTTTTTTTTAATCTATATATTTGACACCCCCCTTTTTGAAAAATGAAATTCATTTCTTGAAAAAATAAAAACTTAAACTTTGAAAATATAATTAAAATAACAAAGTGGTCAAAAAAATCAGCACACTCCACCCACGCCCACTTGTGTTTGCACTTTCATGAAAATTAGATAAGGCGTTGCGCACGGTCGTATATATTTTCTAAATGCCAGCAACACCCAGATAACATGCTAATACGTTTGCCAAATGTCTAGCATACAAGAGAGCACACTCTGCTGGAGAGTTTGTTGTTTGTTTGTTTTTAAATCATTTTCTTTCCTTATTTGTTTGGAAAATGTAATTAAAAGTAATAATAAGATAATAAAAGATAATAAGTGTATGCTACTTAAACATGCAAGTAATGAGAACGTTACTTCAATGTAGCATACTGCTGTTTGAAATGTATATCATTGCACGCTGCCTACAGTTTCACAGGCAGTATTTGGTGTAAACTGTGCAGTATGCAGTAAGCTGTACGAACGTATTCCAGTCGATTCCAAAGAAAGCCATAAAGACCTTTACAGTTTATACTGCTACTATTAGTTGTATTCCATTTGTCTTTAATGGTGTCAGCTATTTGTAAAATGATCTCTGTGGTGGAACTGTTAAATAACGCTGTTCAACTCTTAACCATCTCTTATGTAAACTCTTTTCCATCATTAGAGAGAGATTTAGCAGGGTTTATGTGAACAAGGTTTAAGCCCTTTAGTGTAGTGTGCAGTGCCTCTGTGCTGATGTGAAGAATACATCACTCTTGAACTTTCTCAGTCTGCTTGTTGTTCCCACCCAGTGTAGCAGAAGTAATGATAGAGGGATGGAATGCCTTATTCTCTTCTGTTGTTCTTTCGGGTGCCACTACACCATGTTAGTTCATTCATCTATTTTACTGTGCTTTCTCAACTCACCAGCATAGAGGCAATACCTAAAATCAAGATACGCAGATCTCTTTTTGTGCCTCTTTGTGAACTTATGCTCAGCACACTACCATACCATACTACTTTTACTATTTCTTAATTACATACATCTATCTATCTATCTATCTATCTATCTATCTATCTATCTATCTATCTATCTATCTATCTATCTATCTATCTATCTATCTATCTATCTATCTATCTATCTATCTATCTATCTATCTATCTATCTATCTCTCTCTCTCTCTATATATATATATATATATGGCACAGTATACACTAAATAACTGGATGACCCACTACATAATCTGAAAAAAAAAAATAATTACTTTTACCCAAAAACTCCACTGTATATAGAGCAATGTGTGACAGTGCCAAAGTGTTTTACACTTCGGGGAAAATCAACTTAAGAGTTGCTGAGTTATAGTTGCCTCTTATAGCTGAGATTGGAGAAAGTATTTAAACATTTAAAAAAATGAATCACCTTTGCATTGTTTTTACACAAAATTGGATTAAAAATACCAAATAACCATTTTTATTTCAAAGATGTAACTGGACATCAATTAAATGGCAACATGATGAGGATACCTGGCAACCATATAGCTTACAACTCTTTGAAAGGTTTCACATACAATATTAAAAAATATTAGGCAGTGAGTGTACAGTATATACTGTGCACTATATTATTGTTTTGTTCCAAACATAACCATAGTGATGTTTTAACTGTTAAATACACTATTTACAGAGTCTCAAGTCAGATGAGGATCCTGGAAGCAACAAAGAGTCAACACAGCACTATTTTGTGGCACAAGGTACATAATATTTCCAAATTTGGTGGAACAGTACCATTAATTTAAAAGGTTTGTGAAAAAAAACATTTGGCTCTATTTCCATCTGATTTACATATACCCAAGGCCAGTTGAAGCTCTGGACTCAAGATGGCACAGAAAGTCCTCAGCGCTCCCTCGACCCTCAGCTGAAAGTCACAGATGGACAGGTGAGGGCAGTATGGGAGGAGCTGGGGGTTGGAGCCGGAGGATCATTAAACCGTGAGGAGTTGTCACTTGTTTGTGACCACATCGGCCTCAAGGACTTACAATCAGAGGTACAGTCATGTAACATTCTGTACGAGAAATATTCACATTAACCATGAAAGAAATCAAGGCTTGTTCGAATATCATACTAACATACTACTCTTGCTTTTTCTGCAGTATATAGTATGTGTGCAGTAGACAGTGTGCAAATTATTTTCGGTATATATAGAACGGATATATGGGATGACCTACTACATTCGCTGAAATTAGGGGTATACAGAAAGCAATTATAGACACTATTTTTAACATCTATTTGAGATCATTTTTGATCGGACTTCCAAGATGAACATTTATGGAATAATGTATACAGTTTTTTTTAAATAGTAGACAGTATATAGAGGAGTATTCAACAAATAGTAAGCAAGTTTTCCATTCTGACCTGAGCCATTCTGTGCTGCTTGTTTGCTACTTACTAACATCTTTTTTCACATCATTGTGTCTGTGAGGAGTTAGATAGTCTCTTCAGGAAACTGGACAAAGATCAGGACGGGAGATTAAGTCTCAGTGAGTTACAGAGCGGTTTGTTCAGACAACACTTCCATGCTGCACCCCTCTCTACCTCCACCCCAACCCAACCCAAACCTCAGCGGTCCATCTGTAAGGTCAGGATCAACTGTTATGGTCATTAAAAAAATCTGCTTTCATTTCAATATTATCCAAAGTAAAAACAGCTTTGCTGACTCTTCTGGACATGCATATGAAGTTTATATACAAGTTTGGAAGCACTTGACTGAATTTGTGTTTCTCATGATGATCTTAGGGAACTAAAGGATAGTTCACCCAAAAAAATGGACATTCTCTCATCATTTACTCATCACCCTCATTTATTCTTCCACAGAACACAAAATGAAGATTTTTATATGAAAATTTCAGCTCTGAAGGCCCATACAATGCAAGTGAATGGGTGCCAGAACTTTGAAGGCCGATACAGCAGATAAAAGCAGAATAAAACTAATTTGTAAGACTCCAGTGGTTTAATCCATGTCTTACAAAGCAATATAATAGATGTGGGTGAGAAGAAGATCAATATTTAAGTCCTTTTTAATATAAATTCTCCTTTTTTCCCAGTAGGTGGTGATATGAGCAAAGAATGCAAATCATTAAAAACAAAAGAAAAAGAATGTAATAGTGAATGTGGATATTTATATAACCTTAAATATTTGTGTTTTTCACCAAAGTCTATCATATTGCTTCTGAAGATGGGAGTCTGGAGTCATATGGATTACTTTTAAGTAGATTACTTTATGTGCTTTTTGAGCCTTCAAAGTTGTGGCCACCATTCACTTGCATTGAATGGACCTACAGAGATTAAATATTCTTTTATTTTTGTTCAGCAGAAGAAAGAAAGTCTTAGCACATCTTAGATAACATGAAGGTGAGTAAATGATGAGATCATTTTCATTTTGGGTGAACTATTCTGTTAAACACTTTTTCATCTGAAAGTGTATGCGTAAATGCTTGATACTAATTTCGAAGATTAATATAAATAGTACTCAAGTATTTAAGTGAAAAAGTAAAAATGTTCATTAAAAATATATATATTCATTTAGAAGATGGACAGAGCATCCCAGGTTGCACCTCATGAAGTCGGCTGAGAGAATGCCCAGAGTGTGCAGAGCTCTATTCCAGGCTTAATCTAATCTGTAAGGGTGACAAAATAAAATATAAGATTTTAGAACCATTATTTAAAATTTTTGGTCACACAATTTCCATTTTATTTTATTTTTTATGTGCAAAATAGTTTTTGTAGCAGTGAGACTAAAGAGGTGGCTAAATGATTGCCTGACTGTCAAATAGGATTCATTTCAGAACTCCAAAGTCAGGTCAAGTTACTGAGGGCTGCAGAGACTGGAACCAATTAACTAAATTGGGAAGGTGGAGCCTCTTTTATTGCTCTCCAGTTTTTAGCAAAGCACAGTGTTTTCCTGTGCCATGGACGAACTTGCTCTCAACATGGAGGAGATGTACAGCACCACAGGCCTCATACCTGCATGCAGTGTTTTTATATGGGAACGTAAAGACAGTTTGAAGTCCTTTAGTGATGTCATTTCTGAGGTAAATCACCAACAACAGGATTTTATCTAAAGTGCAACCAGGCAAACAAAGTAAAACATTGAAGGAAAAAAAAAATGCATGCAGATGTTCTCAATTAGAGTTTATGCAAAAAGGAAAATTGTCATCATTTACTCACCCTTGTGTCATTCCAAACCCCTAGGACTTTCTGTATTCCTATATTCTGTGAAACCGAAGAGAAATTATGAAGGCACTGCTCATTCCTATCCATTGAAAGTGAATGGGACTAAGGCTGTCAGGCCCTAAGATATTGCTTAACATTTGTGAATTTTCATTTTTGGGGGAACTCTTCCTTAAAGAATCCTTTTTCGAATGTTCAGTGGTTGATGATAAATACTGAGTTGCATGAAAGTTTCTCGGTGACTGGAACTAAACTGGCTTAGCCTTATTTTAAGGATTACAACATGAGAAGGATGTTTATTAGTGGTCAGTGCAATATTTTTGTTCGTGATTGAGGCTAAAGCTCTGGCATTTCAAGGACAGCATAGTTCAGTGTGTGGAGGGACTGTGAGCGAAAATTTCTCAATGTTTTTTCTTTGCAGATTTTGGAGGAGAACTGACTTAACTGGATAATTCCTGTATTTTTCTGATGTTGTTCCCTCTTCTCTCTCAGGCCCTTGAGGATCATGTGGTACATTCCACCTCCCCTTCGTTACTCTCCGCTACTGTGGGTCAGAGGCTGTTGACCCGGCTGGATGATGGATCGGGATGCACCTTCCCAGAGACAGTCATCACCCTCTGGTCTGAGGAGGGCATTCACAACAGCATGGACATTCTCCAGGTAGTAGAGCGCTTTGATTTTACTACTTGGAATCAGTGGCGTAACTTTGGTCTTTAGGGCACCAGTGCAAATAATTTTCAGAATTTTTATAACCCTAGCTGATAACTTGATGCATGTTTGCATGAAAATTGGATCACTGTTTTTGTATAAACCATGAAATGAGTGTCATTAATTATTTTGTATCGTGAACCTGTGTGCAGACTCTGGACTTTTCTCTGGAGGAGCGATTGGGTCTGGCTGAACTCACTCTGGCCCTGGACAATGAGCTACTGGTCAGCGGAAATGGCATCCATCAGGCTGCTCTGGTCTCCTACAAAAATGAGATCAACTACTTACAGTGAGGGTTTATTCATGTCAGACTGACTGCATCTTTACTGTCAAATGAGGATGGTTGAACTTTAGTGGATTAATTGATGTTTGTGTTTTATCTTGGTCTCCACTTGGAGGTGATATGATGCCAAACAGTATTCTTTGTATGGCATCATTCTTGTAGTAGAAACAATTACATGGAAGATTTCACCCAAAAATGAAAATTCTGTCATTTGCTTAAAGGTAAATTAAGAATTTCCTGGGTACTCTCTTCCATATAATTAAAGAGAAAGGGGACTGGATCTGTGCAGCTCCAAAATGACGAGAGAGAGAGAGAGAGAGAGAGAGAGAGAGAGAGAGAGAGAGAGAGAGAGAGAGAGAGAGAGAGAGAGAGAGAGAGAGAGAGAGAGAGAGAGAGAGAGAGAGAGAGAGAGAGAGAGAGAGAGAGAGAGAGAGAGAGAGAGAGAGAGAGAGAGAGAGAGAGAGAGAGAGAGAGAGAGAGAGAGATTATTTGAATGTTGTTTTTGTTTAATTGCATAATTTGTACTATTTACATTGATTTGTTGAACGCATGCTAAATTCCGGTACTGTCTCTTTTAGAAACCATCTGTTCTGTAAATGAGTGCATGTTAACGGGAGACTCGAATGGCTTTACCTCATCCATGCAATGGCTGAATTAGAATTTAAATGGTTGTTTTTGATCAACATCTGACTATAAAGAACTGAAGGGGGGTTAAGAGACATTATTGAATGACGTACAGTTTACGTGGAAATTTGGTTGCAAATGCGAGCGACCCTCATTTAAGTAGAGGGTTGCGCATGGCGTAAAAGATTGGTTTTGGGATTAAGATTTTATTTTGAGATCACTCCAAGATCACGACTGCATTAGAAAAATCCTATATTTTTACACAACCCTGTTTGAGAACAACTGGTGTTTGGTGTCTATGTACCATTTTGATCCAATTTATTTCAGAGCTTCAGCAGCGAGCAAGATTAACAGTGAATAATGTCTTCAATGTGGGTTTGATCCTCAAAGCAATTTTATGCCTTTTTTAGAAGAATATAATGTACGAGTCATACAGACTACTGCTATGATATCTTTATGGTGCTATTTTTGTCTCTTTGGATCATTTTGGTCTTATCTTGAATTATATGGAAAAGAACTGCTTGGATTTTTTTGAAATTCAGAAGAAAAAGATTGATGATAGGATTTCATTTTTGGATGAACGATCCCTTTTAAAAAGTTTTACTTGTGACAAAAGATACATCAGAATGAATTCTATTCTTTATTGTGTGGTGGTTTTGTGATCAACTTTTAGAGTCCTGGCAGACCAGGCCTGTCAGGAGAGGGACAAGGCCAAGGCTGACCTGGAACTGGCTGACCGCCGCAACCTGCAGCTGGTCAGAGAGGTGGATGATCGCCATGCCACCATAGAGTCTCTTAATGAATCTAAAATCAAGTAAGACTTTTGTGTTCTAGACAATATGTGATCAACTTTCTGGAAGCTGTGTGTGCAGGTATTATACCTGTTCTGTCTCTTCCATTGATGCAGGGGTTTGGAGCAGGAGTTTCGGGATAAGCTTGCAGCACTGAGGAGTGACTTGGAGTATGAGAGCGAGGTGCTTCTAGTGCAGGTAGAGAAGGAACGGGAGAGGCTCCGAGAGGAGCTGCAGCTGCTCAGGGCTCAGGCTGCTAGCCTACAGGAGGAAGTTTGCACTGCTGCCAAGGTAACAACTGATATCACTATTATTCAGGGTTCCCCAGTCACGAAAAATCTGGAAATATTAGGGGATTATTTTGGAAATTTCTATACTGAATATACATTTTTGTAGTTTTGCTCTAAAACGTTCTTTCTTCTGCTGAACTCAAATTAAGATTTTTAGAAGAATATCTCCACTCTGTAGGTCCGTACAATGCAATTGAATGAATGCCAAAAATGTAAAGTTCCAAAACACATGTAAGGGAAATGTAAAGGTACTCCAGACAACTCCAAAGGTAAAATCGATGTCTTCTGAAGCAATATGATAGGTGTGGGTGAGAAACGGATCAAAATTTAAGTCCTTTCTTTTTTCTATAATTTCTCCTTCCTGCTAAGATCTCCCCATCAGTTTCACTTTCCCATTCTTCTGATTTTGGTGATTTACAGTCTTGATGCATATTGCCCCCTACTGGGTAGAGAGGAGAATTTGATAAAAAAATACATTAATATTGTTAAATATAAATCTGTTTTTCACCCACACCTATCATTGTGTCTGAACATGTGGATTAAACCACTGGAGTCTTAAAAATTACTTTTATGATGCCGTTATTTGGGTTTAGCATCTTCACATTTTTGCCCACCATTCACTTCCTTTTGTATGGACCTACAGAGCTCATATTGTTTAAATCTTAATTGGTGTTCTGCAGAAGAAGTCATACACATCTGGGATGCCTGGAGGTTGAGTAAATTATGAGAGAATTTCTTTTTTGGATGAACTATTACATTAAGGAGTAATTGAAACAACTGGAAAAGTAGAAATTCTTGGTCAAAAACTGTGGAAACGCTAATTATTATACATGTCAGAATTACTATGCATTCTAAATGTAACTTTATGCCCCACCAATGGTAACGGATACCTTACTTGTTTCTGTTCATGTACTGTCTGTCAATATCGCAAAATGAGCCTGATAGTGGATCGACCATAAAGGGGTTTATTTTGCCATATTGACAGTCTACGTTATCCAGCTTTTAACATGGCTTCATAACATGATTATAAATGGCTTATTTTGTACATTTATAAAAAAATTGTCTCTGAAGTGCACTGTTGCATCCACTGCCCTGGAGCAGGTTAGCTGATTAGTGTGTTTATGGCTAGGAACCCAGATGAAAGCCCTATACACTTTACTGGTACCGCAAATTCAGAGTTCACTTCAACTTTAGTTTAAACTTGTCAAGCTAGTGTTGTATGTTTCTTTGAGCATGTCAGTGTGGTGTCAGGTTAAATAACTCTAGCTCTGTTACAGGAGAACAGTTGTTTGGAGGAGGAGGTCAATCTTCTGAAGGAAAAGCTATCTAAAGCGGAGAGCACCATCTCTAAACTAGAGCAAGAACTAGACCACCTGTTGCAGGACAAGGTGACCCATCTATGGGTATCTGTTTTCAGTTTGCTTTTAATGCTTCCATTCCCTACTGATAACTGATCTATACTTGTGTTAATGAACAGTATGGTGGCATTGATCCAAATGGCACAGGACTTCTAAATCAAGAAGAGCACTTCTCAGAGGTCATTAAGGAGTTCGAGCAGAAGTGCAGGGTATGAGTGTGTATGTGTTTTGGCATGTTGGTAGATATTTTGCTTTTAAGTGAAAGTTTAGGCCAGTCTAGTCATTATGACCAGTGCATCAAATTGTTTGGCCTTTCAATTATTCAGGCTTTGCTCCAAACCTCCTGTCTAAAGCAGTCGTTTGAAAGTTTAGAACCTAACTTAACATTTTAACTCGCCACCCGACATGTGTGATATTTTATATAGTGCAGCTTTTTTGCTTTAAAGAGTTGTTTTTGACATCAAAAATTGCAACCGATCTGGCTTACGATTTTTCAGAAATTTACATGTGAAGTAGTCATATCTAGGGACCAGATTATCACAGAGAAATAGAGGTGGAATCTTTTCACTGGGACCAGGAAACAACCACCCAGAACACCCTAGCGACCCCTTACCAATGCCCTAGCAACCACCAATAATACCCTAGCAGCACAGTTGCTGTACATGCTAAAAAAACATTCTTGACACCTCAGCAACGCACTGGCAACCACCCACAACTCTAGTATCAATACAGTGATTTTTGCACAAGCAAGTACTACAAATATTCCTAAATATTTAGGAATATTTTGAAGTTGAAGCATTTTGGTGGAGTGTCTGGGGAAACATGTTATATATCTCCCATTCATTTTCATCTGTAATTTAAAATTTTTTTTTTTTTTTTTTTTTTTATAAATTTGCAAAATGTAATTGTCTTTGCTTTTGAGTTTTTAAATGCAGAAAGTTTAACCCCCCACTCCATTACAGGAGCTGCAAGACAGGAACGATGAGTTGCATTCAGAGCTGGAGTTGAAGTCTCGGGGCTCAGGGATGAGAACCAAACGATCAAGGGACAGCCTCTCTGGTCATACCTGGTCAAGCCGAAGCGCTTTAACCACTGAATCAGATTCTGGTAAATGTACCAATTGTATCTAGCATTAAAAGTTAATTTAACTATAAATTCCACTCTTTCCTATTTTTCAAGATTTTGCACACTATACTTGTCTTGATCTACCTTCCCTTCTATAGTCAATGCTTAACCTATCTATAGACAATAACTTTTCCTATCTGTTTTGTTCTGTAGATGATCCTGAAATGAATAATGGTACATCTCCTCAGGTCAGAAAAAAGCTCCAGGTCACTAACAAAAATGGTGAGGAATTATGAAAGGTTAGTTCTTATTTTCCTATGTTATTCTCGTGAAAATTGGTTGCTGTTAGCTTTTGCATGTCTTTGCAGCCTTTGGTTCCTTGGAGAGTTTGGCTCTCCCTGTGAGCATTGAGACCGAACTGGCCATGGAGAAGCTGAAAGAAAGATATGAGCAGGAAGTTCAAGATTTGAAAATCCAGCTGGAGATTACGGTACTAGCATAACATGTAAACTCTTTGGAAGTGCCCCTAGGTGTGTACTTGCCATGGGTACTACTAGTAATTGGCACCAAAAATCATGGTAACAAATGAATCATTATTATGGAGATGAGTGATCGCAAGGTGTACTGTATAATTTCTTCCATTCACAGTCACTACATCTCTTTTTTTCCATTAAGTCAATTGTGGCTGAGGCTGTCACTTGTCTATCATCTCCTTTTGTGGTCCAATAATGAAAAAGTAATATAGGGTTGGAACAACATAAGAATGAGTGAATGATGACAATTGTAACTTTTGGGTTAACCACTGCTTTATGTTGTGTAAACAGGTGAACTTCTATGAGCGCAGTATGGATATGATGCGGCTGCATATGGAGCTTGAGCAAAAGGACACCTCGCAGAGCTTTAAGATGGAGATCAGTGAAATGGAAGACCGGAAATCCCAGGCAGATGAGCAGGCAAAGCAGGTGCGCAAGGCTGTGGAAAGACTGGAAGCTGAGCTGAGGGGTAGGACTGCAGCAGTCTGGGATCCTGAGCAGGTGTGGTGCGTTCAACACAAGCAGGCCGACCTGGAGCAGAACTACGATCGTGAGAACAGTAACCTCGTACTGTGCCTCACCTCGGAGAAATGTCAGCTGGAGGCAGAACTCAAGCTGAAGATGGACCAAGAAGTGCTGCTTGTTCAGTAGGTACAGCTTAAACATATTCAGGATCTCAGAACTATCAGGTTAAGATCAGGGAATTTAGAGGTACAGAAGTACATCTTATCCACTTCAGATTAGACACCGGGGGTAATAATCTAGGTCTTGATGCACCAGTAAGAGTATTCCAGATTAGACACATGGGGTAATAATCTAGGTCTTGATGCACCAGTAAGAGTATTCCATATTAGATGGCTAACTTATGTGAAGCTGTCTTATGTGAAGCCGAGTGGTATGTATAAATCCTATAACGCAGTCCTTAGACTCCTATTCAATCTCGTGATAGACTATAATGCAGAAACTGTGTTATCCATGAAGAAATGTAAGCAATATAGTTTCTATTTGGGTGAATCAAAGCACCTCCAGGGTAAGGGCATTTCATCCCACAATCAAAAGGAGGAAATCAAATTAAATTTTTTTTTTTTTTTTTGCATTGTAATATTAGTTTCATATTCTCATTAACATAAATTGGAAAAAAAAAATCAAATGATGGTATGTCACTTTTGCTGATTTTTATAAAATCATGTATACTTCAGTAATTGAGACATTACGGTAATAAGAATTGAGGTTGGAAATGCACTTTTGTTTGCACAGTGCAAAAATATTGGTCTTCAAAATGGGGGGTGTTAATTACCTGTATGACTGTTCTGGACAGGTTTTGTGAGATTTATCCACTTACAATTTTATTTTGAGCATTCTTAAGGAATACTGTACTCATATGGATCTCGCCTTCATTATAACAAGAACAGTGACCCGTGTACAAATCCTGCATTGTACATGACTTGATGAACCTGTTTAACTGTATGTTCTTTCTCATAACCAAAATGCCTGTATGCTAAAACTAGGTTTTTTTTTTTTCCTTATGGGAAATTAAGTCATAGAAATGTCAGCATGTTGCTGTGTCCCAGGCAGTGCAGCAGTTATTGTACATGAAGGCACAGCACCGTGAGGCTCAGTGTAGCCTGCTCCACCAGCTGAAGGAGCAGTCTGAACTGCATCGCAGACAAGTTGGTGCTTGGGAGTCACTGGTACAGGAGCTTGAACGGGAAGCGCGCAGGGAGCATCTCCTCAGCACCGAGCATTGAGACGAGGAACCGGCTTCTATCTGCCATAGGGTGGCACAGGAGGGAGGGGGGGGGGGGGGGGGAAGAAAGAGGACCGTCAGGCAGCTGAGAGAACACATCCAATTGATGGAAGATCAAGCTGACCTTGCGTCCACTGCTGAGGAGTTGCTCATCCAACAAAAATGGCTAGAAGATAAGCTGGAAGAGATGTGCATTCAGCTGTAAGACAACACTGTCTTCATGAAAGCCCAAGATGCCCTCTTCCAGTGATTGACCTCAGAGCTGCATGCCAGAGAACAAGAAATGGAACTTTGAAATAAAAAGGAACAAAGGCTTTGCAATAAATAGTCTTAGGTAGAGCAAAAGCTTAAAGTTGAACGAGAAAGGAGGCAGCAAACGGAGAGGGATACTGTAAAAATGATCCAGGATAAGTTATCCCAGCTAGAGGAGAAACTTGTACAGGAAAAAGAGAAGGAACGGGGGGTTCTGGATCAAATTTCCCAGTTGACGAAAATGTTTGAGAACCTGAGCACTGAATCAGGGACTTGGCAGGAGATTGAAATGATGCAGGTCAGTAGTAGTCATCCATCCAATGCATTTGTTGAACTGCAAAAACAGCTGAGGGAACAAGGCAAAAAACTAAACTTTCGAGAGAACTTGTCAAAAACATGAGGCATTGGAAAAACCGAGATGAAGACCTCAAGACAGGCTTTCGAGCTAAAAGCTGTGGAGCTGGAGCAAGACCGACTTGTAGAGGAGCTCAAGGGCCAATACCAAATGTTAGCTACAAATGTTAGAACTGAACTGCCAGCTTGAAACCAAAGCTGAAGAGATGGATTTGCTCTGGAACAAGGTTCAGCTAAAGATTAACCTGTTTTAAAAACCTCGGAACTTGAGTTCGGTTCAGCTTTTGACCAACCAATTGGAGGACAAAGGAAGAGAGCTGTGCTCTGAGGGAAGAGGCTGACAATACCAACGACCAGTTTCCGCAATCCCTAATGGACTCCCAAGCAGAGCTTCATCGGATGGAGGCATTTTGAAAGAGAGAGAATGCAGTTTAAAGAACACCTTGATATGGAGGGGCTTGTCTTGGCTTTAGAAGTGGAGATGGACCCAGCCTATCCCCACAGGTTTGTGGTTCTCTGGCTGGTAGATGACTGTCGACACAGACCAAAAAGACTAACCATTGCTGCATTGATTAAAATTTAATTTCCACCATATGGATGCCAAGAGTTGATTGCCTTAGAGGCGACTTCATCACCCACTACTTGTTTGTCACAATGAGATTTCATTAACCATAGATGTGTGCCTTTTTTTTTTTTTTTTTTTTTTTTTTTTTCAGGCCTCATGCTACATCTCATTAACTGAATGAAACTTCATCACTGACATGCATGATTCAAATCTAACTATGAATATCCGTATTCTAATTGAAAGTGTTCTTGCATCCTATTCATTTAATATATTTAATGTTTTGTTTGCCATGGTACTCTTTTGCCACTGTGAATTTGAAATTAAGTTTGTGAAATATAAACTGTCATTGTTACTGAAACTTTAAAATTATGCAGGTGATTGTAATATTGTTTTGGAGAACTGAATTTCTTTTTGTTTCCTGACTCTAGGGCAAAACTTGATGAGGTCAACTCTGAAAATTGTGCACTGAAAGATCAGCTTGCCGTCTTGCAGCAGGATTTCAAGTTGCTTGAAGATGAGGTGAACAAAAAGAGGTAAGTGAAAATTGGATTTCATTACCATGTATCTTGCGACATGCAGCCTTCTAGTTTTGCCGTTTTTAATTTCACTTCATATTTGCAGAAGAATAATTGAGACGGAGAGCGACTATATGAAGCATCGAGAAGAGGAAGAAAGGCTTCGCAAAGAGGCAAGATGGACAACAAAAGTAC
Organism: Moxostoma hubbsi; assembly: GCA_032164185.1. Lineage (NCBI taxonomy): Eukaryota > Metazoa > Chordata > Actinopteri > Cypriniformes > Catostomidae > Moxostoma > Moxostoma hubbsi. The sequence continues at coordinate 30,639,841 of JAVLUX010000021.1, forward strand.
TTTGTTTTGTTTAGATATTTTAATAGTGTGGATCGGGGATGTTTCGAGGACTGATATTTTCTATCCCCTATCCATAAACCTAACCCTCACAAAAAACATTAGTAGATTTAAAGCGAAACAACATGATTTGGCCGATTTTATGGGCTTTTTTTTTTTTTTTTTGCTAGTGAGGACCACCTAAATTTTACTCACTAGTGGGTTTTCACAAGTTTCTCCATATTAGTGAGGACATTTGCCACTCACAAATATACTGAAACCTGTACACACATACACACAAATTAGCCAAAACATTGACCATTCATTGGTGAAGTGAATGATCAACGTCATTTCCTCAACTATTCTGATGAGGGACAAACCAGCGACAGGGTGTTGGGCAACGAAGGCTATCCCATCTGGTCAGAATCAACAGAAGATCTACTGTTGCACAAGACATGGAAAATTTTCATTTGGTTATGGGAGGAATGTTACAACACAGTGCATCGCACCCTGCTGCGTAGCCACAGACCGGTCAGAGTGACCATGATGACCACTGTCCACCGTTGAAACCGCATACAATGGGCATTTGAGCATTGGAACAGGACCTTGGAGCTGTGGAAAGGTCTCCTGGTTCGATAAGTTGTGTTTTCTTTTATATCGCGTAGATGGCCATGTACGCCGTTTACTTGGAAGTGATGGAACAAGGATGCACTGTGGGAGGACAACAAGCCGGTGGAGGGAGTGTGATGCACAGGACAATGCTCTGCTGGGAAATCCTGGGTCTGGCCATTCATGTGGACATCAATTTGATATGTGCCACCTACCTAAATATCGTTGCAGATCAGGTATACCCCTTCATAGCAATGGTATTCCCTGATGGCACTGGCCTCTTTCAGCAGGATATTGCACTCTGCCACACTGCACACATTGTTGGGAATGGTTTGAGGTACATGATTAAGTTCAAGGTGTTGCCCTCCTCCAAATTCGCCAGATCTCAATTCATTTGAGCATCCGTGAAATGTGCTGGACCAACAAGTCCAAACCAAGGCAGCTCCACCTTGCAACTTGAAGGATCTGCTGCTAATGTCTTGGTGCCAGATACCACAGGACACCTTTAGGGGTCTTGTAGAGTACATGCCTCAGCGGGTCGGTGCTGTTTTGGTGGCACTCGGAGGACCAACAGGATGTTGGGCAGGTGGTCATAATAGCCTCTTTTCCACCATCGGGCTGAACCGTTCTCATCGCAAAACCGATCCTGGTCAGCTGGTGTGGTCATAGTTTCTTTTTCCACTATGGTACGTAACAGATCCATCTTTTACTGATGGTAAACATTGGACGATCGCATGTTCCAGTTTTTAGGACTGCTTTTTACCCTTGTTTTGCTTTGCTTAAAAACGGCAAAGACACCATGTCGCAAAAAGGCAAGTAAAGGGAAACGGGCTGAGGTTTACCACCGGACATGAATGTGTAAAAAGGTAAAAGTTACCGGACTACCTAAAGGATATTTATTGTCAAAATATAAGTATTGAATTGATGTATTTTGAGTTTTTCCCTGATGAAAAAGGTGTGTAAATGTTTACAATACTAGTTAAACTATCATAAATTCTTGAAACACTAAACGAGTTGCCACATACTAAACCCATTCTACCAGCACGGTTGAGTAAAGTTAGCTAACCGTGCTGAGAATTCCGGGCCAACAATGTTTTATAATCGTACCGTGCTCGAGTGGATATGCTACTATAACCTGTGTGTGGTGAGCATAACTGTCATGGAAAAAAAAATAGGCCCCAAAAATTGGCTTTTTTTTTTATTTTTTTTTTTTTTTTTATAAATTATAAGAAAATATATATATTTTTTTTTTAGTTCCTTTTTTGATTGGAGTAAAATAGGGTGCCTGTGTGTGTTTTGTGAGAATTGCCCAATTACTACTTCCTGTCCCCTTATCAATTTTTCTTTCAAAATAGAATTCCAAATGTCGAGAAGAGATCCTTGATCTCAGTGCAAGAAACCTGAAGCTTAGCAGCGAGAATGCTGAACTGAGCTCCCGGCTCTGTAATGATCAAAGAGCGCTCCAGACGCTGACTGACAGGCTAACACAGTTGTTTCAGGACAATGATGAGGCAGCTGCCTCTCACAGACAGCTGCAGCAAACTCTACAGAAAGAGGAGAGTGAGACACTACAGCTCCATGAACTGTGGCAGAAAGAAAGTGAGCTTCTAGAGAGGGAACTTAAAAATGCCAAAGAGAAGGTATGGTTGCATACACCGAACAGGCACAACATTAAAACCACCTGCCTAATGTTGTTTAGTCCCCCTCATGCTGCCAAAATGGCGGCAACCTGCATTTTAGAATGGCATTCTGAAATGCTATTCTTCTCACCACAATTGTGGAGCGGTTATCTTCGTTACCGTAGACTTTCAGTTCGAACCAGTCTGTTATCCATTTGATTGTTGGTGCCAGATGGGCTGGTTTGACTATTTCTGTAACTGCTGATTTCCTGGGATTTGCGCGCACAACAGTCTCTAGAATTTAATCCAAATGGTGCCAAAAACATCCAGTGAGTGGCAGCTCTGTGGACGTAAATGCCTTGTTGATGAAAGAGGTCAATGGAGAATGGCCAGACTCGTTCGAACTGACAGTCAACGGTAACCCCGATAACCGCTCTACAACTGTGGTGAGAAGAATAGAATCTTAAATGCTATTCTGAGATGCGGGTTGGCACAGTTTTGGCGACATGAGGGGGACCTACACAATATTAGGTGTGTGCGTTCGTACATACTGTATACATACAAAAAAAAAAGGTCTGACTTTTGCAGTATAGTTTAACGGTTACTGTTTTTAATTTACTGAAACTTTTTTTTTTTTTTTTTTTTTTTAGTTCCAGCATTTGTCAGTAGTTGAGTCTGCATTGAATGTTAAGACTCTGAAAACCCAAACACTAGAGAAAGACAAGGATGACTTGTTGAAGGATATAGCAGATAGAGACCAGAAGGTGAGCTGCTGAAGTTTATTTAATGGAGCAATTTTCTCTTTTTATGCTAAAACACAATCTGCATTTATTGTAGCTGGAAAAGCTTCAGGAATCTCTCCGCAACTCTAAAACCCAAATAGAACAGCTCAACTCCCAGCTCTTGACTATGTGGCAAGAAAAGGATTTTCACACCAAGGAGATAGCTACACATAAAAATATGCTGCAACAATCTCAGGGCAAGGTAGTTCTTTTTGACATTGTTTACTTGTTTCTTTGAAATCATTAAATGGAAGCAATTAATGAATATTGTTGTATAAACCCCAGGTCCAGGAGCTTGAAGACAACATGGATCAGCTGCGTAAAGATAAAGACCAGTTACATCAGACCCACAGTCTTCAGGAGATGTGCAAGAGCTTGCCACTACAGAACGAGGAGCTTCTTAACAAGGTTAGTCAGGTGTGTGTGTGTGTGTGTGTGTGTGTGTGTGTATATATATATATCTCTCTCTCTCTCCATCCTCCATTCATGTAAACTTGTAATTTATTCTTTGGTGGCTCAGCTGCAGACTCAGGAGCTGGAACTTCAGAGGCTGGTACATGAGTGCCATATTTTGAGGAACAAACAGGCAGAGCTAGAGAATGCTAATCAAGAGGCAATTGAACTGGTTCAGAGATTCATTTTTGTCAAAAGGCAGTTGATAAAACATGTTTTCACTGCATGTGATCCATTTCCAGTAATCTGTGTAAACAATTTAAACCAACCGATAACTAAGAGGTTTGGCCTACATTTGTGTTGCATTTTGTGGTTCAGACACTAAGGGCAGACAGCGCTCTGTCACTGATCCAGGCTTCGCATACACATGAGGTGCAGGAGCTGCGAGAACAGGTGAAGTCTGGCACCCGGGAGCACCTGGCCCACCTGCAAACTCAACTGGCCGAGCAGCAGCGCAGGATGAGAGACCTAGAAGATCTGCTTCGATCTCAGGCCAAGCAAGCCAATCTTCAGTTGGGCCTTCAGCAGGTAGACTTGCTAAACTTCAAATTTAAAATCTGTGGGCCATATAACAGGAAGTGGACAAAGGAATGCATGCAAGGGCTTATGACACATTTTAGAACATTTATTTTCTACTTGATCAAATATTTCATGTTAACAATTTAAAAAAACAATAGGAGCAGTACAAGACATTGATGGGGAACATGCAGGAGCGAATGAATGAGGTCGAAACCAAGTTGAAAAACACCCGCATGATGCTACAGGAGAAAGTCAGCCAGCGAAAAGAACAGGTAATATTAAACGGAGTTGCAACCAAATTGAAAAAGTGAGGCTATGATCGGAACGGGATACTACCTTACTCCTTGCCTAATACTGTGTAGTATACAATGTATTAAGCTTTCTAAATCTACAAATTATTGTATGATACTGACTCCAACTTTAATCTTTAACATTTGTCATATGACCTGTTCATGTCGCATGTGTTTAGTTTTTTTTTTTTTTTTTTTTTTTTTTTTTTTAAATAATAAATTAGCTTTTGGTAGTCTGACAAAATAAATCAAAGATTATAAATGTTTTTTTTCAAAAGATCATCCATCCATCCTTGGATGGTCGGGTCAAGCACATTGCATGGTGGGACTGGGTATACTACTGTTTCTCAAAGTGTGGGGGTGCAGAAGCCCGCCCACTTTTTCAGCCACCTTGATCCTAGAAGTATTTTTACCATTGAGATTTTATAAAATCCTTCATAAGAGTTGGGTCAGGCAGCTCCAAGATGAATCACAAAATTACAAGACTGTACTTGATGATTTTCATTAGGGATGGACTACTATCCCATCAAGCATTGCTAATTATGTAAACATTAAATAGAAAACAAATAACAGTGTTGATTTATAGTTAAGTATATAAAAAATATATTTACCTTTTTATTGCGTGGTATTTATGCAATTTGAGAGTGTAGGGACTGGAGACTTGATTCCGCCATTCACAGTATGTCATGGGAGTGGGCGCTTATCAGGGCTTGTAGTGTGCTTTGTTCACCATGATTCTTTGATTTAGTAGCTTGTTGTGGTATTCATGGGTAGTGTTAGTGGAATAGAAATTCTGGCATCAAACTTTCTTTGTTTTTTAATTAATGTGAAATGACGCGGACTGATGGCTTTAACAGAAGCGTACAATATGCTATTGATTAACCACCTTGGACCTCAAAGTAGGTCTGTCTTTATAAAGTTTATCATTAAAATCAATTCCCCAATAGAGAGAATGAACACTATTTTTACTTCCAAAACCAGACTATTGTGCTCCATACATATGCTTTGTATACTGCACATTTTGCCAAATGTAGTATGGCATCTAGGTGTTCCTTGCGTACAGAAAATGTACACCGATTGGTCACAACATTAAAACCACCTGCCTAATATTGTGAAGGTCCCCCTCGTGCCGCAAAAACGGCACCAATCCACATCTCAGAATAGCATCTACGATTCTATTCTTCTCACTACAATTGTACAGAGCGGTTATTTGAGTTGCCGTAGATTTTTGTCAGCTCTTGTGGGGGTTTTTGTGTTAGCCACACTGTGGCTGATCGGTGTATTGCTGAAACGCAGTAGTATGTTTCTATGCTCTTTCAAACATGGTCTTTAATTTTGTATAGTACTATGACACAATCTAACCACTATTACTTGATCTATTTTATCTTCCCAATAGCTGGCCAATAATGCCAAGTCAGATCTACTGCTGAAAGACCTCTATGTGGAGAACTCCCAGCTCATAAATGCGCTACAGGTGACTGAGCAAAGGCAGAAAAGTGCAGAGAAGAAATCCTTCCTCCTAGAGGAGAAAGTGATCGCCCTTAATGAACTGCTACGTAAAATTGCCTCAGCATCCCTCACTGCTTAAGAACAATTTCCCTTCATTACAAGCCTTTACCTGTTGCACTGGACCGCAAAGTCCAACCCTATTGCACTTGTGTTTTGGTGTGAAATAATTTTTGTAAAAGCAGGAAGCTATCCTAGTGTTAAATGGAAGGCACAAATAATGCAAGTCCTACATGTACTGTAACATGTTTTATTTTCAACAGTGAAAAGTTTGAACAACTTTTAGAATTTGTCCCTTTGTAGAGTTAAATGAACACTAGTGAACAAGATCTTTGCAGTACGAATAGGGTTGATTGTCAAGCACAGAACATTTTACAACTTTACATTCCATTTGTTTGATTACCGTGATGTAGGATATAAACTGCAAGTGTTAACTGTTGGATCAAGTCAGGCTGTTAAGAAAAAACAGAAGCATTTTAAGTTTAAATGCTTGATTAGGTGTGATTAACCAAAAGCACAGTATTCATACAATGTACAGTTTTGATAAATGCTTTCTTGAAATTGCAAATGTTCAATCATGATGCACTAATGTCCTCCTTTGCTATGAGTTGCAAGAGTTTTCTCTCTTGTACACCTTGTTTATAAGAGCTGGCTAATTGTTGGGAGATAAAGTGATACCACAGCGTTGAACATGCATGATATATCCAGTAATTACTGTAACAAATGAGTAAAGTTTAACCTGTGTACACAAGCTTTGCTCTCTGTAGGCGTACTGATTTTTGAGTAATCAAATAATTACATCTAAATTGATCAACTGGAGACATGTTCTAATACACCCTACCGAATAAGCTGCTCACATTTCCATCTAGGCAAATAGTGCTGTGAGGAAGAGAAGAAATAAAGGGTAGAATGTTTTGTATGCTGCTAAACACATTCCATGTAGGCTAATTTATACATGCTGTTAAGAATAGAATTACCTGGCTATTTTTCTTCAGCAAAATAACAGTGCCGTCATCTATTTAAAATTCTCCATGGACTTTTAGACAATGCACCTAAACATGGGGGGGGGGGGGGGGGAGCAACATCAGTCGTACGTTTCCGTAGTTAGCGATGCTAAATGGTTGAATCTCACAGAAACATGTCAAAAAGGGAAATAAATGATCAAATTAGACTTGCATTATTAAAAATTTAAGGAATTCTCTCATCATTTACTCACCCTCATCCTATTTCAGATGTGTATGATTTACTACTTTAGAACACACAGATTTTTGTATGTGCGATTGAGCGGCAGCTGGTGGAGATTCTGGTGCCCCCATAGGCAGTACCTATGCAGGCTGTGTAATATGCATATAGGGAGCAGCAGAACCGGTCAGTAATACCATTATTGAAGATGAACAATACCAAGAAAAGCACTATGTATTCAGGTGGTCCCTAACCACATCCTTCACATTTTTAGCAATAAATGAAAGTAGTTAATAAAATAAAATAAAAACTTTTTTACCTTTCCAGACCCATGACTTATAAAAAATATAATTCTTCTATTTCTTTGATTATCTTCTTTATGTACACGTGTTTGTTTACATGTATTTTTACTTTAATTTTTTCTCACTTCACCTGTACTTTGACAGTGATTGTTTTCCTACATTGTTGGATCTGTGTAATTTTGTACATCTTATTGAACATTTACACTATTGGCCAAAAGTTTGGAATAATGTACATATTTTGCTCTTATGGAAGGAAATTGGTACTTTTATTCATCAAAGTGACATTTAACTGATCACAATGTTTAGTCAGGACATTAATAATGTAAAAAATTTTATATAATTAGATTTTTTTTTTTTTCAGAACTTCTTGACTACTTCAAAGTGTTCTCGTCAAAAAATCTTTCACGTGCAGCAATGACAACTTTGCAGGTCCATGACATTCCAGCTGTCAGTTTGTCCAGATCCAGTCCACACTTCCAGTAGCACTAGCCACAGATGTGCTTTTTCTTTGCAATTCTTCCCATAAGGCTTGCACCTCTGAGTCTTCTCTTTACTGTTGTACATGAAACTGGTGTTGAGCGGGTAGAATTCAATGAAGCTGTCAGCTGAGGACGTGTCTATTTCTCAAACTAGAGTCTCTGATCTACTTATCCTCTTGTTCTGTTGTACATCTGACCTTTAACCAGGACAGAAAGAGATGTTGGAGCCAGTTGTGCATTGTCTTTGAAGACTGTTCAAAGACACTTAAGACCACTTTTGCAATAATAATAAAAAAAATTAAAAAATGAATAAGCTGCTAAACACAAAATCACTGAGGCTACTTGAATGTCTCTCAACATTTTTTTAAATATTTTATTGTGCATTTATGCGTGTTCTTTTTTTAAATAAGTTAATACAACATTAAAACTCTAAATTAATTCATTAAGAATGCATGAAGCCTGACGTATGTAGCCTATATTGTAACTCTCCTCTTTAGTCACTTGCTTTCCAGTAAGACGTGACGCAATAGACCAATGCTTTGGCAATGTAACCGCTTATGTCAAACACGGAAGTGGTGACAAAAACAATGCGTAAAGAGTTAACTTTTATCAGATTACATTGTTGAAAAATGATTCAGAGGGCTCTCGTTAGCTGCTGTGGCTTCAAGATCATCAACAGGGCTGACTGGACTAGATCATTTCAACTCACAACCTTGCAGCAAAAATGTATAGCAAACATGATTACATGTTTGTTATTAACTCATTTCATTATAGTAATCGTATCGCTAAGAATATGTTTGTATTTATGATGGTTTTGTGTCATAATTTAATTTAATCCACTAATCTATCAAATCTAACACAACAGACAACGGATTTCTGACACCACATTTTGCACATACGGTGACATTTTTGTGAAAAAAAGAGGATTGTTCTATAGTCTTTATTCACAGTAGCTCCATGTTTGATATTTAATGGGAATGAAAACGAGGCTGTGAGGGATAGACTTACCATCACTTCAATGGCATGCATGGTGTAAATCTGTAAAAAGCTCCTAGATCACATCTGATTTTCCACAACTCCCTGTTGTCTGGAGTATTCTGTCTACTGATTGTCCTTGAAAATATATATTTTTTAAAAACACTTTAAACCGCAGTACAGCCCATTGAAAAGACTGTACGCCTATCCTGCATAGTCTCGTTGTCATTCTCGTCAAAAATTAAATATAGATAATTAGTTGTGATGTATATTGAAAACAGATTATATACTATTAAATATAGATCATATATTTTCATATTAATATTATAATATTTATAGAATTATATTATTACAACATGTTATAATTGATTCAGATGGCAAAAAATCTGGGTCACAGTGAGGCACTTACAGTGCAATGAAAGTGAATGGGGCCAAACCGTAAATGTTAAAATACTCACGGTTTCAAAAGTATAGAAACTCTTGTTATCATAAACAATATATGTGTGTAAACATAATTTTAGTGTGATAAAATCACTTACTAACCATTTCTGTGTAAAGTTATATCCAATTTTAAAACTGTACTGTCATGACAAAGTAATGCTGTAAACCCTAAAACGGCCATAACTTTGATTGAACAACTTTACAGCTCAAATATTACAAAAGTTTCAACAGAATAATTAATGTAAGTGCTTTTATAAAATTCCCATTACTGCCTTTAAACTTATTCTGCATTAACTCCTATTCTAAGTGCCTCACTGTAAACTCAATATTTGCTTATTATTATTTGTTTTTATTTATTTTTAATGAAAAATAGGGAAGAGACGAAATGAATCTTAATCCTTTAAGATTCAGATCAATTAAGACACCAAGAACAACAGAGACATTAAAACTGAGAAAAACTTGAATCTAACTTTGCAAACAGATTTGCTATCTAGTCCAATGTAAAAAGTTTATAATAAAAATAATTCATAGTGCATAAATATATTACTTTTAAGTATCAGTGGCACGTACAGTACACTTACACATCACTCTGATTGTGTTCAAAGAGTCTTTCATCTCCTCCAGAACTTGACAAATAGCGTCTTCCTGCTACTTTTTTGACAAAACTTTTTTGTTTTGTCGAGATCACGAGAAAATTAAGTCGTGATCACGAGAAAACAACCTTAGTTATGTCGAGATCACGAGAAAACAACCTTAGTTATGTCGAGATCACGAGAAAACAACCTTAGTTATGTCGAGATCACGAGAAAACGAGACAGAAAAAAAAATAATAACGCAAGGCCTCTTTTAGCTTCCGTAGTTATCAGTGTGGTGTGTCAGTGCACACTACAGAGTCAGTTTCCTACTACACAGCGCAATGTCAGATTACTGTAGAAAGTGCAGCGCTTATTTTACATTATACGCGGGTAACTGACCGTCGCCCATCCGAAGACGTTTTCTAATGAGCTCGATTGCCTTTGTACATTATAAATATGTTCAAAAGCCAAACCTGTCAATATTTTAGCTGTGCAGTCTGCGCTAACACATTTCCAGTTTAATCGCAATATTCGCGGTAAAATTGAGTTATTATGATCACGTGAGCCTTACATTAGCTACGGAGTGTCAGATAGGACAGTTTCAGTGCTGACCACAGAAATAAGTGTTCTGCTGACATCACTTTTTAAATGAAGAATAATTTTTTTTTTTTTTAGCTGCACATTGCACGCCACAAATGTTTGGATTGACAACGGTTTGTCTTATCGAAAATAATACAACTTTACAATAAAGTTGTATTAGTTAACATGAACTTTACAAAACAATTTATTCAGTATAAGTTCAATTGACAGAATTTGTGGCACAATATTGATTACCTCAAAAAATGCCCCTCATTTTCTTAAAAAAAAAAAAAAAAAAAAAAAACAGCGAGACACTTACAATGGAAGTGAAAGTGGCCAATTTATGAGCGTTAAAATATTCAAATCGTTTGCTAACCTAAAGTTATTGCGAATTTTGCAGCTTTGTTGCCATGATGATGTAATGTCAACAAACCCTAAAATGACTGTAAAAATTACAATTCAAACAACTTTACAGATCAAATAATACAAGTTTTAACAGAAGAATTAATGTAAGTGCTTTAATAAAATTATAAGCTTCACATTTCTGCCTTTAAACTCTCCAAATATTGTCCCCATTTACTTCTATTGTAAGTGCTTCACTGTAACCTCAGGTTTTGCTTCTTTTTTCTTTAGAAAAGGATGGATGAGTCAAAATAAATTTTTGTGGAAATCAGTATTATTCAACAAATTGTATTGAACCTGGAACATTCAATTAATTAATCTTTGTTAAAGTTGATTTCGAAATATACTATTTAATTTTTTTAATGGAAAGTTGTATACATTAACATTAGTTAATGCACTATGAACATTAACATACTTACAATTAACTATTCTATTTTCATAAGTTTAAATGCCTTTAAAAAAATACAAATGGAAAAAATACATTTATAAAAAATGGTTCATTGTTAGTTCATAATACCTAATGCATATAAAAATGTTAAATAAAACCTTGTTGTAAAGTGTTAGCAGAAAATTGTTCGTATTTTCGGGGGTTGGTTTATATTTTCATTGTTGATGGGTTTTTGAGCATGGGGGATCAACAATCTGGATCACGCAACCTTAAAGCCCAGGGCCCACCTGGGCAGTCAAGGGCCCCTGGGCACTGGCCCCATTGGCCCGGTCGGTAATCCATCCCTGAGCATCCATATATTTATTCATCCATCCAAGAGCAACCTTTATCTTGAATAGTCTTAGATATATGAAACATAAACAGAATAAATGGCATGAATGCAAAAAGATTTAGAGACTAGCCTATTCTGATAACTTTTTCTTTTTTTTTTTTCAGAAAAAAATGAACAAATCCAATTTAGCCACCATCCACCTCAACCAATTTAATTTTAGTTCATCCAGACTTTAGAAGGTAATGCGGTCTGGAGAGAGATAGCGAGATAGACCAACATCCAAGATAGCACCTCCACTACATCGTCTCTCACCATCCGGAGATCGCACGCATTGCCCAATATGTATGTCGGCGTACCAACAGATCCACAACTAGACAACACTCTCCATGAAGTTAGTCTCTTGAGACCACTAATGAAAATGCAACTGTTTTGCATTCTATTTGAAAAGGGTTTCAGATACATATGGGAGAATGGTTAAGTGTTGCCTGTGTTGAGGTAATATATTACCTGTGCCACGGTGCCATCCCATTACGCACTGTAAATCTGTCGGCATAATGGCCCATAAAAGGTCATTCACCATCAGTACATGGGAAGCAGCATCTCTAAGTAACAGATTCAAAAGAAAATTAGGTGAGAGCTATAAAGCTGTAAAATATTGTATGTAAACACAGCAGTATAAGTTCCATATCAAATGAATGACTGTGCAGTTCTTTCAGTCTGATTCATACATTCAGTCAGTCTTAATAATATGCTCAGAACTGTATGCGTAAAATGTGAGAGAAATTCGAGCTCCAGACTGTTCATCTTGTATATAGGGATTCCAAATAGGATATTCATACTGTAGGAGAACATTGGTTGGTCTTCATTTTTGTCAAATACAAGAAGTTTAACACCACTCTTGTCTTGGCCATGTGAGTCATGAAAATCACCCACAGAATTGTATTTATAAAGAACTGAATACAACTATGAGAGCATAAAAAAAATATTCTCGGGTCTGGAGAATCAAAAATTCATTTTGTTGAGCTTTTCTGGGCTGAATGCCAAGGCGGCAACATGATGCTCTTCCTTTTGAAGAAGACTAATTAATTGATTTGCCAACAATGATGGCATCAATTTGAAAGCTATTTAGAGTTTTGTTTAAGGTACTCAGTAGCAAGTAGCATTATTTTGTTACATTTTCTCTATTTGGACTTTTGTGGCCTATACATCTTGGTTTTGACTTCTAAAAAGATGCAGAGAGTCCCTTGATACGCTGTAAACCCCAGGGGCATTGCTAGAAAAAAAGCTCATTTACTCATATCACTTTTTTTTTTTCTTGAATGACAACACAATGCACTATACAAACTTCCCTTGCTTAACCCACTATTCCTACACTGCAACAAGTACTGGGAAAGATAAACATGTAGAGATATTAATCTTTATGAAAATATTTATTTAAGTATCTTCAACATACTGTGCATGAACTTTCTCAACAAGTTTTATGGCATAAAAGGCATACACTGTATATGCAAATAACAAAACTAGAGAAAACATTCTTGCACATTAGCATTCTTCTATATTACACATTACATATCAAGAAAACCTCTGTCAAGTAAGTTTATGGAATTGCATCATCCAACGTCAGGCAAAACGGCCTCAGACAAAACAGCTTTAGACAAAAAGGTCTAATGAGCAGAGAGTTGGTCGCTAGGCAGAGTTCGTAACTAAACTGGCAGAGTTTGGTTGCTAGTTTGTGAAACTAGCTGAGCTATATCTAACTGTATAAAAGCAGAAGTGTCATTTCTATAAATTAATAAATAGACAAATACACAAGACAACAAACAGACAAATCTTTGTACGTGATTTAATGGCCCAACCTTGATTAGCCCAGACTTGAAATTCATAGAAAAGCCACACCCCATTTAGTCAGCCAGAGCTTGAATGGATCTGCAAGACTAAATGATTGAAGCTGCCCAAGTCCAAGTGTGTCAGCAGAAGCAAAGTCAAGAAGGCTCTGAGCTATTAACAAATTTAAATTAGAAATGTCAGTGTTTTAAATACAAATTTAGTAAAACAATAACTAAATAACATTTCCACTTTTCATTATGTAGTTTTATATATTGATAGACTGCAGAAGAAAAGATCAATTCCTTTTGAATCACACTAAAACCTTTTGAAGGCGTTGTAAGTGCCAGTGTAACATAATAAAAAGTCATTTGCCACAGACAGAATACACAGACGGTTTTTAGTATTTACCCATCTCTCAAATGTCTTGTTCTGTATCTCTCATGTATGTTTGATTAGCACACAACAAATTCAAAGGGAAGAATGACAGATCACCATGCTTTACAGTGTGGGAACTGAAAAGCATGATTTATGGGTGTGAGCTAGATGAAGGAATAACACCCAAAGGCGTTTATGTGAGGAGCAAGAAGGATATTGTTCCATGTGATGAAGTCATGCTCTGTACGTACTCCACAGTTTGATTGGGACACCACCCAAACTGGGGATAACAGTATAATTAACAGGGACAGCTGTAGAAACGGTCCCCCTGTCAGTGGCCACAGCAGAAACCCATCCACTGGGCCTTTGCCCAGACCAGTCTCAGCAAAGCAACTTCTAAAACAATAGAAACAGTTCACAGCCATATCAGTGTCTTGTGCCACAGCAGGTGGTCCATCAAGTCCCCAGTTCATCCACCCCCTTTTAAAGCTTTCTCAAGTTTTATTAAATTTTTTTTACTATGAACTGCTTGCATCTTAAGGGAATAGTTCACCCAAGCCATTTACAAATGCATTATATGTCATTGATATACAGTTATAACAACATGAATAAAAATTGAGACTTTCATGCAATACTTGCAAACAATGAGACATTTGATCTCACATTATATACATGTAAATGCTTAACAATAACACTTATTCAATATAAATAACCTTTGAAAATGGCTATGAGCGATAGTGTAGGCAAAGTGGACACATATGAAGAATTCAAAAGTTACCAACATTAAGGCTTTTGCATGGCAAATGCAAAATTTCATGGCGAGAACATTTTGAATTGAAACAATGGATTCCCATGAAACCATCCACAACTGTAATGAACATTCACACGCAGACAAAGTGAGGTATACATGTACATAAAAGTTTGTATTGGTTAATGGTCATCATTATATGATAAATGCTGTGAATGAGCATGAAAAGTGTTTTTTACAGAGGACTTTAGGGAACTAGGACTAGGTGAGTTGGGACATCACTTGAAGTAGCACCATTATTTTGACCAGGGTTGGGGAGTAACAGAATACATGTAACGGGATTACGTATTTAAAATATGAAATAAAAGTAACTGTAATCCACTACAGTTACAATTTAAATAATTGGTATTTAGAATACAGTTACATTCAAAAAGTATTTTGATTACTGAAGAGATTACTTTGCATTTTATTGTCATTTGTTTCATTTAATATTTAGTCCTTTCAGACATATAAAATATTTATACATATAAATGATGTGATCCAAAGTGCTTTTGACCAGCGGTGAAACACTTTCTTATGATGTGTTACATTCATACGAGCAGACAGAGAAGTAAGTTTGAAGTAAGTTTGGAGCAGAAGAAATAGAAATAAACCTTGTGTAAATTGTCAGCTTAAGGCTAAACTAAAATGCTATTTCTAGCCATTTTACATGAACGTTACCAGCACGATCATATTTTTACCAAATGTTGGATCATAATAACTTTTTTCTTGTAAGACTTTGATATTAGGGCAAAAATCATATTCTTGAGATCAATTTTTGTATTGTTTTCCTGTAAAAATATCTGAAAATCCTTAAAACAAGATCAGTTGATTTATCTTGTTTTTAGAAACAACACTGCATAAGATATTTAGGTGTTTCAGAGAATGTATTTTTAACATGTGTATTTGAGTTTTTATAGTCAAAACAAGTGAAAATATCTACCAGTGCTGAAGAAGTAATCCAAAGTATTTAGAATAAATTACTGACCTTGAGTAATCAAACAGAATACATTACAAATTACATTTTACAGCATGTAATCTGCAGTGGAATACATTTCAAAAGTAACCCTCCCAACTCTGCTTTTGACATCAATATGAGAAATAAAGTAACAACACAAGTGAATCAAGAAATTACAGTAATTAATACAAACACAAAGGAGACTTTAGCTAAACGACAAGATCCCTCCTTTAAATCTCACTTTATTCATCTATTTTTGCTGCATTGTGACAAATCATTAATTGGGTCATGTTTTTGATTATTTTGCGTATGAATAAGTCTATTTATAAAGAATGTATAACATGTAAGCTAAAATGCTTATTTGGCAAGCATTGTGTGAAAGTTGCCTTTTTTCATGTATTAACCACATATCAATGAAAAATTATTAGCATGCATTTGTAAATGACTTATTAGTCATGAATGATTCCCTTTCTAAACACATAACAAAGAGAACATTACAGTAAAGTGTTAACAGAAAGTAATTAATGTATGTGTTTGGAACAAGAGGGCGAGTAAACAATTTTTCGATGAACTATCCCTTTAAACCCTAGTCACATTTAAACCAGAGGACTCTCATATATCATCTAACAACTTACAAACATCCTCTGCTTGGTTTGTACTTTCAAGGCCTAAATAAAATCCCACTTACAGACTCAAACATGTCTTTGTCAGGGCAACGGTATCCCATAAACCCTTTGGGGTTTAGGATGCTGTCACTGCAGTACTTATAGGCTCCCAGATGGTTGCAGGCAACAATGTCACAAGTACCTGGAAAAAAAGTACAAGATTACAGAGGGAGGAGGTGATAAGTAGAATGAAGGGATGAATGAAAATGAGAAAGCTGGATCAGAGAAAAGGGTCACAGGGATTTGTCTTGTTTTCTCACAGCATGAGTTAGCCACCATGCGTCTAAAGAGCTCCAGCTATGCGACTTTGGCTCCTTCAATCTTCCTCATTGACTGGATAAAACAGAACAGATTCAGCTGTGGCCTCCCATCCAAACCCCGCTGGAATTAGACAAATGTTGCCACTTGAGCCACGATATCACCCCTCACCCCAACCACTGCACCACTCAAGCTGATTTCAAAAGAAACCTGCTGTCTTTTTTTGAAATGGAGCTTATCCAATGCTACAGCTCTAGAAAACACACTGTTGCCTTGTTGTTTTGGTAAAATATATTCAGTAAGTCTCTGTTACATACATAATTGCATGACAGCAGAATCAGATATTATCTTCTTTATAAAGGGGAAATATTTGCTAAATGTGATTTACATTTTGGAGCATTGGACGTAGAAGTCACAATGGGTCCAGCAAAGTCAACACACACGAGCCAAAAGTGGATAATTGGTTGCTTCAGCTATTGCATTTTTCATCTCACATCTGTTATTTATGACACTATTGGTCAGGTTTACATTAAAGTATTAGATTAGAAGTACAGGTTTTGTTCATTTAAAACTCCACAGAGCATTAACATTAAAAACCACATATTTTGGGGAGAACATTTGACTTGACACTCCTCTTGACACTCCTCTTGACACTCCTCAGTGGACACTTCAGCTCTGAACTACAGCGATAAATGTAATAATCACAAAATTTCATTTTACGAAATGATTGCCATAATCGCGTAAAGTTAATTTCATTTTTACAGTTAAGAGATCAGGCTGCTTTTAAGTTACTTAATTACTGTAACTGAAAATGTGTAACTTTAATTGAATTATAAGAATTGAATATGTAATGTGTTACACTCATCTTTAACTAAAAAGTAATTTGATTACAGTAACTTATTACCTTGCAATCACATTACACCCAACACTGTCTAGCTATACTTCATGGCAAATATAATGTTAGGGTTAGGGTATATGCCATACTAATTAATATTATAAAAAACTTGAGAAGTCAAGTCATTTTTATTTGTATAGCACTTTTCACAACACACATAATTTCAAAGCAGCTTTACAGGAAATCATGCATTTAACAAGATCAGCATTTTTTTTTACTAATATCTATAATGTCTTAGAGTGATCATAGTGTAGTTTGATTAATATAATTGCAAATTGTGTATAAAAATTAAATAATAATTGTATTTATTAACCCCAGTGAGCATGCTGAAAGCGACTGTGGCAAGGAACACAAAACTCCAGAAGATGTTGATTAATGGAGAAAAATAACCTTGGGAGAAACCAGACTCACTGTGAGGGCCAGTTCCCCTCTGGCTAACATCATGAATATAATGGCAATATTACTTATTTGTGTGCAGTGCAAGTCATGGTTTTAAATGTGTTAATTAAGTAATCATTAAGGTCCAGTGGTTTAAAAATAAAAATAAAAGATTATGTATGAAATATAAGATTAATGACTAATGTCTTTGATGTCCAACATGGATTAACTGCAGAAGTTCACATAGATGCAATTGTCCTTGTTAATTGGCTGATGAAGGCTTTTGTTGGCAATTAAACGATAGTCTTTGTATTCAATTTAGAGTGTAGTCCATCAATAGGCCGATGTGATGCAGGCTGAGATCAATAAGGTGCAATCGCAGTTCAACCTGGCCGGTAATTTCGGTGAGGTTCTGTGGGGTCCATCCTAAGTCCAAGATTCAGGCAGTGGCATATGAAGTATCTCATGTCTTACAGTTGGAGCTGGCATCAATTCATCCTCTGATGTAAAAAAAAAAAGAAAAAAAAGTGATGTCTGACTAGCACCAGCAGTTTGTCGTCATCACTCAGCGACACGTAGCAATGGAGTCCGACACAAAGCAGAAAAGGAGCTGGATCTGGCAGGCTCTGGTAACCTCAGGATATGAATCAATTAGAACATGGGAACAAATAGAATCATATTAGCGTAGATGCCATTAAATTTTATACAGCATTATAGATCATGATGGATGTTTTTGGTTCCGGCAGACCTAATTAAAGCAGCCTAATTGTGGGTTGAAGGATAAATTAGGTGTATGCCTGGCTAAATAGACTTAAACTGAGGAAGTGTGTCTGCATCTCGAACAGTGTTAGGGAGACTATTCCATAGTTTAGGAGCCAGATATGAAAAGCATCTACCTCCTTTTGTGGATTTTGATATTCTTGAAATTATTAGCCAGAATTTTGCAATCGTAATGAACGTGATGGAATATAGCGTGACAGAAGGTCACTTAAGTACTGTGGAGCTAGACCATTCAAAGCATTGTATGTAGTTAACAGAATTTTAAAATTAATACGAAAATTTCACAGGTAGCCAATGTAACTATGATAAAATTTATAAAAGTTTATTTACTGAACTTGCTGGACATCCTCACAGTAATGCATTACAGTAATCTAGTCTTTAAGTCATCAGCAAAAGAGAGCATGTGTCGTAATTTAGCAATATTTCTCAGGTGGAAGAATGCTGTTATACAAACATTGGAAATTAGATTTTCAAAGGACAGATTGGTATCAAATATATCAACTAAGTTCTTTGCTGAAGAAGACAACGTAACAGTACATCCATTGAGTATTTTAGCTGCTTATTTTTAGAGTTTTTTGGTCCAAACATTAGTACCTCTGTTTTGTCTGAATTGAGTAGAAGAAAATTTCTGGCCATCCAATCTTTGATTTCATTGATACACTCTGCTAATTTGGAGAATTTTGAAGTTTCATTGGGTTTAGAAGAAATATAAAGCTGGGTATTGTCGGCATAACAGTGGAAACTTATTCCATGATTCCTGATAATATCTCCCAAGCATGTTTAAGGAGAAGAAAAAGAAAAGCAGAATCCCTAAAAGCTCTATCCCTGTAGCGCTCCATACTTAAATTTAATTTGATTTGACAATTCCTCATTAACACATGCAAACTGATAAATAGGATCTAAACCATGCTAATGCAAGACCACTAATGCCAACATAATTCTCCAGCCTATTCAAGAGAATGTTGTGATCTATTGTGTCGAAGGCAGCACTAATATCTAAAAGCACTAGAAGAGATCAGACGATAAGAGCAAGTCATTTGTGACTCTGATAAGTGCAGCCTCTGTACTTATCTGATGAGGCCTAAAATCTGACTGAAATTGTTAATATATTCCATTACTCTTTAGAAATGAACATAGTTGGGAGGACACTACCTTGTAAACACAATCTTGTATTTTCGACATAAATGGTAGATTTTAAATTGGTCTGTAATTAGCCAATTCTCCATGATCAAACTACGGCTTCTTAACAAGCGGTTTGATATCTGCCATTTTAAAGTTTCTTGGGACATGTCATGAGGATAGTGAGGAGTTAATAATATTAAGAAGAGGTTCTGAGATTACTGGGAATACTTCTTTTAAGAGCTTAGTTGGTATTGGATCTAAAATATGTTTTGGCTTTTGATTTTTTACAAGTTTTGTAAGCTCTTCATGAACTATGACACCGAAGGATTGAAGTTGCTTGTGAGCAAAATTATGAGACACTGTTTTCTGAGATGCTATAACAATTGATTGCATAATAAAAATTTTATTTCAGATTATTTAAATTTTATAGGTAAAGAAATTCATGAAGTCATTACTATTGTGCTGCGACTGAATAGTTTTATTCCTAACAAATTTAGCCACTGTACTGAATAAACACCTAGGATTGTTGTGGTGATTTTCGATGAGTTTGATCAAATATTCTGACCTGGCAGCTTTTAGTGCCTGTCTGTAGCTACAGACACTATCCTTCCATGCATCGTAAAATACCTCTAATTTTGTATTCTTCCTCTTGTGCTCCATTTTCCATGCAGCTCTCTTGAGAGCATGAGTGTGATCATTATACCACGGTGCAATGCTTTTTCTTTAATTTTCTTTAATGAAGGGGGACAACTATACTTAAGAGTGCTAGAGAAGACTTTATTTATATTTTCTGTTATTTCATTAAGTTTTTCTACTAATGTTCTTTGACTTTTTGGCTTATTAAGTATGTGAGACAATTCTGGAAGATTATTATTGAAGCTATCTTTAGAATAGTTGTACCTGAATGATAGTGTGGTGTAGATTGAGTGACATTAGCTGATCGCACCAAACAAGAGATGAAGTAATGATCTGAGATCTGATCACTTTGCAGTAGAATTTCTATGATATCGACATCAAATATGACTAAATTAAATCTAGCATATGATTGCCGATGAGTTGGTCATGTCACATTTTGTCTGACTCCAAGAGAGTTGAGAATATCGATAAATGCTTATCCTTATGTGTCATTTTCATTATATATCTGAATGTTGAAGTCACCTACAATTAAAGCTCTATCTACAGTAACAACTAGATATAAAATGTTCAAATTCACCAAGGAAATCAGAATTAGACCCGTGTGACCTATATACTGTAGCAAGGGCAAAAGAAGACAAAAATTTTAAATTTTTTATTTATATCTGATGGTGTCACATTAAGCATTATTAGTTCAAAAGACAAACTTATATCCTGTCCTCTAAATTACACCAAAAGCTTCACTGTAAATTGTAGCAACACCTCCTCCTCGACACTCGAGGCTCATGTTTATAACAATAAACTGGGGGAGTAGATTAATTTAAACTAATCTATTCATCCGGTTTAAGCCAGGTTTCAGTCAAACAGAGTGCATCCAAACAATGTTCTGTAATAACAATTCGTGCTTTGGAAGAAAGAGATCTAATGTTTAGTAGCCCTATTTTTATATGATGTTTATCTTAAATTTTATTAGATTTTTTTTTAAAGTTTGACCTTATTCCTTATTTAGTTTGGGGAACAGACACAGTCTTTATATGACATTTAGGTGTTACAGTCTCTATGTGTTGTAGTTTATGTGACCTGTGTGACGTTTCAAGGCAGCTAGTAGACGTTCGGATTAACCAGTTCGTCTGCTTCTTGACCTGGGCTCCAGTTAGTCAAATACTATCATTATTAAGACTATGAGCCAAATTACTAGAGAGGAGAGCGACACCTTCCCTGGAGGTATGGAGTCCTTCTCTCTTTAGCAGGTCAGGTCTATCCCAAAAATCTTTCCAATGGTCTATGAATCCTATTTTATTCTTCAGACACCACTCAGACATCCAGCCATTCAGTGATACTAATCTACTATAAACCTCGTCATCACGAAGATCAGGGAGGGTACCAGAGCATATTACAGTGTCTGACATCGTTTTTGTGAGTTCACACACCTCTTTAAAATTAGCTTGTGACTGGTGAAGTCAGACATCATTAGTGCCAACATGAATAACAATTTTTCAACATTTATTTCAAATGAATAAAATGCACACAGTCAAGACACGAGATGTAGACAAAAAAATAAACGGTTGCGTGCGGTATAATACACAGATGAAACAGTAAGAAAGCCAAAAACACAAAGCATGAGGTAAAATAGCAAAGTATAAAAATTATGATCATATAATAATAAATATAAGCAATGCTAAGCAGGCAAGCAAGCTACAAACATTCATGCAGCGTGTAAAACTGCATGAGAAGTGTCTAATTCTTCAAGCTACAGAACCAAAGCTTGATTTGATAAAGTTAATTAATGCTAATATGAAATATTACCTACTGTATTTTTAATTTTTGTATTTTTTTTTGTTTCGTAACCATGTATATCATAAATGAGACAGGTACTTCTTATAGCAAAAATTTTACAAAACAGCAAAACAGATTTCTCACCTTCCCATATATTGTTACTGTAATATCCAATATTTGTGAAACTAAAATTTTTGACAGCCAGGCATGTGCTCTCCTCCAATGGGGTAGAAGTCAATGTGCCCAGGAGTTTTGGTCATTCCTGTAAGAAAATGTTACCTCCGACACACACACTTTCTTCATTTCTTTTTCGAGCAAATCATAGAGCTTGGTTTTATAATTTTAATACACATTAGTTTTAACACTGTAAATAAACAGCACAACAATGTGTTTATTTTTTAACTCTGTGATTGTATGCTGACTTTTCAGACTGATCTCAAACTTATGTGTGCAACACATTGCATACAATTAAAAAACAAGAATAAACACATTATTACTTCATAGCACCAATATTAAGGGATGATGGGGAGTGAGTCTGTGTGAAAGGCATCGACAGTGATGTGCCCCATCCTTATTGTGGACAGGGGTTGAAGGATGAAAAAAAGGGCACTGATTTATTTATTTATCTAATTTATTTTTGAATGAGGGGTAATTGTATATATTTAACAAATTTCTTTGCTTTTTTGAGTAATTAAATTTTTTTCTTATATTATATACTTACATATTATGCATATTTTTTAATTTTTTCCCCCTTTATCACATATTCTATTCTGTTATGTTTCTCAAAAAAGCAACATGGTATTACACTTGTTTATTTATTTATTTTCAGATATGGTCTGTGATAACCCCATGTTTTTGACATGTGTCATAGTAAAGCCATGGTATTTTTTAAAGTACCATGACAGTATCATGAAATAGAAATTCTCTTTCAAGGGCATAGTTAGGATAACTTTCGATTAGAATCTGCCCCCGATCTGTTGTTGCTCACGCTGTTAGTGGCACCTCCGCTTAATTTTCTTTAACACCGCAGTGATTCACAAATAATAACACATTATCACTGTTATTGTGAGCTATTTATGAGATTTTAATTTTGTTTTAAATATTTTAATTTAATTAATAAAATTTGTCACCTTTTTTTGGAAGACCAGAAAGGCACCTTTAGATTTGCGTCCCTCCTGCCCCCCTTCTGTGCATGTCACACGGCATCAACAAACTTGCCATCTGAAGGGTCCAAGTGGACAAGTTCAGGAAAGTAAAGCTCAGCTGGATCCAAGCCTAGGAGGAGACAAATCCTCACAAGAACTCCACAAAGCATTCTGAAAAATGTTACATGCCCAAATGCAATGTGAGAACATTGAACAAAACAAACAATCACGTCTTAACCTTAAACTTAAACCCTAACTTGACTGGACACCTGCGATTCTGCCCAATCCTGGTGTCCTATGTCCAAACTCTCCACCACAGTTTGCCTCCAGACTTTGCCCAATGATTTGGAGATTTTCTGGCATCTGATTAAAACTGTCCTGTGAGGCAAAAAATAAAACATTTATAACATTTATCAAATTGATGGATAAATGTTCAAACATTAGTAATGATATTGAGACTAATTTCATCCCATAATAGAGTACCAAATGATAGTTCTCAGGTCAAGCATTTCTCATAAATGGCAGGTTATCGCGTGTTTTTTTTAAAATATTGTCATTTTATACATTTTGCTATTTACAGTATCTGTTAGCCAAAACAACGGTTTTGTATTTTTATGTTATCCCTTTTAAATTGTTTACAGTTTCATGAATTGTTTTCTGTTTCATAAGTGATCATAATATAATATAATGCCTGTTTGCATTAAATGAAATATCTTTGGATGTTCAAATTATATTTAAGAGTACTTTTGTGTCTTAATAAAACTGTTTTGTTTTTTTATAATTTTTACTATTTAGTTTAACTATTTATGTTTTGCTGAAAAACCTAATTTACGATCTAATTGCAGGTTTCCATAACATAACATAGCATAACATAGCGAAACATTGACTGTTTGCATTAAATGAAATTTCTCTGGATGGTCAGAAAGATTTAAGAGTACTTTAATACCTTACAGCATACGTGTAATGTAATGTGTGAGGCCTCTAAATGGAAGCTGTAACCTTGAGTGATGTACTGTTTACTGTCTGTGTGAGTCTCCACTCTGATGGCAGATGTTGTGAGTTAAACGGTGTCTGATGTGGTCTGTTGTGAGACTTTATTCTACCTGTTTTAAAGGTGAAAACAAGGTGGAAATTAATTTGGTGGATCAACTTCATCATTCAACATGTAACCATATATTTATCTGAGGTAATTATGAGGATTTTTTGTTTCAACTTGCCTTAAATAGTACGATCATGTAGGCCACCTGATTTCCAATCACTCTGATGTTATTGGCTGCCTTTGTGGTGTCCGCCCACCAGTTTCCCAGACCACGCATATACAGTTCACATCTTCAGCTGTCAACATGAGCTGCATGCCAAAAGAGAGCAAAGGATTTGAAAGCACTACTAAAAGTGCACCCTGTCCAACATGAACCATTTTTGAAAAATGCATATACCTTACACATGTCAACATGCCTGTTCTCATCTCCTTTGTCAATATAGCCGTGGATTATAAATTGGGTCTTTCTGGTTGGCTTGTAATTGGATATTGCAATAAATTGCCTGTCTGCTAAAATTTCCTAAAAATGGGAGCGTTAAAAGATACATTACATATATATTTTATAATTTTCTACAGTTGTATCAAAACAGACAGCATTTGAGAGCTCTGCTTGCCTGATAGTTGTCGGGACGTTCTCGTGTGAAGAGGAGGAAGCAGGTACCAATCTTCTCAGGGCTCCACAGTAACTTGGATAAAGGTCTTTCAATAGTGTCTCCCCATGGTACAACATCAGAGAAACAGCCCAGGTTTTATAGCATACTGTACCTCACCAGATCAAATTAACATGACCAATAATATATCTATGTGTGGCTTACTAACTAAATGTCAGAGACGAAAAACATGAATCCATGTGTGACTTATTGTATGCTGCTTCAACAAAGCGGCTCACAAGTCCTGCAATGCCCAGCAGCCACATCTGAAACAATCAAAAGAAGAAAAAAAACTATCAAAAGAAACTAAAGCTTAAATACTGGTAACATATTTCCCCCCAAAAAAACCTACTTTGATGATGCCTAGCTTTGTTAGTTTGGGCTCCTTTTAAGCTGTGGGGCCCACAAATTGAGAGGGGAGAGAAAAGACCAGGTGAGGGGCTGAGCAGGTGGTGACCCATTCTGATATGCACTGCATTGTTAGCCTTAAAATGAATGGTAACATTTAAAAATATAAATCAGCGAGAAACTGCAAGGTAATATAATTATGAAATTGAGGCTCCAAACTATTTATCAAATACTCTATAGTGTATGAAACACTGCATCTTAACATGCTTTAAGGATCTTAAAGGGATAGTTCACCCAAAAATGAAAATTCTCTCATGATTTAATCACTCTAATGCCATCCCAGATGTGTATGACATTATTTCTTATGTAGAGCACACACACACACACACACACACACACACACACACACACACACACACACACACACACACACACAGACCTGATATCCTTGAAAAGTCAGGCCAGGGGTCAAAGTCCATGGTGCATAAACGGGATTTTTTTAATAATTTGTGTGTATTAATTAGTTTTAATGCTGTTTTGTCAACTTTTCATCAAAGTCTAGTGCACCAAAGGCAAAAAGATAAAATGATCAGTTCCACAGATGTGCATTAAATGTCATTACCAGTAGATGACAGCAGAGTGCATTAAGCCAACTCGCTCTCTCTGAATATTGTCCTCAGATATTTATTAACTAATAAAATCGAGAGAGTCATAATTAGAAGAGATGACTCAAACATTAACTAATTATTTTATTACTCACAATTTCAAGATTTGAATGTCTCCACCGTTTAGAATTCTTAAACATGGGACTCATTTGCATGTGGCGCCAGTAGGCTTAAATCCTTGAAGCCAACAGGATAAAGTTGGATGGTTTAATTATCTCTCTGTTATTGTATCTGTCGTAATGAAGGTGTATACGCACATAAACCCAATTATTTGCAAATGGTCAAGAGTAAATTAAAGTAAAACAACTGAGGCGTAGGCTGTTATTTTTACAAGATGAGATACCAAAATGACTACTTAGCAAGTGGTTCGCAAATCAACCCAAGATAATCCTGTTTGAAAACAACCTGTACGTATTTTTGTCACTGCAAGATGCTTGTGCAAGTACTGGTTTATAAAAGGTGTCTGGCGTATTATAGGCCAAATGGGTGAGGTCAACATCTCTATCAAGAGTCCAAATGTTTTGCCGGATGTGCATCGTATGTAGCCACACAATAGTGTTTTCATGAGTAAATACTTTAGAACTATTTCAGACTTGCACAGTTGACAGTATTTGAAATCCATGAGAAATAAGTGGCTACAGTATATCTTAATAAAGGTTAGGAAGTGATTTCAATTTATTTAGGCCATCGCCCGTCTTTGTTTTGCCCTGTTTGCATCGGAAATGCATCTTCACCTACAACAAAGTCTTCAAATGATTGCTTGAGAGGAATAAATGGTTAAAAGGCTGAGGGGAAGTGTACGAGATAACTGGCAGGTTCTTCTTTTGGATTTACCGCAGGAATTTTAATCCTGCTAACATTGGCCAATTACAGTTGAGTGTTACTATGGCATAGACATGGTCTTGAGGGCAAAAAGGTTTCAATTCAAACTTAAATGAAACACATGTGTACATGTAATCCACACATGATTGAACTGGGAGACAACTCAGTTCTTTTGTAATATACTGTACTTTAGGTTTACAAAATAATTTTGTGTTTTTTGTGTTTTGTTATCGTCATAGCAACATCAGTAATGATCCCTATTCAGTTGAGACAGGAGGGAGAGTGAAACTATAATTGTAAGGGAACAGCTAGCTTGTATGTATTCTCCCAGGAGCGAAATGGGTGTGTGACGTTGTGTGGTCTGTGAATTTACACCTGCCTCAGGCATCAGTGCGTGGGGTTACTCAAACGATTTCTATTGTATCCATTTTCTAAGTCTGTCTAATAGGCCAAAAAGAGGAATTGTGACTAATCATGTAATGGCAGATTATCACCTGCAATTATCAACGTCATTTTTGGGGATAAAGTCTTTTTAGACAAGAAGAAGTTTGGCTGTAAGCAGACTCAGGCTCAAGGTGTAATTTATAAAATCTGCCATGGTTTAAGAAAGGATGCAATGGGATTTTAATTTTAAAACAGAGTTTTAATGTGAATTTTCCAGTTTGTTGTTTGTTCGCCATCTATTTACCACAACTTTTCCAAGAGACATACGTATATTTTTACAAAGGATCAAGAAGCAAGTGTAAACAGAATTTCTTATTCAAGGGATGATACTTAAACAAAATTAACAAAATATCTGTATAGCCAAATACCTTAGAGTATTCACTGACCTAGCAGGGCATGTTGTCACAATGTGAACTTGCCATTCAATTTCCTGTATATGCTTTTTAGCACAATTTAAACAGTAAAACAGTTATGAAATATTTTT
The DNA here is from genome assembly GCA_032164185.1 of Moxostoma hubbsi. Lineage (NCBI taxonomy): Eukaryota > Metazoa > Chordata > Actinopteri > Cypriniformes > Catostomidae > Moxostoma > Moxostoma hubbsi. Next base: position 30,667,300 of record JAVLUX010000021.1, read on the forward strand.
AAAAAATCATAAATGTAATATCATGTTTTATATTGTTTTGACAAGAATATTAAACCAACACTTTTTCTGTTAAACTGTATATTATTGTGTATTCTGTCATAAAATGTGATTGACAGTTATGGTGAATGTATTTCTGTTTTGAAGGACGTGTTTGAAAACTAGATGCAAAACCAGAGAAAAGGGGGGTGGGGGGGTGGGTTCTCATTTTGATGGACTTTCATAATAACAGGAAGATTTCAAACAATCATTAAGTACACTTATCATTTGCCAAGTCGTGGAACAAGTATTATTGAGACAGGAGATGCAGCTTCTTCATTTGATCAATTTGTCTTATTAATAAGTCTGGAGAGTCAGCCAGGCAGATTTTAATTTCTTTAATCCTCATTTGGAACATAGTATAAAAAGACATGACATTTCTTCAGTCAATCTGTCTCTCTTTTTTTCTATTATTTTCAATACTAATTACTATTACAAAGGCAACCTGTTCAGGTTTTAATTACATTTATGCAATTTTCCATTTTTAATTTTATTTTAGTGCCTCTGACATGAATTCACTGTACCATGGACTGAAAAACAAAAGCTGAAATCTAATTAAACCATAGACCTCCAACAATATATGCAAATGACTAAACTGGGGCAGCAGTTCTTGAAATAAAATGCCATAGCATTTTGAGTGTCTTGTGTAAGTGATGAGTTTTAATAATAAGCTTTTCATTCTTTCAAAATTAGTCAGCCATGTTACAAGTTTCATAATATCTTGTTCTTGTAGTCCTTTAATGGTAGTTCATTCTTGTAATATTGCAATAATTTAAAAATCTGCCTGCAAACTATTTGATTTGAATTTATAATTATTATTTATGTTTTGTTGATCCCAACCACACCTTTCATAAGCTATAAAAATCATAAAATTGAAAAAAAAAAATTAAAACATCATATAAAACTTTAACTGTTTTTTTGAATGAGTCTTAAGAGATGAATACAGCACAATGCCATGAATGAAAATGTGTAACACTTTACAATAAGGTTGTATATATTAACATCAATTTATGCAATTGTTAATATGAAGAATCATTTCAAAACATTTTTTAAATATTGGCTTATATTAATTTATAATTATACAATTATAAATATGCAGTTTTATTTTTAATTTTTTATTATTAAAAGTTGAATAGTTTAACATTAGTAAATGCATTATGAACTAACATGAACTGACAATGAACAGAAGTATATTTATAAATTAGGCCTTACAAAGATTAATAATTTTTGCTCATTACTGTACAAATATAGTTCATGATACCTAATGAATTAACTAATGGTAACATCTAGAACCTTATTGTAATGTGTTACCTTTCAAATCTCTTTAAAGACTTTAAAACATCCTTTGTTCACACTGATTTTAAATGCATGGTACCTAGATCACTTTGAGAATGAGTTGGCGTTTGTGAATGTTTGGTCAAGTTGACCAATCAAGAGTCTTAAAATAAAAATCTATTACCAAAGTTTGAAGGTGCATTGATATCTCTGAGCTAGTCGATAACACGTGGTTTAAGGTTTTGAGCAGGTCATTCCTATTGTAAATGTGTTTTCAATATATAGAGAGGTAAACATAGTGGACTAGAGGATATTTACCCTCTAAAGAGATATTGATTTAGAGAGTCAGGGTGGATCGTCAGTGTGACCGTATACCTCCACATACACATCATTCAGTCACATAGATATACTCCACTGCCTTTATTGTGTAATCAACACATTTACAAGGGTGCCTAAATTCTACTTGAATTGCTAATCGGTCATGCCAGAAAGACTGTACTTTAATTTCATCATCACAATATTGTGAGCAGATCAAAACATGTTGTACTAGCATGGTTCATAGCTATACAATTGTCAGTCCAACTGGCAGCAGATAAGAATAACATCAGAAAAAAGTTTTCTCCCATATTTTACATGCTGCATGTACTGTACACTTTTTCAACATAAGTGAATATTTTCCTTTATTCATTTATTTAGAGGTAAAATTATGAATCTTGCCATGACTGTGATCATCCTGTAAAAGCATACATGCTTTAATTGTAACACTTTACAATAAGGTTGCATTTGCAAATACATTATGTATCATGAACTTATAATGAACAATGTTTTTTTTCAACATTTATTAATCTTTGTTAACGTTAGTTTAAAAAATACAACTGTTCATTGTTTGTTCATGTTAGTTCATAGTGCATTAACTAATGTTAACAAACACCACTTTTTCATTTTAAAAATGTATTAGTATATGTTAAAATTAACCAATATTAATATGTACTGTAAAACCTGTTCATTATTAATTCAAGTTAACTAATGTAGTTAAATAATATTAACAAATACAACCTTATTGTGAAGTTTTTATTTTTGTTGTTTGCATGAAAGTGGTATTTTGTCAAATATATGCAATTTATTACTAATTTTGTGTTATACAATGGCAAATTCAACTGTGATTTATTTCAAACAGGCATTTACTCTTTTGGTTGACCTGAGAGAATATGCATCTAAAAGTATAATGATAGACTGGTTAGTATGATTTTTTCTGTCGCTGTAAACCTGAGCTTGCTGTTGTGACTCTCTGGAGGGATGCCATATGCACACACACGTAATCTTGGCAGTATTCCCTCGGAAGTACGAGGCACGGCACCAAGAATTCCTCCCGTTACAGGACAGTGATTGGCGCTCGATGGAAGCCCCTCCAAGACTTTAGGTCAAACAGATCAGTGACAGGCCAAAAAGAACATCTATATCTCTCTATCTCTTGCTCTCCCGCACTGTTGGTTCTGTCATATAACGTTGCCATGGATCTGCGGTTGCGTTGCTATGGTGCCACAAGGAAAATTTTGCGTTTGACCATGTTGGTCTTGGCCAATATCATTTGCCAATCCCGAAAGTCATTTGGATAGTGAATGAACACTCGGTCAATGTCATTTTCTTTCAAAGAATGGGTTATTCATAAAAACAAATTATCGTCTATTTTAGTTTTAATGAGACAAAGCAGGCTACACCAGGAAAAGCTTGTTTTATAACAACTGCACTCTTACATACATTATATTACAGTCATAGACTCCCTTTTTTAGAACACCACACAAATCTATTTACTCAATGGCTTTTTAGTTAAATCTTTCTTTAAAAAAAAAGGAACAAAAAAAAGAAAAGTAAAAGGTCCTAATTGTCTGTTTTCTGATAGAGCTTTTATGTACTTATTTTCTTTTCTTCTGAAACTACTCACTGCTAGGGGTTGTCTTGTCATCTTACAACAACCTTTGACCCTTGACCTCTGACCTTGGGTGAATGGAATTCACAACAAAGATTAAAATTCCTTGAGGAGGTACATCATGGTACATCACTTTAGGCTCTTCTCTTGTGGAACATCATAAAATACTAAATTTTCAAGATATTATTATCACATACAATACAGAGTCGATTATGTACACCCTCTCGCCTGTACCAGTATCACATCATCTGCCTAGGATTGATGATGATGATGGGTTATTTTTGCCTTGCAAGGTCTTCCCATTAGCGCAGTGAAAGTATTTAGGTCCTTTTAGTACTTCACTCTAATCATGCAGTGGACAAAAGCTTTTAAACAGTTGGTCGGTTCAGCAACAAATTCTCTGCATGTTCAAGCATGAGTTCTTTGAGACATGGTCCATTGTGAGGTTAATTCTCTCTTTTCCTCGTGAGGCCTCTTCCTGTAGCGCTCGGCCTTTTCAGAAAACCACATATTTTTTAAAACAAGTGCGCATTGCAGGGTGATGCCTCAGAGTCAGATGTGGGTTTGGCTAGACAAGGGCTTAAAGTTTGGGTTGGGGTTGTATAGGAACAGACACAGAGACTTCATACTGGCCGGTCCACAGCATACTGGCAGGGGCTTAAGTTGGACACAGGGTTCTGCACGGCCGGGTAAGCAAAGTTGGCGTGCTGTTTGGCCTTGAGCCGAAGGCTGGCCAGACTGGAGTTACAGGTGTCTCTGTACATGTACGGGCTGGCCGTGGTGGCATAAGGACAGGCAGCTGCTGATACGGCTGCAGAATTGAGGGTGGGGCTGTTCAGGTTGTTCAGGTTTCCCAGGTTGTTGAGGCCAGAGCCGGGCACCCCTGCCACTGCCGAGGGCACCATAGAGGTGGCCATGTTCATGGAAGGGATGGAGCTGGGTGGTGAGAACATGGGCTGGGAGGACAGGGGACCTACATTCATGGAGTTAAAGAAAGGAAAGCTTTTGGCTGACAAGGGGCTGCTGGCCAGGCTCTTAGTTGCCCAGTTGTTGTAGGAATAGCCTGAGTACATGTCATCGTACGGCTGCATGAGTCCATTGAACTGTGCACCAAAACCATTCTTACAAAGCTCAGCTTGCTGGTTCCTTTCTCTCTTCCTCCATTTGGCACGCCGGTTTTTAAACCACACCTGTTTTAAAGACAAAGAGGAATGCGTTAGAAACTGTGCAGTTTACTGACATGTTCAAAGTACAGTATCAGTAAAGTTCATTCAACGAAAATTCCCTTCTACATTTTTTGAACATCCTTTTTTATTACTGTATTGTAGTGTGCTACTATAACATGCCTAACTCTGACACTGGAAATTTAATATTTAGATTTTCTTATTATTAGATTTAAACAAGAAAATTTCTACCTGGCACAATTTAACTGCTTGATTTATTAAACTAATTTATTCACTTAAAATTAGTTTTCTTTGTGAGAAATGTCATTAAAGAGCTTCCCTCACATTTAGTCATTTTAACATCCTATTTTTAGGGGATATTGGGTGGATTAAAGTTTTAATGGAAACATTTTATTTATATATTTAATTTAGCTCTCTGTTAAATTTCTACATTTGTTGCATTGTAAATCTTTTCCTTTTAAAATTTAATAGACTCCAATTAGCATATAAAATAATGCTTTATGTTAAACATTTGGAACATCAATACCTTCCTTGTTGTTATAGTATCAACTCTAATACTCGTGACAGATTAAGTTAGTAAGCACTTATAACAAATATGATAAACATTTATTTGTGTTTCTCTCAACACTGGGCCATTGCATGTCACAGATGATTGATATTTATCAAAATTAACAGATTTAAATTTATTTAAATTTAGTTATTTTTGTTATATAAGTGTCTCATTAAAACTGAATTGTAAACTTTTTACCATGTCATCTTCATTTATTTTTGTTACCTTTCAAATGCCTTTTATGTATAGATTTCCACCACAACAACAATTCTGCCCCCTAATAATTGAATAATAAATAATACATTCATGAAAGTTCATGTATTTGTTCAGTGAGTCAACAAAAGTGTCAATGAAGAGTGCTTGGAATAAAAAAATGAGACAAATGACTGCAAAGCTTCAAACTTTAATTTTGCCAAATTATGCAAAAAGTGTAAAAATATTATTTAATTGTGTGCAATTAGAATACATACAATGTCACTTATTAAATCAGCAAAGGAAGCAACCATTTTATATATATATATATATATAAAGACTTTCCATCACAGTAATTTCATGACGGAACTCTAATAAATACAATACAGAATTTGAGATGTGGTGGAAATGACACTTTGGTGGGAATTTTCACAACTTTCCGAAAAAATTACAAAAATGACATACATCTCCTGCGATGTATGTACATACACTGTTGGACATTGTAGACAAATGTAAAAAATTTTTGAGAGCATGTATAATTTTTTAACATAACTTTACTTTCTAAATTCACAGTGCTAAAAGCGCACGAAGTTCAAGAAACACGCAACATGGGTATTATGACACAAAGTTAAACTACATTAAGAGACTTCATTACCACTGTGATGATTGTCTCCACATACTGTATTTTAAAAAAAAATAATCTCACATTGTAATTGTCTTAAATGTCATTCATCCTGTTTTCTGGGAATATTTAATGTCATCTGTTATCCAGCATACTGTAAATGATAGCAGTTTATATTGGGAGAGAGGGAATACCCTCCTCTGTGAATGTTCCACTGACACTTTGGCAATGGTGTTTAAAGCCTAACCGAAATAACTGAATGTCAAATATAGATGGATGGTCAGTGTGTTCCTCCCCATAATGATTCAGTCATTTATTTTGGATTGAATGAATTGAATGTCCTTCTGACCCCCCATCTTCAAAGTTTTGTCCAAGGATGTTTTTTCCAAAAGAATGGTGTGGAAATTACGGTAACACTTTACAATAAGGTTCAATTGGTTAATGCATTAGGCATCATGAACAAACAATAATCAATATATTTTTACAGCATTTATTACTCATTTTGTTAGGTCATTCAAATACAATTTTTCATTTGTTAGTTCATAGAGCGACTAATATGTTAACTTTTGATTTAAAAAATGTATTAGTATATGTTTAAATTAACACTAAGGTTAATAAATGCTGCAAAAGTATTGTTCATTGTTATATAATTTTGACTAATGTTGTTAACTTATGTCAACAAATGAAACCTTATCATAAGGCGTTACCAAAATTATGTAGACAACCAAGCAAAGGAAGCATCATATGGAGAAGAAACCTTCATTTATGTGTGGTCCATCCCGGAGGGTTTTAATGCAGCCTGGGTCAGCCTGGCATTAGGTCAGGGCCATGATTTAGGGTTTGTGAGTTTATTAGGAGCACATACTCTTTCAATTGCATAAATCAATATGACAGCATAAGCATGCGCAATATGTGGCATATGGTTCCAGCTAGGATTAGTGGCATGCATGCACAGTTCAGGAGACCACTGATAGACATTACGATATAGGGGTATCTCTAACTCTGTTGTTCTTTCAAAATAACAACCAAGACTGTGTGCTATGTGACCTTTCCTCTGTCCAACATGAATTTGATCTATTAGATGTGAGCCAGCCAAGGAGGTAGCAATTGCATTGTCATCCATCAGAATGGGAGCCCACCTGCTCCCTTTTATGTTGCTCTTCACTGACCAAATTTTACAGGGAGTTTTTTAAGATAAGTTACATCACAAATTTCAATATAGCTGCTGTCTAGTCGCACAGAAAATCCCAGAGTCAATACCAAGCTGATGTCTAGTATTTAAGTTCTTAAATATCCTGGAATAGCCCAGACCTATGATTTATGTCATATGGTTCAAAAGAGCACCCATTCATTACACGCAGTATCCAAATTCACTACATTGACAGCATAGTGAGCATAACTGCTGTGCTTATCCTTTTTAACCATCTCTTCATGAGTCAGACTGTCTACAGCAATGGCACGTACCCGTACTCTTGCCTCTGTGAGGTTGGTCCACACAGCAATCTCCTCTCGCGTGCTCATGTCAGGATAACGGTTTCTCTGAAAGGTGGCTTCTAGTTCCTGGAGCTGCTGGCTGGTGAAGTGTGTTCTTTGCCGCCGCTGCTTTTTCTTCAGGGAGCCGTCCTCTGGGTTTGACTCATCCGTGTGGTTCTGATGAGACTTCTCTGTATCTGTGCAGTCACACGGAAGAGCATTGGTTAAACAGTAGATACACATATGGCTACTTCCCACTTTACTCACGCATCATGCATTTGAGCACATGTGTGATATACAACAAAAAAGTTGTTAATTTCTGTTTGACTTAAAAAAAAAGAACAAGATAAACTGCTGGGGCAAAATCTTCCCTCTGTGGTGTAGAGTTCTACAAATTCGAGACCCCATAATGGGCTAAATTAGCAGGCCACATAATCCTGGGATCAGCCATTAGTGACAGGGCAGGTTTGGGGCTGTTTGGCAAGAGCTTAACTCTCTAGGAGCAGTTCTAACTCATAAGAAAGCGTTCCAGGACTCCACAGGGCCTCAAGGATAACCAATAAGACATCATCACACTGCCATCTGTCAGTGGACATCCCACTTAAACACTTACTACTGTATCTCATCTGCTATTCAGAACCCTCAAAAATAATTGCTATCCTTCTATTTGATTAAAGAGTAGCATGTATTATAATAACTGGACTCTGATGGAGGACAAATTGCTGAAATCAACTAAATTATGGATCTTCTTTCAATGGACTTTGAATCCCGATACTACTCATTTTCTTCAGTCACTTTAGCCTATTTACTTTGACTTACTGATTTATTGTTCAGTTTTAGTTCATTTGACTGTTAATCTGAAAATAATAGTAAGATTAAAGTAAAGTTTTCTGTGAAAGAGATAAAGGCTCGTAAATATGGATTTAAATTCTGCCGAAAACAGTTGACTGAAATTAAACTCATTCATATTATTCATTCAGTAAACACGTATATTTTAGGATACCGGTAGTTACTTTTTATTATTTTATCCCATTTTATCCCTATAATGTTTTGTTCAGACTGACTCTTTTATACTGTTGTTTAGTCCCAAGGACCTCTGTGCATTGTATAACCTATGTGTAAAAAATAGCTAATAATAGTAGCCTAATTTTGAAATGAATAGCATTTATACTTCTTTATACATATTTATGACTTTAGATACAAAGAAAACGAAAAATAAAAATATACAAGTATTTAATTAAAAGAAGTGGAAACATGACCTTATATTAAAATGTAACTTTGTGTTTAACCTCAATGCATGCACTTTCAGAAAAAAAGTAGTTGTGTATCTATGGAAAGAATATAAAATTAAACTAAATGCTAAGCTGTATCTGCAACGCACATCCGTTTTAATTTGCGTTCTTTGATTGGATCTATTTTGAAATGTTTTTAAATGTATAGAAATGCATCTAGAAGCGGAAACTCACTTTTCTAATTGGTTGATTATCTGATTTGTTTATTATTTCTGATTTCTGAAACTATACGTCCGGCTAAATAGTGACGACAGTCTCGAGCTCAAATATCTGTTGATGGGAACTGCTATCATTGTAACAAACTTTAAATACGTTCAAACTATAGACAGACATTGGCCAATTGTTTTAAGCACTAAAAATAAAATGTTTGCATTTTTTCAAATGCCTTCGCTGTGCGTGTTTAAACGCTACTGTCACGTGGTATGTTATTAATTGAACAGACAGGCCATAGCTTTATTAACAGTAAAAACAATATTAAGACAATTCACTGAACTCAGATTTCCTTTTCTTTTGAGGACTGTATAATCACCTGACGTGCAGTATCTCAGTGCCCATCATGAATATTGCATACATCCCCTGCTCTTTCCGTTCCAGGTGTTTAGGTTTATTCGCATAGGCCTACTACCTTTAGTCATTTGGATATCAAATTTGAGGCACAGGAATTAATTATTTATGCACCCATCCTTTAGCACGTGATTTGGGTAATCGGGCTCATCTCCTACACATGACTACTGTCATCAATGCACAGTGTACCATGACTATCCATCATCTGTAAATCGTAGGCTTCAGGATTCAAATAAACCCAGCTTATTCAAAACTAAAGCCAAAGATGCGGCGCTCTATTAAGTCGCCCATTTCAGTTTGAACAAGAGTACAATGGAAAATGTATTTATTTATTTTTTAAGTGCCATAAAATTCACAAGAATGTGTTCATACAAAGATAATCAAGACTGGCAGCTGGATCTGGATTGCATACTGGGCTACACAACTGAAAGAGTTTAAGTGATTTTTTTTATTTTTTAAATAAAAAATAAAAATGAAGATAAAAAATAGCCTGTAAATTTAAATCATATTGGTTAACAGTTTTAAGAATTAAGCATGATTTTAGCATACTTTGTATGAATGTATGATTGGCTCTAGGCCTACATGAATATGAACTGACCACTGTTGTCTTGGCCTTTGCATCCTGGGTCGTGTTGAGGAGTCCCGGAGTCAGAGAGAGACAGTGCCGGGCTACGAGCCTCACTGTCCGTAAGAAGGTTAAAATCCATAACCTCGACCACCAGGCTCTGTGATAGGGAAAGTATCATATTTACACGAATGACAATTCATCTCAACGATTCACACAAGCTGATGCCAGAAAAAGGCTCATAGTCTACACATGACACTTCATTGTTTACTCAGGATTCTGTGGCAGCTTTATCACGTTACAATGAATGGATTTGATCTGTTCAGGATTGTTGTCTTTAAATAGTGCCTAATATTCCATGAAATTGCATTGTGGCTTAGGAATTAAAAAAAAAAAAAAAAAAAAAAAAAAAAAAAGTAGGCTACAGAATAAAGTTAGCCTATGTTGGGATCAGATTTCCATATATTGTTTATCTAACATTATACGTAAATAACAACAGTTTAAGCCCAAGTACAAAACAAGTGTGGTGTCTAGCTATTCAAAAGAAACAGCACGCTATTAGGCTACTTTTCTAATAATAATATTGTTAACTTCCCTGAGCAAAAAAAAAAAAAAAAAAAAAAAAGAACAAAAAAAGAAGAAGAAGAGCGCTACCACAACAAAAACATATTCTGACTATAAAAATCGAAACAAATATTTCGATTTATTTAGACCAAATTATAAGAAGTAGAAATCGGCTTCATTTGCATGGTTTCATCACATCAAATGAGATGTAATAAAAATGTCCGGCGCATTTGCTTTGTGCTGCAAATCTCCAAAATGTCAAGGTTCATTCGTTTACAACTGTACCTCTCTGTGGCACTCTGAAGAAGTTTTGAACTTGGCTTCATCACGGCCAGCTCTCAAAGGCTTTGTTACCAAAAGCTTTAAATAACCGCCTCGTAATAGAGCCTAGAATAACAGCTTGTTTATTTATATAACGGCAGTTAACACCTTAAATACGGAGACACGATCACTCTCTTACAGCGTTTTGAATCTGTGATGAGACTGGCTTAAGCGTTAAAGTAGGTCAGAATTCATCAAACGGATTCCGAAAACCGCAGCGCTCGCCCGAGGAGAGATTGAACGCAGAGTCAGACTCCGCCACATGCGATTTACTCCCCTTGTTTATATGTTGATAAGATTCCAGTTCTCTTGAAAAATTCATGCATTGTTAAAATTGTGAAGGTTTGACCAATATAACCTTGTGGATAAAACGAGATTCCTCTGCCACTTTTCAAAATAAGATGTTACATTCACATTTTCTTCACGCATTCGCACTCGCAACATTCTCTTGTTGAAATTATTTTTTATTACTTCATACAAGTATCCAATCAAACAAAGCACGTCCCGAGCACGTTCTTCACCTTCCAACAGCAACAACAACAACCAATCCATTCATAGAGAACGTTTTCATTACCGTACGTCAGTTGGAGCTACACAAATGCTATATGAAATAGTCCAGAATGGATCATTTTTATAATTAATATGAAAAAAGTATCTCAAGCATAAGGAGAAACATGGTCGGGTGTCCCGAAGCACTAAGTAAAACGTTAGTGGCATGTAAATTAAACAAATTATAATCTCTACTGCACGTTCCCCAAATGCAACGTTATCTAGAACGTAAAAATCGCTCCTGAATCAACAAGAGGCTCGGACCACTCCTAAATCCATTACGTGCAACTTCATACGACACAACATAAACTACATTAATTATTTTTGATACTTGCAAAGTCAACACAATCTCTGAGAAAAACATGTTGGTTTAAGAAGAAAAGAAGAAAAAAGCGGCTTTTTAAACATTATTCGACTCTGTGCATGACACTGGATATCCCTGAATTTACATCACAAGGTTGGCCTATCATTATGTAGCATAACTAATTGCAATATAAAGAAAATTGGCTGAAACTTTATTAAATCACAAATATGGCAGCAGTCACATAATGCTACAAGCTTGTACATTGCTTTGACATCAAATTAGATGAATGCACCAAACGTTTCTTTATGACGTTATAGATGCGGTAATTGCCATCTGTGTTTCACACGTTTGGAGATAACATATAAAACACATCGTCACACGCCCACTTTATTAACCTCTGTAGTAACATTTTTGAAACTCTATAGTTTTAATTATTTATTTTCCTATATCCAGTGAAGTTTATATTTGTCAGTTTATGCCTCGACAAGATGGCATTCATTTCCATTGAAATTCCCATTGAAGAGACAAACTCCTGGATATTTTGGGCGAAAGTTTTGGTCTGATTTCAGCACCTTTGCACCCGACAGCTGCAGTAACGAGGCAATTAGTTCTAATTAATATGATTTATGAAACATCATAAAACGAAGTAAGTTAAAACGATATTAAAAGTGTGATTTGCAACTTTTATCGGGAATACCAGCCCAAATCCAGACGAGCTTTAGGAATTCCAATGAACATTTATTTACACATTTTTCCATAATTATCTGAACACATTAAATATTTGAGCAAAAGTCAATTAAATTAATTGAAAATCAGCCTGGTATTTGAGACAATAATTCAGTGGAATATTACAGAAACTTATGTAAATATATTTGAAAAGTAATTTCACAACTTGATAGAAAACCGCATTTCCAGAGCATCATTTAACATTTCTTTTTTTTCTTTCTTTCTCTCTTTCTTAAAATATTTTAGGGTCAACATTATCCAAATTATATGTAAAATTAATAAAAGTGGCAAAGGAATGGATTCTTCCAAGCATAGTAAGAAAACTGATTTCAAAAGCAGACCATGCTAAATCATACAATAATCAGTATTCATAAGGTGATACTCATGAGATTAACAGTGAGGATAAATAACAGATGAAGATACAAATATGGCTGATTTGGAAAGCTTTCTGTCAAAATATTCAAATAGGGTCTGCCTTATTTCAGGGCCCCAAAATCACATTTCCAATCAAGTTGTCAACTAGATGATGAACAAATAATTATCAAAATCTTTGATATTACACACGGTGAAAGATTATGTGATGTATGTTCAGCATTTCAAAATCTGTATGCATCAGAAGTTATCATATGACCTAAATTAGTCACACATACAACTTCATGTGTTCATGACAATTAATGCTTCAGACTGTTAAGTGCATACTAAATACTGTACAAATGCACATCCATAAACTGAATAAAATTAATCCATAAGAAGAAATATATGCTTCACAAAAGCAATTTTTTTCAGTGTGCATGCCATCTGATTGTACAGATTCTGAGGTGCTAAATGTAATTAAGATAACAATTTAAAAAGATACCTAATGTTTACTTATAGACCTCATTTGTTTTACTTGTATATTCTTGCCTTAATTTATTCGACAACCAAAAGTCACTTTTTAAGGTCAATATAAAGAATACATTCTATAAGCACATCTCTTCGAAATCTAATAAAAGTGAGTACAAGTAACGTCTCTTGTAAATGCAGCTGGCTTATGAGTAAGGTACAGTATCACAAGAATGCTGAATTACAATCAGAACTACAGATATACTTTAACACATTCCCAGAGACTTTGAGAAATGGTTATCTGTCAGGTAGCTGCTCAGGTGCTGTTCTCTTGGCCATGGGTGACGTAAGCAGGTTATTTCATCCTGAGCAATTTGTCAGTTTTCCCCAGGGAAGAGCAGCATTATTACATTTCAAACTCTATCAAGGGTCCTCTAAGGATTGGAGGCCAACAAGGCAAGTGATCAAAGACTCAAAAACCCAAACCCAAAGACTCAAAACGGAAAGAGACCAGGTTTTTCAAAAGTGTCTTGGTTCATCTCATGGTCATGTATTGAATAGTATCTTAACTGATCTCCACTGACATGCTAAAATGGTAGTTACAATGCCAGATGTTTTTCCAGATAATTTTAGAAAGCAAATGTGTGTGGTGTTTAATGGGCAGAGTTTGAGTGTTTATTTGAATTATTAAAATATTTTCTGTGAATATGGCCCAAGCCTTCATGAAAGCCATGAATGAGTGACATCATGACCTCTTAGGGGGAAAAAATGAATGCTGTCTCAGAGATAATTGAAATTGCTCAGGGAATATATCACTGTAGGGTTTGTGTTTATATTATACACGACATAGATCTCATTAATATATATATATATATATATATATATATATATATATATATATATATATATATAATAAGAGAAGAGATAATGGAGGTAAAATCCTCTCGTTTTTCGGAAGATTGGTTGGTCCATCTGTTGGTCCGTCAGAGTCAGACAGCATACATTTCTACAGGCTGCTGCATTATCTCAGGAATTATTCATAAACGCGTTTGGAATTAATTCCTTGGATTAAGAGTTGATTAAGATGTGTGTCACTTTGCTGTCTGAGAACTTATTAAGGGCCCACTCGAGCCGGCGGCAGATGGAATTTCTAGCCAATGTTTGTAGATGTTAATTTCTCCCCTCCTAACAGCCATTTGCATTTGCCTGTGTATGTCAAAGTGCGGCTTTTCCTACACGCAGAACTCCAAATATCCGTGTACAAGGAGACGCTCATCTCAGAATAAGATCGGTCATGTTTATTAGATAACACACTACACAGAATTAATCATTCGACTGATATACAAATGCTTTCGATATTTAAATGTTTTTGATGAACATTACCTTTCCTAATATTTTAGGTAATTGATTGTAAGCAAAATGTAAAGATAAAAAAAATGCTTGCGTTTTAATAAGATTTCTTATAAATTAAGGCTGCCTGTATTTATTATTTTTATCATCATCATCGTTATTATTACTATTACTACTGCTGCTACTACTATTATTATTATTATTATTATTATCATTTTAGAATTATGGCCAAACACACTGGACTATTTGGTTTAATCTCTCACCATTTGTTTTTTTATTTTGACAAATAATTTATTTCTTCGACATGCTTACTAAGCGTTTTTATTTGTTTATTCAACTTTTTTTAATATAGTTCTGCAAAAAACAAAAACAAAAACAAGGATTCGACAAAATAAAACTCCAGTTTAAATATCGAAACAATACAAATTAAGACAAATGAGGGAAAAAAATTATTAATTAGCCAAATGATCATCTTTTAATACAGGCTACGCAATATTTTTGATACTATGGCAAATAAAGAAAATAATAAATAATATATAAACTTTTGCTAATCTTGTTTGGCTATTTAATTCTATGTTTTATAGATGAACAGTTGCGTTTAACTGAGTATTTTGCATCGTGGTCACTGCTCACAAAAGAAAGGTCCCTAATCACAATTAACTTAAACATTTAGATTAATAAATAACATTTTGGCAGAACAGCTTCGTAAATGTGAGTTTTATGAACCGAACTGCTCTAAAATGTTCTCTGGGTAATCTCATAAATCATGTATTTTTAAAGGAAATATGTGAGCACAATGCTGTTAAACAGTGCAGATAAATAAATAAATAATAAATAAATAAAATAAAAGGGGAGTATTTTTCTACGAGGCTCATGCTGCTTCGACCACCTGCCACCTATCAATTTAGGCATATCACGTAAATGTCCTGCACTCTATGACGAACAATCCTTGAAAACAGAGGTCATGTGATAGGCAGCATGGTTAGATAGGGAAATACTATGGAGGAGGTTAATTTAATTGTTGTTGTTTTTGTAATCCAGTATTTAGGTTAACAACAATTGTAATATGGCTATTATTTGCTTTATACAGGTTTTTTTAAAAATTGGCGAGATGAGGGAACAAAGTTTGAACTAAACGCAGATAATCCCATTCACAAGACGATTTAAAATTATAAACCAAATCAATGAAAAGTGTTATAACACAATTATTACCAGCCATTATCATACCTTAAGGAGCTACTATTACTCTTCTGACGAATGAAATTATTTGAGTTATTGTAGCCTATTCAGACATGATAATATTGTTGACTTGAATAAACCAGAAAGGCTTATTTAGATATTAGCACATGAAGCATGTTTGTAGGTTTTCATATGTAGACACGAGATTGGATATTTGAAACACAATATAATTAATATAAACATAATCTATTAATATAAAGTAACTCTAGAGATATTGCGCTGGACTTTGAACCTTTCGGCACAGCCGGACGTCATCACATCAACTTCAGCACGATGGAAAAGCGACGCATTTTAAATCGTCTTTGTTGACCCATCATGGTCTCTTCTCTGTCGAGGGTCAAAACTGATGTTCATGAACTGTAAATGTTGCGCTGCGGTTCTTTTTGCCCAAAACGACATGTCTGGATTGAGGTAGTCTGATTTTTGTGGGACTGAAAGAAGACAACATCTTCACAGCTCGAGAGCACATTTCACCACAATGACTTTTATCTACTTACATGAAATCCCGGTCAAGTGGAGGTAATCCTCGAAAAATATACTACTTTGTCGTGCGTTAGCTTCTTTCCTGAAAGGATGCAGTCGTCATGTAGAAAGTTCCTTAGGGTGACATGAAAAGAGACAGTTTCCCCTCTCGCTCGGTGTTGTCTGTCATAAGTTTTAGCGGCGAGTGAAGGCTTGAACCTCATGCGGAGAAGGACTGACTTTACGCTAAATATCTTGTGCGACAGGTCCACGGCAGAAAGGAATGCCCGCCCCTGGACTCTCTCTCTCTCTCTCTCTCTCTCTCTCTCTCTCTCTCTCTCTCTCACTATACTATACTATATATATATATATATATATATATACATATACATATATAGATATATACATTCTCTCTCTCTCTCTATACTATATATAAATATATATATATATATATATATATATATATATATATATATATACACATTCTCTCTCTCTCTCTCTATATATATATTCTCTCACTCACTATACTATATATATATATATATACACATACACATTCTCTCTCTCTATATTCTCTCACTCACTATACTATATATATATATATATATATATATATATATATATATTTATAAATTCTCTCTCTCAAGATACTATACTAATATATATATATATATATATATATATATATATATACACACACACACACATTCTCTCTCTCTCTCTATATATATATATTCTCTCTCACTCTCAAGATACTATACTAATATATATATATATATATATATATATATATATATATACATTCTCTCTCTCTCTATATATATATATATATATTCTCTCTCTCACTATACTATACTATATATAGGCTGTATATATATATTCTCTCTCTCTCTCACTTTACTATATATATATATATATATATATATTTTCTCTCTCTCTCTCATTTAATTTTATAATAAAATCCTACAGAGCAGAAACACGTGTATAACATTAATCAACAGATTTAAACTGTGGATATTTAGAACACAGTAATTAACAAATAAAAAAACGAATGCATTGTATGTAAATATTTTAAATCCCATGTAACAGATCCACAGTAATATACAGTATATGTTATGAAATAATACAAGAACTTATGTATACATTTAAGTGATAAAGTTTGGTTTAGTGGCTCAGAGTGTGATCTCTCTCCTAATATGATTTGAATTTGTTACATTTCAGGCAGTTCACATATTTCAGGTATAGATTCACTGCTTTTATGCCTCATGGTGTAGTGTTTGATGGGGGCTTGATATAAAGTGTTTCCAAAATGTTATAGATCGCTTTTGAATGTGTAAAATTAATGGATATCTGCCTAGTTCGGCTCAGCGTGCATTTTCTTTTGGTCTCTTAAAACGTTCCTACAGAATTCTGTATGGAGTGTCTCAACAGGGTGTTTATCCCATTTAGTGAAGTTGTGACTACAGAGGAGTCTGTAGATCTCACATCCATACAGTGCAATGGGTAGCAAATATTTTGTTCCAGGTTTTGATTGGGATTTCTATGTTATGAAATGTTCTTAAATGGCATAGACTGCTTTCAGTGATTTCTCCTTCAATGTGATAACAGCCAGAACAAAGCCACCTGATGCGCTCATTTTTAGTCCAAGATAGATGTAATTTAGTTTGTGTTCTAGGGTGGTGTTGCCTAGTGTGAAAATATAAGTTTGGCTTTCTTTTTGAAAAATCATAATTTTGATTTTAATAGGATTGGCCCAGTTGAGGCAATACTGCCGGAGCAGGTCTAGGTGCTGCTATAGACATTAGGCTGTGGGTAACAGCAGCACCAGATCATCTGCATACAGGAGAAACTTCACTTCTGTGTTGTTTAGGGTGAGGTCAGGAGCTGCAGATTGTTCCAGTGTTGTTGCCAATTCACTTATATAAATGTTAAAAAGAGTGGGACTTAAACAGCAGCCCTGTCTCACCCCATGGCCCTGTGTGAGGTAATCAGTTCTTTTGTTGCCAAGTTTTATAGCACACTTATTGTTCAAATTAATTGAGTTAATGATATCATACACTTTACCACCTACACCAGTTTGGAGAATTAGTATAGTCCTTCATGACAAATGGAGTCGAAATTCTTTATAAAATAAAACAAACATGCAAAAATATTAGATTTCTGTGTTTGGTGAACATGCTTATCAATCAGAGTGTGTAGCATATAGATATGATCTGTTGTGCAGGAGTTTAGTAGAAAGCCAATCTGGTTTTTACACAGGACATTGTGCTCTATAAGGAAGGCCTGTATTTGGGTGTTTAGAATACAGCAGAACACCTTCCCAGGTTACTGCTGACACAGATGCCCTGGTAATTGAAGGGGTCTGATTTGTCTCTGCTCTTATTCCCTTGTTCCAGATTTCAGGAAAGTGGCCAGTTTGTAATATAAGGTTGAATAACTTAAAGTAAAGTAAAGCAATTTGTAAGTCAGGTGAGCTGTTTTTGAGCATTTTTGTTCTAATTAATTCAGGACCATGATTTGCTATTTTGTAATTTTTAAGTGTATGTGTCAGTTTTTTTTTTTTACTGTGAGGTTGTAATCTAGAGGGTTCTGGCAGTCTTTGATTGCTGGTTCTAGCATTTCAAGCTTGCTCATGGTCAGTAATTGGTGGGGCGATAGACTAGTTGATGGGAGCTCTTTGTAAAAAATTTAAAAATATTTCCAGATATTTCTGTTTGATATAGCTATGTCCTTATTTTTGGTTGTATTTAAATTATTCAGTTCTATTTCTGCAGAGTTGATTGTGTTGATGTATTTGGCTTTCAATAGTCAATTTAGCTTTCCTTCATTTCTATTAGTTCACAAAGGTTATGATCAGTTATACTGTGATTGTGGCTTCTTTTCAGGAAAATGTTAATTTGGCAATGATCTGTTAAGTATGTCTGTGGTCTGACTGTGAAAGCACTTATATAGGAGGGGTTCATGTCTGTGATAGAATAATCAACAAAACTTGGGCCAAGAGCTGAGCTGTATGTGAAGTGGCCCAACGAGTCTCCTCAGATTCGGACATTTAGCAGGTGCAAGCAGAGGCCTTGACTGAGCTGTACTGACTCCTTTCCATTTCACTTAACTATGTGGTCAAGGTTGAAGCGAACAGTTGCTGTAAGGGTCAGTTGCAGGGAATTGTTAAAAATGTGGTTATTTCCGTGAGTGTCTATGTCACATTCGTGCCCTGCGCTGGCATTGAAATCCCCACACAGCAGTTTGTTTCCCTGTGCCTGTAAGTCACTGATCTCTGTATGGAGGATGGAAAAAAAATCTTCATTATGGTATGGTGATTCTGTATGTGGGGTGTAAACTGCACATATTTGGAGATCTTTGTCATTTTCTATGATGCCTTTTTAAAGTTTTAGCCAAATATGTGTAAGTGCTGACTTTGTGACTGATAAATGTGATGAGAGAATTACTTAATACCACACAATGTCCCCACCAGAGTCTCTGCCACGCCTCACATTTTTGTGTTTGTAGGAGGGCAGGATTATTTCTTTATATCCTGAAGGACAGAAGGTATTTACATCTTACGGACACCATGTTTCTAACAACATTACAATATCTTGGGGGGCCAGACGCTGGCTACCACTCCTGGAGTTTGCCAGTTTGAATTCCAGGGCCTGCTGAGTGACTCCAACCAGGTCTCCTAAGCAACCAAATTGGTCTGGTTGTTATGGAGGGTAAAGCCACGCGGGGTAACCTCCTGGTGATCGCTACAATGTGGTTCGCTCTCGGTGGGGAGCGTGGTGAGGGGTGCGTGGATGCTGCGGAGGATGGCGTGAAGCCTCCACATGCGCTATATCTCTGCGGTAATGTGCTCAACAAGCCATGTGATGAGGTGCAGAGGTTGACGGTCTCAGGAGTGGAGGCGACTGAGATTCATCCTCCACTACCCAGATTGAGGTGAGTCACTATGCCACTACGTGGATTTAGAGCAAATTTGGAATTGGACATTCCAAACTGGGAGAAAAAGGGGAGAAAATAAAAAGAGAGAGAGAGAAAAAAGAGATTACAATATCTTGATCAGAAATGTTTTAAAGAAACTCTGAATTTGAGCTTTTAGGGACTAAGATGCAAGAAAAAAGGCCTTTGATATTCCACAAGCTTATACAGAGAGATTTCATGAAGTGTAATTGTAGTACTCCTGTAAGTAACAAGACAATGAAGAGAAGGACGCATTTGTGATTGCTTCTCGTCTTTGCATTTACTACGAATCAATAAAAGTATACCCATATCACAACTGTAAACATTTTGCATATTCAGGGTTTACAACTGCCAAAGTGACACCCTAATGGATTATTTCTATATAATAAACACTTTAACTAGCATTTACCCTTTATCTAACTAATAACATGAGAATGATTATGTAAAATACATTAAGAATCCACTCCCTTTTCTCAGTTTAGAACACATACAAGTTCGTTGTCTGATGTATTACATTGAATGACGAGACACGTGAAATTCACTCAACTACATTCACTCAAATGTGCATTACACAGTTTACAGACATCACCGCCGATTAACGACCACGTATATAACTAAGAATAAATGATAACACTAAACAATATTATCCCTTATAGATTCGAATAGTATTTATACTTTAACCAGTTATTTGGCGGACTTTCGCGCTAATCGCGGAGCATTTATGCTAGCCATGTGCTCAACATGACAAACTAATGACTCACTATTCATATAGCAAAACAACTGCGTTAAACACACCCACAACTTGTTCATATTATTAACAGTGTTTTTGCTTAAATCGGAAGTGTTTTTCTCATTATAAATTGCAGTTACCTGTAAGTAACAAGACAATGAAGAGAAGGACGCATTTGTGATTGCTTCTCGTCTTTGCATTTACTACGAATGAAGCATCACTAGTGCGCGGGTTACTATGCGATGCGTGCGATGACGTCATCACGCTGGTGTGCCAAGCGAAAATAATTATATGAATAAATGCACATAACACACACTCCTTTTTAAACAAAGCACAAATAACCATTGTAAACATATTTCAGAGTATTGGAAAATTAACATTACACTATATTACAAAGAAATGTACAAACACAAACGGCCTGTAGGCTACTCACTATTACACTCTCCCCTACAGAATAAAATGTCGTCCCGACATCTACCAATGCCCTTCTCAATCAATCTTAATCAATTTTGCTTTCTGTTAAACCAATTTCCCTCTCATCTCTTTTTTTTTTTTTTTTTTTTTTTTTACACACTCATGCCATGGTGATAATTCACTTTTTCACATTCTTCAATGGAATCATAACAATTACAATGTCACCAAGACTGAAAGTCCTTTTTTTTCCCATATAATTCAATTGGCGAATGTCAAATATTGACAAAAGTCTCAAAGTTCAGCAACAATAGTCCATTTGTCGGAATTGTCGTCAGGAAAGGACAACAACCCCCCCCCCCAAAAAAACATCTCACTTATGCCAAACGAGAACAGTCCATTTGACGCTTAGAACAGCTTTACGTGGCTGTAACAGCTGCCACTAAAACAGTCCATGTTCCCTAAATCGCATAGCAGTATCTGCTTTGCTGTTCACTTGAGTTCACTATTGATTGTCCATTGTGTTTTCCAGGCTCTTCAGTGCATACTAGGAAGGGCAGTTCATGGCTTATCAAATGTTCCAGTATGTATGACCACATATCAACAGTCCATATTATTTGCACCCCAAAGGCATTTGGGTAGTATAACCCAAAGTTAACAGTAGATTAACTTTAATATATGGTAGTTCACAGTTAGTAGCAAAAGGGCGGGGCTTGGTGATAATAAAAGGGTATTGTTGTCCAAGTGTTTGGGAATCTGAAATCCTGATAATAGTCACCACTCATGCTCTGCACATTGCGACATACTGGTGTCCCAAAGGTGTCGTAAGTGAACTTTTTTGGAGGTCGTCGCATTCTCGTTAACCTGTTTTGTTCCCCTGAGTGCATGTTTCTCTGTTCTTGTCTCACAGGTGCTCCTAACTCTATCTCCTCAGACTCAGGAGTTGATCCAATTTCCTGAGCTTCCTGCCTGTCTCTTGTGTTGTTGACTTGTCTCTCTTCTCCAGGCTCAGTGTCCGATTCAGCTTGGGTAGACTGTGGATGTTGTTCATGAGCTAGTTCATGGATACCTACTGATGATTCAGGTAAGTCTGACTCCCTTGATAACACATCTCTATTTGTCTCATGTTGTCCATCTGTCCTTTTGTCTCTTTGTTGGCATTCCACTCTGAAGCTGTACTCATCTTCATCACTTTCACTGTTGGCCTCTGGCACATACTCTCTGTTCCTTCCAAGCTGACCCGTTTTTTTTTTCTGTTGGTTAGGTGTGGGGTCCTTTTTCTCTGCACTGGATGACGGTAAGTAATCGCATGGTAGAAGTAGATTTCTGTGTAAAACTCTTGACCTTCCTTTCCCCTGCTCAGGTTTCACCTCGTAAATAGGAATATCCTCCATGGCTTGACGGATTACAACATGAACTTCGTCCTCCCAGTAGTTCCTTAGCTTACCAGGACCCCCTCGCGGAGAGAGATTTTTCACAAGAACTCGGCTTCCAGGGTACAGGTCAGCACATCTTACTTTGTGGTCGTAATTTCGCTTGTTCCTTTCAGCAGACTTTTTTGCATGGTTCCGTGCAATCTCGTAAGCCTCTTGCATCCCTTTTGTCCAGCGTTCTACATACTCTCGCTGATTAGTGGTGCCGCGGTCCTGGTCAAGTCCGAACAGCGCATCAACAGGGAGTCTCGGGGAGCGACCAAACAACAGGTAAAATGGCGAGAAGCCGGTAACCTCACATTTAGTGCAGTTGTATGCGAAGACTAGTTTGTTAAGTGCCTCCTTCCAATTGGATTTCTCTTTCTCTGTCAGAGTCTTGAGCATTTGTAGTATTGTTCGATTGAACCTTTCCACCTGGCCATTTCCTTGTGGATGGTAAGGGGTTGTCCTTGATGCTGTAATACCACTGTACTTCCTTAATTGGTCAAACAACTGGTTCTCAAATTCTCCACCTTGGTCGTGGTGGATCCTCGAAGGGAATCCAAACTTAAGGGCAAAGTCATTGAACAGTCTGTCAGCCACCGTTTTGCCTGATTTTGATGTGGTAGCATAGGCTTGAACAAATCGTGTAAAGTGATCGATGACGACGAGAATGTACTCATATCCTCCTTTGCACTTATCTAGATGGAGAAAATCAATCGAGACCAGCTCAAACGGGTAAGTTGTCTTGATGCTCTTTAACGGTGCTCGTATCTCCCGGCATGGTTTTTTCTGCTTAATGCACGGACATGCCCTTAGGACATAATGCTCAATATCCTTCTGCATCTGTGGCCAGAAAAAACGGTCTCTAATAAGGCTTGTTGTCCTATCCAGCCCTTGGTGGCCCATCTCATCATGTAGTTCCCTCAGGACAATGTGCTTGAACTTGGCCGGTAACACGAGCTGAGTCCGCTGTGACGTTTTACGGTATAGTATGCCATGTTCATCTAACTGTAACTTGTCCCATCCTCGGATTAAACCTCTGAACTTTGGGTTGACTGCCCGCCACTGCTCTGAGCCTGGCCGGGACCCAAACTGTAAATGCTCGACGATAACGTTGATGTCCTTATCGTCACTCTGTGCCTGTCGAATCTCCTCTTTTGACAAAGACGTTGGTGATGCTTCATCTGTGTCTCTCCATGCCATTACATCCTCGCATCTGACAGCCATGTTGGGACCCAGCTCATCCTGAATTTCGACTGCTTGTATCATTGCTCCAATGCAATCTGATGGAAGCTCCTCTGTGTATTCTTTCATCACCGTCTCTACGTCCAACGGCATCCTAGACAACGTGTCTGCATCCACATTCTCTCTTCCTGGTCGGTAGCGGATTGTGAAGTGGAAGTCCGCTAACTCACCGACCCATCGACACCCGGTTGCATTTAGTTTTGCAGACGAGAGCACATAGGTTAATGGATTATTATCGCTGTACACAGTGAAAGTTGGGGCGTAATACAAATAGTCCCTGAATTTTTCAGTCACAGCCCACTTTAGGGTGAGGAATTCCAGCTTCCCGCTGTGGAGGTGGTAGTTCTTCTCAGCCGCTGTCAATGTTCTGGACCCATAAGCAATCACCCTCAACTTTCCACCTTGCCGTTGATATAGAACAGCCCCCAGACCTTGATTTGATGCATCTGTATGCAGGATGAATGGTTCAGAGAAATCTGGGAACCCTAATACGGGTGGTCGGACTAAGCACTCAACCAGTTTCTCCAAGACTTCTTGGTGATCCGCTGTCCATTCAATCCGCTGGTTTGATGGCACCCCAGAAGCCTTCTTGTTCCTCTCCGTCATTTTCTTGGCCCTTGCCTGACTTTCCCCATCATTGGCTTTGCCCTTCAAAAGGTTATACAGCGGACTGGCGATTCTTGAAAAATCCTTTATGTACCGACGATAGTAGCTGAGCAGGCCCATTACCTTACGTAGTTCGCCTACAGTGCCTGGTCGCTTCTCCTTCAAAGCTGTTACAGCAGCCGTATCAGCTGGGTCCAGGCGACTACCCTCTGCAGACACAATTCTGCCCAGGTATCTCACTTCGTTCTTGAACATGTCGCATTTCCGTGGCTTTAGTTTGATCCCATGGGAACATAGTTGCCTCAGTACTCTCCTCACTGCCTCCACTTGGTCATCAAATGACTTTGTGAAGACCAAGATGTCGTCCAGATATGGCACGCAGATCTCGTCTCTCATTCCCTCCAAACATTTCTCCATGAACCGCTGGAACGCTGCTGGAGCATTCATAAGGCCAAAGGGGATGCGAATCCATTCATATAAACCCCAGGGGGTTGTGAAGGCTGTTAATGGTCTGCTCTCTGGGGTCATGAAGCCTTGGTGATACGCCTTCCCTTGGTCGAGCAGAGAGAACCAAGAATTGCCCCCCAGGCCATCTAAGACGTCCTGCACTCGAGGGATCGGCTGTCGGTCAGGTACTGTCTTCCGATTCAAGTCCCTGTAATCAATGCACAGTCTGAGGCTGCCATCCTTTTTCCGGACACACACAATTGGCGAAGAATAAGAGGAGTTGGACTTTTCTACCCACCCTTGAGCCATTAAGTCCTGTAGATAGTCTTTCATCTCCTGGTACAAGGGCTTTGGAACTGAATTGTATGTCCGAGCTACAGGTGTATTGTCGTTCAAGGAAAGACTCATTTGAAGTCCCTTTGCACAACCAATGTCGTCGTCGGATTTTGAGAAAGCTTGGCATTCCTCCCTTAACATCTGCTTTACTTGTTGTTGTTGCCGTGCAGTTAGATGGCTCAAGTCCACTGGTGGGTCCCACAGGCTGTCTTCCTCTGTTCCTCTTGGCATTTCCTCGACCGAAACATGAGTCACAGATCCTGTTCCCCTTGGAGAGATCATAGTCGCAGGCAAGACTGATTTGACTGGTTGCACTATGCCCAGCTCCACTCTACCTCCAAGGATAATATCGTGGTCGGTCTCGTTCTGCACGCTCAGAGTGACTGAAGGGCAGGCACCTTTTTTCACCTCCAGCAGAGTGTCAAACAGTTCTAGGCCCTCAGGGTGTTGAGGGTTGATGCATGGCTCAAACAGCAACACACTGTCTTGTTTCACATGTGGCATTTTAACTTTGCACTGTATTTGCATGATTGTGCGCTTTGGTATGTTCACAGATCCCTGGGCAGTACTCACTGTATACTCGCCGAGATCATCAGCTGTCACCAGATTGATGAAGGTATGGACTTTGTCTCTTTTCAGGTTGGGAAATGCGCTTACAACGGTTTGGTACAGCTGCCTGTTAGTCCCTTTGTCCAAATTGTCTGTATCTTTTTGTTTCATCACTTGCTCAATTACATTAAATCCAATGATAGGTTTAGGGAGTTGCTGACCCTTTAGAACAAGCACAGGAATGACTAATTCTCTCACTCTTTCAGCAGGGGAGGCCAACTTAAACGTCACCTCAACCCATCCTCCGTACGGCATGTCAGTACCATTGGCTGCCACAAGGTGTAGACGTTCAGGTGTTTCTGTGGCTTCGGAAATATCTCTCAGTCTGACTTCTGGTATGTAGCTGTCTTTCCACTGCTCATCAATAATACACACCTGGGAGCCTGTGTCCCATAAAGCCTCTGTCTCATGCCCTTGCAAATAGCAGGCCACCAGGCATTGCCTGCCAACCAAGGAAGTTATTGGGGAATGTTGATTAACTCGGCATTCGGCTGTTATTATGCTATCTATGTCATGGGGCACTTTGAACTGTTGTGTTGTGCGTCGTCGGGACATGCTCATCTCTTGGGTCACTCCCCGTCCCTTTGGAGCAACCCTTCCCCGTTTAACTGAATCTCTCTCTGGTTTCTCGTATCCCGTACTCTGCAACCAACCGCATAATGTTCGCTGCTGCTGCAATAATAGCAATGGGTGCACCGCTCCGTGGTTCCCCTCTGTTGGCAGTGAAAACATTGTCTAGCGTGCTGGTTTCTGGGCTGTTGATACTGGCGTTGGGGCTGCGGCGGTCGTTCATTTGGGTACTGTCGTGTGCCCGGGAATAGTGACTGACTGGCTTGGGGAGGTATTTGAAAGTGATGGCGCTGGGGCTGCTGTTGTTGAGCAAAAGGAGTCAGGGCATGGAGCGGTTGTGGTGTCGTGTGCTGTTGCTGTGATACAGCGCCAAATTGTGGCTGTCGCGATTGAAGTTGATAATGTTGTTGTTCATGTGTGACTGAATCCGGCCTCTGGGCTTGATGACCTGGCACTGAGCTCCACCCTGGCGGCAGCTGGCTGGTCTGTGGCATGTTCTGTGGATGACGTCGTGCCGCTGTCACTGCTAGCTCTTCATTGTTTACTGCAAAGCACTGTTGTGATGTAACTTGTGGCTGCTGAATTTGCTCTTTGATCTGCATAATGTCATCGCTAAGTCTTTTTAACTGAGACATCAAGTCGAACTTTGACTGTTTTGGCAGACATATTTGTTCAGGGACGGGTTCATCAAGCTGGGTGGCGTGAACAATAGCTTGGCGTTCTGTTTTCCGCTTGTTCTGCCTCTCTGACTCATGAGAGCATGCAACATTTAGTTTTTCTAGCAATACTTCATCGGAGATCGCAGCGTCAGAAAGATACGGCTGTAAGTCGCTTTGAACACGGTCGTTTTGCAAGCCCGTTAAAACTGAATGCAGAAACATATTCTGCACTAAAACAGGGTCATATTTCAGCCCAGATTCATCCTCTTGCGAGGCAAACAGAATTTTCTGTCTTAGGTCAAGAGCCCGTATCAGGAAGTTTTGGGGGGTCTCTTTGCTACGCTGGCCCTCGGTGGTCAATTGTTTGTATAATTCAGTTGCATTTTTTTCTTGATAATGAGAACGGAGAATGCGTCTCAGAGTAGGAAGAGTTAAACCAGCTTTCCCTTCAAGATAGCTACGCAGCTGAAGCCCAGGTGTAATGGATCTGATTACTGCATCTATGATTTCCTGTTCAGGATATCCCTTGCCCAGCCCACTCTCGATTTGACGAGCGAGACTAGAGAATGATAATCGGTCCTTTTGGCCTGGTTCACCGATCAAGCCTGAGATTTTAAACTCCTTATGCCAAATGACTGGTGCGTTGTGTCTCTGGGGCAGTTGTGAATGGTCTGTCCGCCTCCTATCTGATGTTGCCTGCGCCCCCGATGTGGTGTGTGCAACAGCAGTATTAATATGCATAGCCTGAAATGACTCAGTTACAGCACTAGTTTCTCTCACTGGTCCTTGGGCCGTGTTCATGTCTCTTTCAACGTGTCCTGGCTCCGCCCATTTTCCTGAATTGTCAGCAGTGGCCACTGTGAGGTCAGTCATCTTCTCACGAATACACAATAACTCTGCCATGCCACTATCCCCTAATTCTTCCAGCTCACTCCTCAATAAATGACTGCTGATATACTTTATGAGCGAGAGGCGGGTCGCATCTTTCACTGACGGGATATGTAAAAAGGAGCAGAGTTCTATTAATTTCTCTCTTGACAGTGTGCATAATTTCTCTCCTATCTCCTCCTGAAGACTTTCAAGCGCATCCATTCTTCTTCCTTTTTTTTTTTTGTGTTTAGCAGAGTTGAAAGTGGTGGTTACCTCACTGACCTGTGTGCCGTCGCTTCTGAACTCACTGTGTCTCAAGCGCACGCACCACTAAATCAGTCTTGTCCCTCCACTCTGCAGCCTCACTGCTGTATGTCTGGGTAAGAGATGAATGTGACTGGGTAGTTCTCGCTGATGAAGGAGTCAGACCACCCAACAATCATCCCAGCGGTGCCTCCAAATTTGTAGT
Organism: Moxostoma hubbsi; assembly: GCA_032164185.1. Classification (NCBI taxonomy): domain Eukaryota; kingdom Metazoa; phylum Chordata; class Actinopteri; order Cypriniformes; family Catostomidae; genus Moxostoma; species Moxostoma hubbsi. The sequence goes on from JAVLUX010000021.1 coordinate 30,695,638, forward strand.
ACTCCTGTAAGTAACAAGACAATGAAGAGAAGGACGCATTTGTGATTGCTTCTCGTCTTTGCATTTACTACGAATGAAGCATCACTAGTGCGCGGGTTACTATGCGATGCGTGCGATGACGTCATCACGCTGGTGTGCCAAGCGAAAATAATTATATGAATAAATGCACATAACACACACTCCTTTTTAAACAAAGCACAAATAACCATTGTAAACATATTTCAGAGTATTGGAAAATTAACATTACACTATATTACAAAGAAATGTACAAACACAAACGGCCTGTAGGCTACTCACTATTACATAATTTTGTGAGTTAAAAGTTAGATACAAATATAAGACAATACAGCATAGCAGTTTAAGTAACACAGTATAGCAATATATCATAACAAATGTTTTTTGTTTTTTCCCCTCTACATTTGTATAAAAAGAAAGAAATAGTGTATTTCATTCTAGTTTAATATTTAGCCTAATATCATAAAAAGCTAGTGCAAATGAACATCTATGTCTGAAGAATCTGAATTCTCTCTCTCCCACGCTCTTTCATTCTCTCTTGCTCGCGCTCTCTGTCTTTCAGCACATACTCTTGCTACACATACACAGAGTAAATCAAAGGCTATGGTCAATCACCATGAGCTCACTTACACAGCTTCTCCGAAACGTTAAGACACGCTTCATTTATAGATATATAAGATTCATGTTTTTCATGGCTCCATATTTACAGAGACAACCTATTCTTTTCTGCTACTGACAGTGTTTTGTGTTCTTTAATGGCATTTTCAGTAAACTTTAAAAAAGAAAGAAAAAAAAAAGAGGCAAAATTGGCAAAATATAATACAAATTTATATAATAACATTTAGAAACACTGATTATTAAAGTGTACAACAACATAAAATACATTTGACATCTTGCCATATAACTATCTGCCCTGATCTGACTTTTACATAAGAATAAATCTAACATAAAAAAAAACATTGTCCTAAGAACACAGATCTAAAATCTACCTTTTATATAGTTGAGTCTTGCCTGAATGTATGCCGCTGTGGTTTTATTGTGTTCATTTGTTTACCCAACAGTTATTATAAAAAAATATAATGTTATTGGAATGTTAGTTTGTAGGATGACTGAATGCAAAAATAAATAAATAGATGCAAATATATGGTGGTTTTAAACTGTGTTTAAAAAACAAAACACACTTCCATTGCTAGAGAAATTAAGCATTTGCGTGATAGTTAATGATATATAGCCATTGTGACAACTTGCCTCACTCTCCCATATTAATCCATTAAACAATAAAATAATGCAAAAAAAATCACTTAAGCCAGTTGTAGTTTAAAGTATTACAGAGTCAGTGCTATATTATATTTTATTTCATTATTTTATAGATTATAGTAGAGTCATATGGAACTCATATTTATAAGACACTGAGGTGAATTCTATGCTGCATGGATGGTAAACAAGCTGACACATGACAATTGCACATTTGAAAATGAACTAGACAATGCCATATCAGATTCCTGTATGACGGCAGTGTTTGCATGCTTTGACTTGTGACTGTCTCAAAGGTTCAATTCCACTATAGCCTATATTTCCTTTTTAGATTCTGCTCCAAGACAGTAGACTACTGTATACTACAACACCAATTCCGATAAAGTTGGGACAATATGAAAAATACTATTAAAAACTAAAATTAGTGATTTGTAAATTATATTCACCCTTTGCTGTATTGAAGCACCTCAACCACACATTATATGTTTTATTGGAAGGATTTTGGGCATTTCAATCTCTACAGAGCACAATATAGTTCAAATCTTGGTGTGTAAAGGGCAAGATAAAAACATGAATGCATGTGATCTCTGATTCCTCAGACGTCACTGTCTTAAAAAACTTAATTCATCTGTAATGGATATCATGAACATGGCTTGGGATTACTTTTGTAAACCTTTGTTAGTTAACACCATTCGCCGCTGCATCCACAGATGCAAGTTAAGACTTTACTATGCAAAGCAGAATCCGTACATCAACACTTCCAGAAGCGCTGTCGACCTCTCTGGGCTCGGTCTCATCTTAGATGGAAAGTAGAACAGTTGAACCGTGTTTTTTGGTTCAATGAGTCCACATTTCAAAATGTTCTCCGGGCCAAAGAGGAAAAGGACCATCCAAGCCGTTATTAGCGTCAGGTCCAAAAGCCAGTATCTGTACGGGCCAGGAGTGTGTCAGTGGCGTGGGTAACTCACACATCTGTGAGTGCACCATAAGTGCAGACAGATATGTACAAATTTTGAAACAACATATACTGCCATCCAGCACGTCTTTTCCAGGGACATCCCAGCATTTTCCAGCAGGACAACTTCAAACATACTGCCCGGATACAAGTGCATGGCTGTGAAAGCAGAGAGTGCGGGTGCTAGATTGGCCTGTCTGCAGTCCTGACCATCTCCAATTGAGAATGAGTGGCGTATTATTAAATGCACCATATGACATTGAAGACCCCGTTCAATTGTGCAGCTGAAGACATACATAATAGATGAATGGAGGAAACTTCCATGTTCTAAACATAACAAACTTGAGTCTTCAGTGCCCAAATGCTTAAGTGTTATTAAAAGAAATGGTGAGGTTGCATAGTGGAAAACACTCAACTGTCCCAACTTTTTTGGAGGATGTTGCAATCATCTGATTTGAAATAACGACATAAAAAAAATAAATAAATGAAATTCACAAGGTAAAGCATCCTATAATGTGTAGTTGTAGAGCTTTCAATATAGCAAAGGGTGATTATAATTTACAAATCACACATTTTTGTTTTTATTAGCATTTTTCATACTGTCCCAACTTTTTCAGAATTGGGGTTGTATATAAAATAAAGAAAATGAATCATATGCTAATTTATATAACATGTGAATAATGTGTGCCTCTTGCAAGATAAACATAATAGTTTAAATGCTTCTGTTAGATTTTTAAGATGTCTATGTTGAAGATTAATACATAGACCAATAGTGCTTGATGCTTTTTGATACACATGACAATTCTATGTTTAGTATAGCCTAATGCAATTATATAGCATATGAGCAATAGTTTTCGTGCAGCCAGACAATACTGCCCAACTTAGACACTGAGTCTTCTATCACCTGAATTATAGTTTCATGGGTCTCAAAAGATTAATCTGGAAAGATTCTGTATTTATTTATTCCACATTAGGTTAATAGGTTCCTGTTGCTCAGTGGGTTTGTTATTACTGTTGCCAAACATGTTATATTCCTGAGGTTAATAGGATGCTTTGCTGCAATGGTTTGTATTAAGAACACACAACTGGACTGCAACATTGAGTTTCTGTATTTATCGTTGTTTCTCTCAGAATCTCCCAAAGAATAGCAAAAATCTATCATTGCTAAAGTAATATTCTTGGTTTAATACAAGTTAAGCTAAATCGAGAGCATTTGTGGCATAATATTGATTAGCACACAAATTCATTTTGACTTGCCCCTCCTTTTCTTTAAAAAAAAGCACAAATCTGGGTTACAGTGAGGCACTTACAATGGAAGTGAATGGGCCAAACCGTAAACGTGAAAATACATGCGGTTATAGCTTCAAGACATGAACAATATGCATGTTAACATGATTTTAATGTGATAAAATCACTAACTAACCTTTTCTGTGTAAAGTTATTGTCAATTTTACAACTTCGTTCCAATGACGATGTGACGTTAACAAACCCCAAAATTTTTTACTGTAAAAATGACGATTTAAACAACTTTGAAGTATAGAGAACAATTAATGTAAGTGCTTTTATAAAATAAAATTCAATGGCTATTGAAAATGTAACAATTTAATTTAATTCTGCTCAAATGGACTAAATTAACTAAATTACTTGAAAAAAGATTCGTTAATTTTGCTGAACGAGACTCAAAGATTCAAGACAGTAAAAATTATCCGATCTTCCCATCACTATTATCAAGGCAAGATTGCATTCTGAACAGCTCTATAATGAGGACATCCCTCTGTTTCGCGTGACTTTCCCCCACCCGTATTCGGGAATATCCCGCCTCCTGTGTTTGGATTGGCTACTTAGAGTTACTTACAAGCGGTCTGCGATTGGCCAGTTGAGAAGACGTTCATATAATCTTAGTAACCACAAACAATGGGACATTATTTGCAGAAAAACGCAAAATGAGTTGGTCAAAAAAATAAAAAAAACAAATCACAAATCGGATTTATATCACTCATTATTCATGACAAAGTGATATCTCACATAAAACTAACTATTATATTTCCAGTACATTTATTCAGACATTTACTTTTAATAAAAAGAAAAACACAAATAGTTTTTTTTACTGCCGGAACGACAGAGTCCGAAGTTTATAGAATCTATAACCATCCAATCAGAACGCGTCGTCAAGCTGGTGACGTATAATAGACAACTTTCGTCCAATCATTTGGCATCTAAATATATCAATCGCGGGAGCTTGCCGAATACGGGTGGGGGAAAAAAAACATAACGCCTCTGTTTCGTCATCAGTAAAACTCAACCAACCTTGATTGCATGTGATTTTTACCCAACACCCGCCTATTTTCGAAGCTACTTTCGTTTCTACCTTATAAGATGCACTGTGTTGTGACTGTACAACATTTGAAGACGCTAAACGTACATTTTCAAGATAAACGAATATCTTTGATTCATTCCAAATAACAAATGCATTTCCTCTTTAAAGTCAAGGAAAGTAATGTCAGAGTCCAAAGATAATTGGCTGAGAAAGTTGTCAGCTGACAGGAGACATCACTGTTGTGTGCGCCAGCATCATTTCCACGTCAGTAAATTTGCCTGTGGATGAGATTACCACCAGTTACAGAATATCATCTACCCTACAGAAAAACAACAGGGCATGACAGCACCACGTGGAACTGTCTAAAATGTAAGCTTTTATTCAGAGCACTTATTGCATGGATGTTATATTTTCTGAACGCTGTGACTAGTCTCTTTTGACAGCCTGCAAAGCCAGTGGAAATTAATCTGAACAACATTTTGGATTCTCTGCCTCAGTGACAACAGTGGCTTTCTGTTATGACAGCTGCCCGCGTGCAAAAGTAGACGCGGAATCTTATTAACCAAAACGTGACGGACACGATGTCGCATTTCACGCGTTCTTCTGTGTGGTTTTACTGCCGAATTTATGTTGACACACAGCACGGTAGCTTGTTGACAGGTTAGTTAGCTGTATTATCTGTTCTGTTGTTTGTTTGCAAGTCGTTTGGTTTCCTCATACACATTTCACATCCCTAAGTTGAAGAACACATAAAAATACGTCCATATTGTGATGTATTGGTCGCATTACATGGTCCGTTTCGGTTTTGACAGGCGATGCTAGCTGTCACAAGCTAGGAGGCTCGTCAAGCTTATGGGCCTAGTAATCATTTCAGCTTGAATCAACACCAACCTTTGCACATCATGCGACTCCTTGAGAAACATCGCGGAGTATCCGTTTTCAATCAGAGGACGGTGGCGTTGTTTACGTGGTTGGAAATGATGGAGTCAGTGTACTTGAGGGCTGTCATGATGACGTTGTTCTCAGCAGCATCATGATGACGTTGTTCTCAGCAGCATCGTCATGTTTGATGTTAGTACGTGGCCATTAACACTGTACTAAGACTTATTGGAATACTTGTCTACCTAGGCTTGTTATAGATTGCGCTTGATTACATGGATTGTTTGTGAATAGTGACTTTTAATAGTGGAGTTTAATTTTAACTCATGCATTACTGTATGTACAGGTCTAGATGAGTTTGCTAGATAGTGTACCAGTCAATGGACTAAAATGCAGAGAGCAAAGATGCAACTCGTTCAACAGTACAGTTGGTTGTTTTTTTCCTTAGGGTGAATGCTTTAAAAAAAAAAAAAAATGTATCCCCTTTTCTTCCCAATTTGGCATGCCCAATTCCCACTATTTGATTACCACAATCCGGGTGGCCGAGGACAAGTCTCAGTTGCCTCCACTTCTGAGATGTCAATCCGTACGTCTTATCACGTGGATCGTTGTGTGACACCACAGAGACTCACAGCATGTGGAGACTCATGCTACTCTCCGTGATCCATGCACAACTTAACACACACCCCCATTGAGAGCGAGAACCACTAATCACGATCACGAGGAAGTTACCCCATGTGGCTCTACCCTCCCTAGCAAACGGGAAAATTTGGTTGCTTAGGACAGGGGTTTTCAACCTTTTAGGATATGCGCCCCCCTACTTTTGTCTAATTTCACTTGCCAATAAAATACAAAAGTAATGCTTATGAATATCATTAACATATTAGTTAAATGTGCCGCGTATAGCATGTGTAACCTTAGTTGCATTGAAACATTAAATATATAAACTGTTTACTGAATTCAGTGTGACGTTTCTGAGAGCACATCATACCAATTTGTGGTTCAATATCCGACACAGCTAACCATAAATCATCTTCCGCTGTCAATAAGCATGAGCGGTACTTGCTTTTGATGTAAGTAAATACTGAAAATGTGGCTTCGCAGAGCCAAGTTGAGGCAAAAGGCAAAAGTACATCAATTGCAAGTCTCACAAGTTCTGTATACTGTCTGACAGCCAGAATTCTGACACTGTATTTGAGTCAAACAGTGCCTTCAAAGTGTGGTCACTTGAAAGATCCAGAAGGGCATCCTGCTGATCTCATGACAGTCGCTTAGTCGCGTAAACAACTTCCGCTGCAGTTTCAATAGCTTTAAAAAGGTCTTCATTCAGAGAATGCAACATTCACAACGGGCAATTACGCAAATAAATGTATGATGCAGCAGTTTCCTCCAGAATCAAAGCACATGTTTAATTTTTTCAGGCAACATGAAGTGGTTGTAGTTCCAATAATTTACTGTGATAAACTCTTTGGCCTTTAGTTTATTGAAAAGACTATCTGAACAAAATTAACCAGTTATAATTGGCTACCAGCATTTAAAAATAATGTTTTTACTCCGGAACAATTGAAAATCAGTTTGTTTTGCTTTTTGGTTACGTTCTGCTAAAAATGTATTTTGGTTTTTGTTTTTGTTCCTTGAACCATTTTTAGTCCCTGCAAACAAGAGTACCTTTACACATTAAAGAGCATTAGAACAAGACAGGTGTCTTACAGTATGTCACAAAAAAAATTTTAAAAATAATATTCTGAGTAAGGATTATATTAGTTAGAGTATTTGCGATGATAATGATCACATTGCTTTCATGTATTTACTAGGGATGTGCATGTTGCAGCAATAATCGATCTTGAAAAACGATGATTGATGTGATCACGCATGATGTGACTTTTCATTTCATTCGAAATTCAGTGACAATTACCTGACAACTAAACACAGACGTGTCAAGGTGTGAGCTTATTTTTAATTTTGAGATTGATTACATTGTGGTTTTAAGGGATACATTGACTGCCAGAGAAGTCTCATAGCAAACAAACTGATATACGATGTTGCAAATGCTATCTTTATGATAATCAAAAGAGAGTGTAATTAACCGAGTTTTGAACACCTATCTCTGCTAAACGTTTGCTAAACACGTTTTATTATAATTTAATGTAAGAACTTTGACTCGTAAATAAATATTATGTACAACACAATACAATGACTGTAAACCTCCCTGCCTTGGGTGCCGAAATGTTTGCGTGACATAACACACACCTGCATCTTGACGAAATGGGAGATGAAGATTTCCGCATGAGTTTCCAAGTTAGAAGTTTGACATAAAGTGTGATTCCATTGCACTTTCCCCAGTTGAAAGGTAGAAATTCCAACTCTCCGAGTTAAATGGAATGCTTCATGAATCATCACAGCAACAACAATACGGAGCATTGTGGCTTTCCCCACAGGAGCGAACAATTGGGGAGACACACACATCAGGCGTGTGGCAGTAGGCTCAACGTATATACAGCAGCTAGACAGAATGCAGCATCTTCAAAACTAATCTTCAGCTTAACGCATATTAAAAACGCGATGGTTATGGTGTCTACTGTTAAGCCAACTGTGATTTGAAAATAGACGGTTCAAACAGTAACTAAAAAACAAGGGTGCACCTAATAGGATTACGTTAACTTGAAGGAAGAACAGACAGACTCCTGTTGTGCACGTTCTTTCATTGAGTTGGGCAGCAAATATTCACGTAATGACAAAATATGATGCATTATATTTTGATTATGGAATATTTTGTACATTTTGTAACAGTTTATTTTATAACAGCCTATAATATTGAATAGATGATACACTGGAACAACAAGATGCAATGCAGTTATGCATTATGCAATGCATGGTATTATATATACATTTATGTACATTTCATTGCCTCTTGAGTACTCAACGAGTAATTAGTCTAAGTACTCGAGTAAACATACTTATTTTAACCTCCATGTATGACATAAGATCAATTAAAACATTTTCAAATAAATAAATAATTTCTTCTCAGAGTCAGAGATTACAGAAAATATCTGGTTTAATTGTTGTAAACGTGGAGTGATAACCTTTTGGTTTGAGTATGACGATTGGGGAAGCATCCATTCGCAAGTCGGGACCAAATGCAATGCAAATAAAACATAAAGATGAAAATGTCCTATTGTCTACAACTGAATTATATTTACAAAAGGGAGATGAGCATGTTGCAATAGTGAAAACAATGACATTACGACACTTAAACGCTGTCTCTTCGGACTTAAGTTGAGCACTTTCATCCTGTTGGAGTTAGCCGAACAGCACGCGCAGCTCCTAATGAACTGGGAAGATACTATTACACATTAAAGTGGTAGATCACTCATATGGTGAAGTGCTGAGTTACTCCAAACTAGGGATGAGCATTCATCAATAATTTGGTATTCAAATATTTAAGATCATAAAAAATGTATATTTGAATATTCTATTATTTAAATGAAGGTAATTAATGAGAAAGAGACGTTGTAAAATCATTTTTTAGTCATAAAGTTTGTGTCACCATTAAGAAAAACAAGCTTCTAATTATAATCAAAACAAGTTTATATGTCCTGTGTTTTGTTTATATATTTAAACAAGCAGTGTGTGAAAACAAAAAAAGAATAGAATGAAAGCATTTAAGCTCACGGAAGTGAAGAAAAAGAAACCGCGAATGAAGTAGACTAACACATTTAACGTATGGGACGAGTATAAACACTCGGCATATAATAGTTATCATGTTTATATTATATCTCATGTCATGTTTTTGTTGAGAAAAACATAAGCATATCAATGTGCTCAGTAAACGATACTCCTTTATACACACCAGTTTAAATGATAGGATGTCCCTTACCTCAGCTAGCATAGTCTTTCTCGGATGCCATGTTTGTTGTTTGCAGAATCGTCACAGGGATTACGTTGCTACGGGGACGCTGCTTTCTGATGAGCTGCACATATGCAAGAGTAAAGTGTACATCGCTTATCCAGTACATTTAAACAGGAACCCAGCTTTCTCACAGTTAGCCACATTCTCACAATAACCCGCTTTTCTGGTGTCCATCTGAACATACTGACAGAACCGTTTGCTCAAAAAATGCACCACCCAGTGCATTCTGTTATAACTGACAGTTTTAGTTTGTGTGTTCAGGATTTAACATGCATCTCACTGCATATATGGCCAGCAAAGTAAAACTTTGCAAAATTAGAATAGTATTTTTACTATTCGAATAATTATTGCAGAACAAATATTCTAATATTCGACTACTCATGCACATTCCTACTCCAAAGAAACAATTATGAAATTTAAAACAATCTGATGTTTACTGCCAAGTGCATCCAAGTTGGCTAAATTTATTTAGAAAACTGTGAATGTCCATTGATAGATTTTTTACGCTACTATTTGGAAACGCGGACTGTGATAAAGGCCTATATCATAATCACCCTAATGGTGACATCACACAAAACAACTAGCCTATTTGCATCAAAACAACATTAATAATAGTACAAAAGAGCTAAAACCTCTATGAATTCTTAATAACAACTATGTAAATTTCCCCATAAGTTCCCTTTGACCTTGGAAACTTAAGTAAATTATTCAAACGCAAAGCATTGTGGGTATTCCCCATAGCTTAAATTATATTTGAGTTATAAACACTTAAAATGTAGGCTATGGATTTGTGAGAAAAAAAAAGATATCTGAGTTATGAACCCAAAACTTGACATTTGAAGTAATGTTTAAGCCTAATTGAGTAAAAATTTATTTTTCCAGTAATGACAACATTAGGGTTTAGCCTAGTGTGTATGCAGTAATTAACATGTTTCTTGAAATTGATTAGGCTAGTTAATTGCAGCAGCCTTCGTCACGATTATTTTTTGATTGATTGTTCAGCCATACTTTCTGCATTATCTGTTAATTTATCTATGCATTTAATCTTTAATGTGTTGATAATAGTTACTGAAGCTTCTAAATAAATATTCCAGGTCATCCGGATCCACTTTTCCTTATGTGTCCTATTCCTATCCATTATGCGACGGCTTTTAAAAATCATATGATTTCTGTGCTGCATCTGCTTTGCACCCACAAGTCACTATTATCAATAATGGAAGTCTGAGCTGACACTACGTGGTTGCCACATTACCCGATGCTTTGCGCAGAGATGATCTCCAGCTTTAAGCTCTGGTCTGAGAATCAGTGTGGAATTTGAAAGCCCACCTTCACTGGTTTGACCATTTATAATGTGCCTGTATCTCTCTTGCCATCAAAGACAGGGTTGAGTTGACAGACTTTGTAATCACATACTGTTTTCACTCTAGATTCACGATGGTGTACAAGAATATATACATTGTTCAAGGGGAGATTTCTATTGTTGTTGCTGCTATCAAGAGGAACTCTAGATGGAGTACCCACACTCCTTTGGTAAGTTACACAATTTAGTGTCATTACTAGAACATGGTAAGTGTTTTGTCTTGTCAGAATCAGGATCAGCTTTATTGCCAAGTATACTTACACATACAAGGAATTTGTCTTGGTGACAGGAGCTTCCAGTGTAAAACAATACAAACAATTGGAGAGCTCCACACCGAGGTGGCCATCTGCGGCGCCATCGTTCATATCTGACCAGATCATCGTTATACTCCAGATCATAAATTTAGATCTTGATGTGCCAGAAATTTGCATTGATTTTCAGCCTGACTGTCCTGACCGTGAAGTCATTTATTGTTATAAGGGCTCAGAATTCATATTTAAAGGTGCACTAAGTGTTTGCCTATTTAAAAAGTTTTACACAAAAAGACAATAGCTTTTTCTTTTTTTTTTAAAAATGTGTTGAAAATGATATATACTCACACGAGTTGACGACTCCTGTCATATCAGAAACCCAATAAAACCAGTTTAATTTTACAGGGTCACCCCCTCATGGCCTTGTTGACAGCATATGACACTCTCATGCAATTTACTACAACTAATAATGACATTAATAATAACATGTTTCCTTTATATAGTGATTTCAACCAAGGCTCAAACATAGAAGTACATGTTAACAAATCAAGCTAACAGACTATATAACAACAAGCACAATATACTTGCTACAAACAACCATGGAGCCCGAGTCTACAGTATAGTCCAGATTGATGGTATTAGCAGGAGTGTGATCCAACAGACAGTCCAAACAGAATAAGAAAACATTTCCAAACGAGGGACTGATGAAACAAACCTCTACGTCCTCCAGCTCTCACGTTGTGGCAGATCATGGATAAATGGCACGACATCAAATGGCAATTGCAAGTACACAGTGGTCGGAGAGAGCTCGTGGCTGATCGGTCACAGTCCAGTGTGCAACAATGCACACATTTTTTTGGATTTAATCCAAGAATGGATTTTCGTAATCCGAGAAAACACAGAATAAATGTAACAAAACAGAAGATAAACAAACATACTCTGTGTAAAGCGGCATCACTTAATAAACAAACCTCCATTATCCAAGGATGCTGGATGTCAGTATAGAGTCCAAAACCACATGTACTACTGGGACCAATGGGATTTGAGTGCACCTTTAAATCTTTTAATGGTTATTAATCCATTACTCATTGAAATAACATTAATATATCAAATGTTTTTGTTTCTGAAATCATAACCTTCCTAATTATTGCTAACCATAATGAAAAAATTACTATTGTGATTCTTTTATAGGATGAAGAACAGGATCCACTTAACAGCTTCAGCCACTTGAATGAAGAACTGAATAAGATAAAAGGTTAGACATAATCTAATTCTGAATTACAGTAGATCAGTTTAAAGAACCATGTGTCTGGACCAAGCGTGCCGCACAAGCCCTCAAAAGTGAAGCCAAAACGTCTCGATCGCCCCCCAGAGGCCGGTCCTAGTATAGATCATAAACCCCGCCTCCCCATGTTATTCAACGGGACGTGAGACCAACTAAACAATTAAATTACACTTCACATATCTTTTTTCCAAAGACAGTTTCTGTCATTTACTGTAGTTTTTATCACGCTGATGTAATTTCAAGTGTTTGTTTTTAAAATAAGTTTGTTTTTAGTTAGTTATTTGATGCTATAAAAACGGTGCTGTTACGTCATGATTGACAGCTGTGATTGACAGGTTCTCTGAGCGAAGTAGTCACTGAAGCACCAACGGACTTTTTTTCGGGATATTCGGAGGATTGAGGAGATTGGAGCTTTAAATTACATATCTAAATTTCTATAATTAATTATTTCACACCGACATAATGGGTTGTTCTGCAGTAGAATGTGCTAACCGATCTGGCATGTCCGATCGATCTTTGAGTTTTTTTTCGGTAAGTTAAATTTATAAGCTATTAGTAAATAAATGTTATGGGCCAGCTAGCTTAAAGAGAACAAGCCTATTTAAAAGCAGGTGATCGTTAACTAGTAGAAGTTACTAATTATTTTAGAACGGAGCAGACAGAGGCCACTTAAAAAAAAGTGCAGGGGCGTGTGCTTGCGATTGATTCTGCGAGAGTGAGGGCGGGGCCTTGTTTTCGCGGCTTTACTTCCTGCTCACTACTGCGCATGACTGGTCCCGAAAACGCAAGTGCGCAGACTCAAGTTCCAAGATGTCAGCGCCATATCGGGACACTGGCGGCTTCAGTTCTCTCCGATGGAAAAGAGCGAAGGGGCGTCGTCCATCTTTTTTTACAGTCTATGGTCTGGACAGTTTTCTGTCCATTTGGGGTCAAATTTGTTTAATATCTAGTAGTTCTGTCATAGATTACTTTTTTGCTTGAGTACGATCTTCCTAGTAATACAGATTTGTTTGGTAAAAGTATTTCAGACAAACAAAATAATAAATCATCAAATATGTTTTTGCCCCCTCATTTTCTCACAGCACCTTTTCATCTTTTCCTTCATTCGAGACTTTATTTAAACAAAACACATCCAAACTAAACAGACTAATTTGTCATTCGCAAAAGTGCTTCTTTCCTGCTACAGAACAAAAGCATATTTAACCAGGTGTATGCTAAATTTCCTCAGAGAAAAGGGATGGCCTTTTCAAATCAGTCAATATTATATTTCCATTGTTTAATACTGGGCTTTTATGCCACCTCATAATTTTTGGGGTCCCATGGAAACTACGACAGTGTTTGTTCATGTTGTTAACCAAATGCTTCTTAATGAACAGGACTACAAAGGTAAATGTTATGCAGTGATGTGCAATTGTTCCTCTGTTCAAAAAGAAATGAAAATTCCTTTCTTACTTTGATGCTCTTGGTTATGAATGGGTATAGTTGTCATGTTAACACGGAATCTTGTTATCATGGAAATTTATATTTTTTATTATTCTATATTTTTATGATAACATCCATGTCATGACAGCTGATTAAAGACTTTTAAAGGCAACTTGGGTCGTAATGCCGACAACTTTGATAGAACTTCATTTTTACAATTCCAGTGACTTTTTTTAGTGACACCTATAGCTTGTCTATACAATTACACTAATAACTAATAATAATAGAGTTTATCTGTTTGGCCGACCTCTGGACAATGGGAGGAGTGTACAGGAAACCTTTTTGGAAACAATAAATTTTATTTATTTTTTTTTATTTATTTTGGTGCTACGAATGGTGCAGAAATTACACACTTCACCTTTAAGAGAACACGAGCAATAAAAACAAGGCCTTTAGACTCCCTGTTGGGTAATGGTGGAATAAGTTTTCCTGACTAACAAATTCTCTTCATTAACTGCTCTTTTCTGAAAGTCCCAATCAGCATGCCTGGCCCGAGTCATCATAGTGAATTTCTGTGCATTGGGGGGTAAGTTGATGGGATGTGCAACAGCTCTCTGCTGTGCCTGAATGACGTAATGCCTCTGTAATGGAAGCCCTGGATGGGGAGACCTCTCTCTGGATAACACTGCTGCTCTGAGATAGACAAGAGCACCTGTGTCTGGACCCAGTGAGAAATGTGCCAAACTCCCCCACTGACCAACAAGCAAATGCCCTGTTAGTTCTCTTGCACTGCGTGGAGCAAGTGTTAGTTTTTATTCACCTACTTCATAGTCTTTCATGGATGATGATAGCGTGTTCTGCAAACCTATAGGGAGGATGGCAAAGTAATTAATCAAGAGATTTCTAGAAGTATTGAACACATCAATTCTATTTTGTTTTATTAGAGGGTCCCATTTGTGTGTTTTATCCCATGTAATATTTGGTATTATTTAGGTGTTTTCATGATCTTCAGCCATGGTTATACTTTTGGTCTTCAACAAAATCGAATCATGTATAACCAGCTTTACCCTCACTGATTGCCTCTATTTGCTTTTGATTTAAGCTACTCTATCTATTGGACTAATATAGGTTCTAAAAAATGCAAGCGCATAGTGGGTGTTACAGGAATAATAAATAGTACATTTTCAAGTACTTTTAAGATTCTAGAGTGAGTTAAAGTGAGTAGAAAGGGTTTGATCATGTTAAAATGTCAGTGATTTATCTTGGTGAACCATTAATTAAATTGAATGTGTATCTCTTAAATAGTGTTGTGTGGGATTTAGTTGCCCAGCTGTCTTCGAAATGAAAGCCTATTAATTCCTTTGACATTGTAGCTATTTAATCATGGCCAACAACAAAAGCTACCGCCAAAGGAAATTTGAATTAGCCCCAAAGGTTTACAGGCTACTTTCGCTGGCTTGATAAGGGTTCCATTCTCTTTCCTCTGAACCAGCCATTTGATTGGCAGGAACATGTGTCGCATGGCGGCAGAATGCAGCTGGAAGTATATCATCTGCAGTTTTGGTTGGTTAAATATAGCAGGGAGACTTGTCAACCCAAGAGATAGATTGTTCTGGGAAAGGAAGTGTTGTCTCTTGTTCCATAAAAAAAAAATTACTCATGTTGAATGAGACCATTTTAATATTTCCGAAACAAAGAGTTTACAGTCCTAGGTTTAGTACTTCTAAAACATTTGTTGGCACATTTTCTCACACACCATACCTGATGGATGACACAAACAACGTCAGTCTGAGAAGTTCTTTGTTGAGAAGTTGCTTTGCTTCTTATTTGAAGCAACAAATGAAATGAAAACCAATATTTTCTTGTTTGTTGATGTTGTTGACAAGTACTTTAGAAGGACCCTACTTTTATTTAAACAAATACAGTATCATCCCTGGAATTTCCAGATGTATCAAATTTATTAATGATTATTTCAGCTGGAGTAACTTGAACAAGACTTCTTGAGTGAGCTGCAGGGATGTTTAAGTAGTTGTACTGAGTTGGTGATAAGCTGAGCCATATATAATTTTGGGGCTTTGTCCACATTTTTTGCTCTAATTTTGAGGCACAATTTGTGGAATGGATTTAATTATGAAGAAAGTTAATCTAAACTGAGATTACTATACTCCTATTGGTAGCTGAAAGCATAGTCAAATTAGCCAGAACATGAATGTAATATAGCTGTGTGGCAGATTCTTTGTGAGTCTGCTTATAAGTCATTCACACCTTTTTAACGGCTTAATAGAGTAGTATCTAGAACTATTATTTTGATATTTGGCTAATAGTAATATTTTTTTTTGCCAATTTACAGGTTGAATGTAAACATTACTCATCTCTGTTGACAGCAGAAGCCTCTTGGGTGTTCTTGTTAATCCTGAGCCACACTGGAATTACAAACAAGCAACTTGAGGTGACAAATGAATGTCAGTGCATTCTTGGGTTGGTATTATTTTGGTGTCTGCTTTTAGACTCTCTCCATTTTTCAAATCCAAAAAACATACTAGGTTTTGGTGGTATCAGGAAATGAGCTTTAGATCTTTTGGCTAGCTTGGTGGACGGCAGCTCTGTAGATCTATTTTTTTTTTTGTAAGGGGATATTCAAGCTACAAGACATGTTATGTTTAACATTAAATTGAAAACTAGGATTCAGTATGAGGTCAAGCAATTCCCATGTATATTTCTGATATTGGCTCTACAACAAATATTGTACTTTTGAGGCAATAGGAAGGGGGATGGAAACAGTGCATTTAATGAAGTTGTCTCACCTGCTCATAGCATTCACTTTTTATACACTGTTCAGCCCCAGCCTTAGTCCTTTAAAGCTTTGAATCTTTTTCTAACCCCTTTCCCCCTCCCTTTACATCAAAGGTCAGGTTTTTGACAAGTCTGCAGAGAAAGCTGACAGGCTAAATCCTCTCATTTTTATTCATACAAATACAGGTTTAAAGATGACACCCAGTAGATCCAATGCCAGAGCTTTGTTTGATTGACAACTCTCGCTTACCTTGTACTAGCCTTTTCTCTTGTGTGTTTTTTTTTTGTACTAAAGGAATTCAAATGTCCATCTTTAATAAGTCAGACCACACCACCCAATGGTTGAATGGCAACTTATTTTTGTAGTTAACATTATAGTGATACTTTGATCACAGGTCTATTCATCTCCAGAAAAAAAGACTGTTGATGAATCCTTTAACTGTGCCTTGTTGATTAAGAAACTCTTTGTGCCCTTGACAGACCCTTAGGCATACAGTGTTTGAAAATATGATTTGCACGGTCTTGTCTCCATGGAAATGGGAAACAATCTGAAAGATAAGTTATTTTTCAGTGAAAAACTTGACGTCCATTGCACGTTTGTCATTTTTTTTCCCCCCTCTTTATTTTTTTTTTTTTACTGAAATGTATTCTTGATGTGTTTTCTTTAGATTCACCCTTGAAGTGTCCTTCTCTGTGCCAGTGTTAACACACATATGTAAAGTGTTCTGGAGCTCAAGGTCAAGTGTGTGAGCTGTCTCAGACACACAGCTGTGTCTGTGTGCTGCTGGCCCAACAAGGGTTTCACCCGGGGCATGTGGGAATATCCTGCACTCTTGAGACCCTGTGGACTCCTGCCATTTGATATCTGCATATATATCATACCTAAATGAGCAGCAAGAATGCACTTTGGCAAACACAGAGAAAAGAGCAGTCATAAGTTAGAGTAGACAGCCACAGATGCAAATATGTTTACATTTGCTGGCATATGTTGCCAAGAAATGTCCCCAAGTGATACTTAAATTAATGTGACCTGCAATGATTCAATAATAAAGCAAATTTTCCCACACTTAACGGATGTATCTTTTGTAAAGATTGCACTGGCCTGCGCAAAGTCCTCCCCTAGTGTTTCTATGAATGACAGTGTTTCTCTCGTAGGTGACACTTGTTGAGCTTTGACGATGTCTACATTTCACAAAACGTACAGGGAAAATGGCTTTATTATTGTTTAAGCCAAAGTGTGTTATTTGTTACAGAATTTCTAAAGGAATTGCAAAAGTAAACTTTGGTTTCAAACAGTTTTTGAAATACCCAACTCTCAACCCCCCCAACAAACACCCCCCTCTGGTGTTGATCAAACAGACAAATAGTCCCGCCTCCAACTCACAGCATTGGTGAAGTCAATGTTGTTGTGTCAAGCTGACGGACTGCTCAAACAGAGGAATTATTATAGCACCACAGAGACACAGAATTTGCTGTTTTCGAGAAAAGTAACCTACAAATGGCTTACTTTGATTACTTTGATTACTTGTTTTTGCAAATTAAACTGGGATAAGAGAAGAGAAGAGAAAAAGTAACACACTCCAGCTTTAAACGTCCCGTCTGGTCTTGATTTTTAAATAAATTCCCCATTTTCCCTTGACTTACTGATAAACCGGTGCTCCACTAGAGACGCGTGTGTTTGTGTGAGAGAGAGGACTTTGACAGCTCTAAAGTGTATCAATCGATGGATTTGAGGCAGAAACATCAGCGGCAAGTTTAACAGGCTCCTCTCCCTGCCGTCACTGAGCGTGACATGCACAACGAGATGCTCATAAGTTATGAGTCTTGATGATAAAAAAACAGCTTATTCAAAGCGCAGACAACGTAAGAAACCCGCGATTACATGAGACTTATAATTCTCTGCTTTTGTCTTCGAAATGTAAAAAGGTTTGAGAACAACACTCGCACACACTTGTGCAAATTATGTATATTGTGAAAAGTGCTATACAAATATGAATGACTAGAGCAGGGGTCGTCAATCTTTTTGACATGGAGTGCCACTTTTTATTTTCCTGGTCAATGGCTGTGCCGATGCCCCCGGAATATTAAATATGTCTTTTTACGTCATACATTTTTCAAAATCACGCAGAGGGGTAATCACTAGCACACAAGCAATAGCAAGAGAGGAGCAAGCTATTTTATTTATAGGAAGTTTTTCGCACCTGCATTCCAATCTACATCTTGATGTAATCCTTCCTCATGATCATGCAGCGTGTTTTCATCAGCTGAATGGGAGACTAAACACTATTAAGGTGTGATGAGATTCGCTCTGCGTGTGCAAGCCATTCGCGCGTGACAAGCCGATCAACTATTTATCCCTTTTCAGTGAATTGCACCTTCAAAATCCTAAATCTTTATTTCCAGGGTTAATTTATATTTTTAATAGATACATTTTTGAACCCCACATTGGGGGTGTATATTTTCTCTTTTAATCGTTTAATGTAATTTTGAGTGTGACCATGGTTTAAGGACAGTGTACCTGTATGCTGGGTTAGAAATCTCAAGGACTAATAGCTGTGTTTTCCTTATTAAATCACATGTTGTTCTGAAAGCAAAAAGAAACAAATGAAACTCAGAATGTAGGCTGTCATCCACGGAGCCTGACCGAAGCAAAGTGGGCACGTTTACTCGCTCGATTAACCGAACGTGAAGCACTGCTGGCTCGTTATGCGCGAATGGCTTGCACACACTGTACGAGTCTGTTTGGTATACTTCCATCTCGTCACATTTTAAATTTTTGTTTAGTCTCCCATTCAGCTTTTTTTTTTCTCCCCAATTTGGAATGCCCAATTCCCAATGCGCTACAAGTCGTCGTGGTGGCGTAATGACTCGCCTCAATCCGGGTGGCAGAGGACATATCTCAGTTGCCTCCGCGTCTGAGACCATCAATCCACGCATCTTATCACGTGGCTTGTTGAGCGTATTAACGTGGAGACATAGCGCGTGTGGAGGCCTACCCTATCTCCGTGGCAACCACGCACAACTCATCACGCACCCCACCGAGAGCGAGAACCACACATTATAGCGACCACGAGGAGGTTACCCCATGTAACTCTACCCTCCCTTGCAACCGGGCCAATTTGGTTGCTTAGGAGACCTGGCTGGATTCACTCCGCACACCCTGGATTCGAATTCGTAACTCCAGGGGTGGTAGTCTGTGTCAGTACTTGTTGAGCTTCCTCCCATTCAGCTCTTGAAAACACACTGTGTGATCATGAGGAAGAATTACATCAAGATTTAGATTAGAATGCAGGTGCAAAATTTATATAAATAAAATAGTTTAGCTCTCTCGCCATTGCTGGTGTGCCAGTGATAACCTCTAGAGTGTAGACAAACTTATTTTCTCAACAAAAACTTGAAAATTGTGAGTTCAAATGAGTTTTTCCTCAATCAAACAATAAGTCAATCAAGAACACTCAAACAAAATAAATGCAGTGATGTTGTTTAAAATGCTTCATTATAGAGCTCTACATTTTGTTGCCAATGTCAGACACTTTTGTGACATCCAAGATTTAAAAGACTTTATGTTGAATCCTTGAATAATTTTGAGCAAAACGTTTGTGGGTCCTCGAGTGTGAGCATCATAGCATGAGGCTATGCATCATATCGTGAAATCATGCATCATTACATGCCTAATATATACAGCATAAAAAGAGCCTTCCTTTGCTCTGTTTTAACTGAAGGCTAATATAAAGCAATGATAGTTTCTTATTTAATGTGGCCAATCAACTTTGTTTCAAAATAGTCTTAAGGGAGTGAGAGGCGCAAAAACAAAAAAGTCATGGGGGTCGACCACTCATGTCCTTGGCAACATAATCTGAGATGCCAAACAAATAGAAAGTAGAGCGTGAGTGCTTTCAATTTCAAATGTGATGTTTACTCCAACTGGTACGTCATCCAAGGTTTTTAATTACAAAATAAAGCGTAAAGAGAGATCAAGTGATCACTTCAGCAGTGGACAGGTCATACATATTGTATATAAGGAAATATAATTTCATAATTATTTGATGCCTTACATTAAATACAGCTTGTTTTCAATTGAATGTAAGATTCTGCTTTAGACATTGATTCTACTACTTGTTTTCACTTGCTTGGATCTTACAAAGCGACAACAGCAATTCTCTCTTTATTATTTGCTTAATTCAATGACAGGTAAATGACTAAATAATATTATTCATAACAGATTTACATTGTTACAGTTTAAAATGAAAGACTCAAAACAGTGACCCTTTTAAACCAAAATTCTAATTGGATGAGTCAAGTTCAGAGCAATTGCAAATTGGACAAATTAAGCAAACCTGTGACTGCACTGAATATTGTATATTAATGTGACTGGTTGCAACTTTTCTCGGCAACCATAAACAACTAAACTCTGCTTTGCGTTGTACCTACAAACATCATTCTTTATGATCTGTCATCATCTTGGACTACAGACCTTAGTCGATGTAGATGCTATATTTTATTTTTCACGATTGAATTGAGGTTGTGAGGGATAAACTTAAAGTCCTGTCAATGCTTTTGAAATATTATAGATCACACATTGATTGACATTGATTGACATGACATTTTTTAATGATTCATCAGCTGAATGATCAATACCAATGTTTTAGACAAGATATTACAAAGTTGAATATACCATTTCAAGGATGTAAACTATAACAAAATTATTAGAACTCTACTGGCCTGGGAGCACTTCTAGTATCATAACCAGATCCTGCAAATAAGGCTCCGAGTTAAAGTAAAAAATTCAAGAACATCAAACATTTACCTGAAGTGACTTATCCAGACGTGTTGTTGATACTGAGCATCTACACGAGAGAGGCGATGAAACTGTATCGTAGTTTAGATACTCAGAATTATTTCCTAAGTGGAGAAATCAGAAATATTGGGTCGCTCCTACTATAATCAATGAAGCCATTCATTGAAGCTGTCTGCATGATCTGCAGACATGGTAAGGATTTTTTTGTGTTCCTAATTTGTAAGTTGTTTTGGATAAAAGCGTCTGCTAAATGACTAAATGTAATAGTAAATGAGTTGTGCAGCTTCATTCTTTATAATGGGAGTGATATATAGTCACTTTTATAGGTCTGCCTCTCAAACCTACAATTAGTAGGTTATGCAGCCATCTTGCTTCATAGCAGTGGTTCAGGAGTTCGCTTTTGGTTCCTTTTTCAGATATCTAAACACTTTAAGTTCTGTTAGTTCTAGGCATACAGGGAGCATCCAGCCACTGATCCACATGGTCCACATTTGAATCATTTCTTCTTTTAGAGAGACACTGGGGCAAATGCAAACCTTAAGTTTGGAAGGGCAAGTTAGGACAAAAAATTTCAAAAGACAAATATATAACTGCACACTCTTACAAGTTTATTTTATTACCAACATTTCAGCAACAAGCCTTTATCAAGGTACTCTGATAAAGGCTTGTTGCCAAAACGTTGGTAATAAAATAAACTTGTAAGAGAGTGTGCAGTTATATAATCCACATTTTAATGGAATTTTATGACAGCCGTGTTAACTTTAGTAACATTAATCATGTTAAAGTCACTGAATAAATCCCCAGCTGTTGTTTTGAATGAGTAGGAACAAGTTGTTTTGAAGGGACAACTAATAGGAAACCAATGAATAGTCCTTGAAATGGTCTATTCTAAAAAAAGAAAACACTGATTGTCCGATTTACTAAATCATATTATTTGTGATCTACAAAACAAGATTTACACTTTTAAATTTGCACTCTACTGGACTTGTGCATTATGTAGGGTGAATGTGAACCAATCAAGTATGTTCAAAAACATGGGCAAAAAAACATTTTTGCATGGGATTTGTAGTGCCAGCATGCTTTTCTTGGGACTTGATGGGAAGAGTAAAAGTGTCAAAAGTGTAATATTATGCATTTTTGAGCAAGATGAGAAAAAGAGGAGAATTAAAAGTGTTAATGTTGTTGTTTTGGTATTTAGAACCGATTCTGTTATGCTGGGTTACAATGTGGTGAAGAGTGGAATTTTGCTTAGGTTGAGGATGGGTACACAAACAACATGCTACATGTAAATGTTGCTTTACTCAAGGACCAGTTACTACTCAGCATTCAGCATGTTATTGTATGCTATTCAGAGGTAAAAGTTAGCATAATATTACAACATAAATCTGTAATGTGACAAAAATATTATGTAAAACTGAAGAAATCACTCATGGTAGGGACACATTTTACTTTGAGGCTAATAATTGGGTTATTTAAAAATAACTATTTCATTATTCTGAAATTGTGTGAACAAATTTGTTAATGAGCTAAACCAAGAGGAAAAAATATTTTGACGTAACTTGTTTAATTCATTTGGAACCAATGTTCATGATTTAATCTTGTAATTTCAAAGCATTTATTTCAGTGTATGTCTATCCCTCACTGGCTTGTTTTCATTTGCTATGAATTAAAAATGCCGTCCCTAACTCAGGTCTGTTATCATTAACCTCTAAGCTGAAGGTTTTAAGGTAGGGTAACTCTCCCTATTAGAAATGTCAAAGAGATGAGATAGGAGCCTAACCTGCTGAATGGCGAGAGTTTCACTGGAAGGAATTAACAACTGCTGTCCCCTGTGGAGAGAGGCCTCCTTCCATTACGCCAAATCTGGCATCCTAGGTTTCCATCACAAAACAACTCTCAACAGTCCCTGGGTCCTCCTCTCCACATTCGTCTGCCTGGCTTAATGAGAGATAAGAAAAGAACACAGAATGCACTACTTGCTAATGTTTTAACCTTGCAACTGATCCAACACATGGTTGATTTCTGGGGAATGTTGACAAGTCTAAGTAATTATGCCATAAGTTAATTGCTACCATTGTTTTTTCTATGGTAGTTATAGAAACCTTGAGCTCAACACTTGTCCGTTTTTAACTTTAGTTGTTGTGAATGTCAGTGGTTGCGTTGTCTGCCAATTGCTCACTACACGACTCTCTGTCAGCACCCAGCGCTTCAATGCAAAAATAGTGCAAATGTAACTAAAGGGCTACTTTCAATACAAATGAATTTTTAGAAGTAATATTCCCCAACTCTGCCATTATTAAATAGAACTTACCTGTTTCACGAATGGCCTGAAAATGTTTATATTGACAATATCAAGACAAAATCAGATGTAGCCATCTGCATACAGGAATGACCTTAAAAGTGGGAGGGACTGGTTATAAAACAAATCAGCTTAAGAAATATTATTTCGATGAGATAACATTATGATAAATTAACCCTTATATCGATCATAATTAATACCAAATATTTATGTAGCCTGTCATTTAAATACTTTATTACTGATTTAAATTTATTATTTGTAATTTAATGCCATGCAGATATAAACCTGACTTTGACTGTTCGGCCTGTCTTTGATGAAATGCTGTGGGTCCGGTCTTTGATAGATTGCTGCTAACACTTGTGTGTTTGGTTTGCTACTGAAAGAATCATTTGGCAGAGGGTTCTGCTCAGTATTACATTTGTCATTTTAATCGTGTGGCTACAGTTGCTTTACATGATGACTGAAACTATACAGTATAATGAAACAATTTAAAAAATAACAAGGGGATGAACCACAATTTTAATGGATGCCCTAGGTACTTCAGAAAATAAAAATAAATTGATGAATAAAAATAGACCATGACAGAGATTTTCTGTTACTCAGTCCAACAGTGTGAGGAATAAAGATTATTTCTCATTTCCTAAAGACCACATAATTAAATATGTTACATTTATCCCTTCCTGAAAAAAATGTAAGTTGGTAAATAAATTATTTTGGTAAGTAGGTAAATGTCATACCGAATTGGTGCATATAGTAAATATTTTTTTTTTTAATATCATTCTTCTTTGTTTTCACTTGGAAAACACATTTTGATTATTTTTTTTATTTGCAATAAACATTTAGGATCTAGTTGGCTGCAATGGCTGTTTGAGAGAAATTATATTTCCTCAATATTTATATATTTCTATATTTCCTATATTTGTTTCCTCTTAAAAATCAATCAAACAAACCAATATCACACCTTTAAGCCATTTCAGAACAAAAAAAATATATGTGTTCTTTAACCGCATCCTCCTGTGTGGACATTGTGTTTTGTTTTCGCTATATGTTTTGCTATCAGTCAGTTAAATTGATTGATTTCAGAAGACTCTGGGCTGTCAGTAAAAGATTAAACTCTTGATGCTCAAGTCATGTAACAAAACAACATGGCACCGATCACAGTGGAGATTGACCCATCTTGCACTGCTGCCATTGCATACAGACAGCACGCTGGAGGTTAAGTAATTCACCTAATAGGGAGCAAGGGAGCATCCTATTGCTTTCCTAAGTAGCCAAGTGCATTCACTGCTGACATCCGACCAAAAGTTGTGTTTCAGGCTGCAGATAATGTTTGCATCACTCAATATTGTTGGCAGACAGAGGATAATGGTAATCAGTAATTAGATTCAGAATTTAGAATGTATAATTTTATTTTAACATGGTTGGGAGTGCTTGGGTGATTCTGGCCATTACTTGTATCAGAATTATTTATGCTATTATTTCTATTATTTATTTATTATTCATATAATTATTTCTGATTGGTAAAATGCTTCAGCACTGGCAATCACTTGTTTGACTGTGCAAAGGGAGAATTTGAGATTTTGTTTCCAAAATAGAAAGAAGACCATAGCATATAGGAAGCACTATAGAAAAACTTTGAATAGCTTGGTGTTATTTACAATATCAAAATTTAGTCCCGCAGTCCCGATATGACAACATATATTTTTAGGAAACTATTTATTTTTAGTTACAAATCAAAAAGAGAATGAAAAATGCACACTTGGGTCTCAGAATGTTAAATATATATATATATACCAGACATTGAGCCTATAACTCTTTTTTTTTTTTTTTTTCCTCAGTTCCTTCTCCTCTCACAAACATGCTTTGAATGTCACATAGAGTGTGTAGCCTGTAGTCTGTGGATAGCCTATAGACTCCACTAAAGTTGCAAAGCTTGGGCATGAATAATGTAATGCATCGCTTTTCTGTAGGTGTGCTGAAATGTGACTTGAGCACTGTAAATCCAGAGTACATGCTTCATATGTAAGTCATCTGTCCCTGTGTTAAGTTTAACACGCCCAGCATTATACTGTAGTCAATTGGGGTGGCAGCGTGCTCATCATGGCCTCTGTCCCACTGCAATAAAATGCTCAATAAGTTGTGATGATGGATGCTTGTCTCCTCTTTGCCAAGCAGCCACCCAGTGCCGGTTAGTAGCTGTAAATCTGGCCAGTTAACAGTGCTCTAACCGGGGACTGACAGTCGGGGCTTAGGCCTGGTGTTAGGTGGGGATACAACTGTTGTCCTGTTTTAGATCCTCTCTCAACAATGTGCTGAGTGCATGGTGGGGCCCAGCGCACCATTAATCATGCTTTGGGCTGTGAAAGGCTCTCAGGCCAGGAGTACATGTTTATGTGGAAGAGATGGAGGTGGCATTGCTGACAGGAACAGAGGACAAGAAGATGGAGCACGACGAGCAGACTGACTCCATCTGGCTTGAACACCCCCCCCAAACATGTAACCCCAATATCCATTGTGCTTTAAAGAGGAAATGTTAAAAAGGTGTGTGAGCTGCAAGGTTAAAACAACTATATGAACCAGAGAAGCAAAATAATGTAGACCTATCACTCACTCACGTGGAGTCTCTTTCAATCACTTATTGTGGAATTTGGAGTGATGCTGCCTTAAAGAGTAAAGTACCCAAAATGAAAATTCTGTCATCATTTGATGACACCCATTATGGATGCGCCAAACCTTTTTCTTTCATTGTACAAAAAAGGAAATTGTTGGGCAGAATGACATCCTCAGTTACCATTGACTTAATTGTATGAAAAAAATATCGAGGACAAGTAAATGATGACAGAATTAAATTTTTTGGGTGAGCTATCCCTTTAAGTCTCAAAAATGTATATTCAAAATAATTATATTTAAAGGATTGAATTTGCTTTCAAAAACATGAAGAATTAAAGATATTATAAACAAAATCTCTTTTAAACAGAAAATAAAGCTTGTGCTAGCTTTTAATGATGTGAGAGACTTCAGAAGACATGATGTCATTTCTGGTAAGGAAACAACATAGTGAGCAGTGATGCTCCCTAGGGCATTGTGGGATTTTCTGAAACTATTTTGACATTGGGACACCCCTTTAAAATGGCCAAATCCCTTGTCAGAGCTTTTACTAATGAACAAGGGAGCTGATTGAGGCACACCCTAACTTACATCTCTGAAAGTTATTGCCACATTAGTGGTAAAGCTGCAGATGTTTTAGGTATTTGGAGAAATTAGTGCTCTTAATTGGACATCTTTGGCACTTCATTTGGTCTAGCTCACCAATGAAAACTGATGCAAAAGCACAAAATCCATTCTTCTGCCGCCAGCTGCATACATCGCCCACTGTCCACTGATGTCAAATCTAAGATGGAAAAGGACAACAATTATTATATTGTTGTTTATAAACAATCAAAACAACAATATTCTAAGATTTATTGGAACCGTTACATTTGTTTTTTTTAAGACTTTCAAATTTAAATGTAACAATATTTGTTAAAATATTATTAATAACAATATTATTAAAAAATAATCATTATTTTAAGACGATTTTAAGTTCATCCAAATCTGAAAATTGTTACACTTTCACCTTCATGTCGTTCCAAAGTTTATAAACCTGTATTACAAGTTCAATAGTCACTACTGACTTTCATTATAGACATTAACATATTCAAACAAGTATTTTCTTTTGTGTTCTGCAGAACAATTAAAGTCATATGTACAGATTAGAAACGACATGTATCTGTATTATTTCATTCTATTGACAGATATAGATTTGAACAAATACAGGCAAATCGACAAATATTTGAAAACCACTGGTTCAGACTACAGACACATTAAAAAGCAAATAAAAAATGTAATATAACAACAAAATCACAACAGAATCACAATAGACCATATATATATAATCAATAGACCATATATATAATCAATAGACCATATATATAAACAATAAACTATAAACAGTTCTACTAACATTACAAAAGGCAAACAGGAAGATAACACACGTCATAAAACTTGCCATACTGACCTTTCACTAAAAATAGTAAGTTAAAAAATTAATTAAACGTTCGTTCATTCATGTATATCAATTTTGTTGATAACGGTGAATAACGGTGCACAATAATTGTCCAACATTTTAATAGTACCTCAACAATAAGTAGAAATGTAACAAAATATTATAAGTAATACATTTATAAATAATAACTTACCACCGTCAAATGAAGCTGAATGATAAACCGTTGGAGTTGAAGTTCCCGCTGGAGAAATCCGTGGACGTGAGAGAGGAGAGCGAGAGCGTGATTAGTTGTTTCGAATGAAGCGCGAAAAAGATGGTTCAATCAGGGCGCGTCTCATCACGTGTTAGTGAGATTCGCACAGTTACACAAGTGTATATGAGAGTTTTATTTATTTACGTGTGTGTGTGTGTGAGAGAGAGAGAGAGAGAGTTTATTTGCACAGATACACAGGTGTATATGAGAGTTTTATTTATTTACGAGTGTGTGTGTGTGTGTGTGTGTGTGTGTGTGTGTGTGTGTGTGTGTGAGAGCATGTGAGCGCGTAATTATCACTTTGTGGGGACCAAATGTCCCCATAATGATATTAAAACCCGAAATGTTTGACGTTGTGGGGACATTTTGTCGGTCCCCTTGAGGAAAACATCTTATAAATCATTCTTTATTATGTTTTTTGAAAATGTAAAAATGCAGAAAGTTTTCTGTGAGGGTTAGGTTTAGGGGTAGGGTTAAGGTTAAGGGATAGAATATAGTTTGTACAGTATAAAAACCATTATGCCTATGGAAAGTCCCCATAAAACATGGAAACCCAACATGTGTATGTGTGTGTGTGTTTGGGTATATACACACGTGTGTATAAATAAATAAAACACACACACACACACACAGAGCTAGGAGGGCTTCACTGACAATCTGGCACACCGAGCATTTTCCTGGTGGGCCGATCAGGGGTGGAATGTCCATCGGCAACAATGAGCCGCCGCTTTATTCAGAACGTACCGCAAAACGTCGGCGCGATATGCATAAAAGGACAGCGAACTGGCCGCTCAAAAGTTGGGCCAGTTGCCATGTAAAATCCAGGGCCGATTTCTCTTCCCAGTCCAGCCCTGACTACATGAAACCTTAGATGATACCTCAGAGAACATACACTGAACTGAAGAACCTATACTGAAACATAAAGAACTTTATTAATCTCCAGAGAACCATGTAACTCAAATAAAGAACCCTACATCATAAAAAATGGTTCTTGACAAGAATAAGGTTCTTTGCGGAACCTAAGGTTCTGCAACGAACCATTTAAGAAAGTTTTTTTTAAGAGTGTACATGGCACTGAGGAAAAATGTATTTGTACTTGAGGCTTTCAAAATAGTCAAGCTCCTTTTGTAGAGAGTGGCGAGGACATGCAAATTGACTCAAGATACACTGGCAGCTTTTGTTGTGAGGTCTGCAGTAATCCCTCATCAGCGCAGCAGATGATGATTAGCAAACAAGACTGCTTAATTACTTTCTGCCTTCTGAATTAATATTGCACTCATGTAAACAGAAATTCTGCTGGCTTGATTGAAAGCTATGTTTAAATTTAGCATGAAATTTCTTTCAAACGAGCTTTGAGGCATGACAAGCTCATGTAAGGCGTGTTTTTCTTCATTGAGATATAGGGGATGTCAACAGCGCTGAGAAACAAAATAAACTCCTATAGAACATACAATACTGGTCAAAACTTTTGAAACACTTGATTCAATTCAATTTTATTTGAGTAGCGCCTTTCACAACACGCATCGTTTCAAAGTAGCTTTTCAGAAGATCAGGTATTATCTAGGGCTGTCGATTTAACACGTTAATTCAGTGCGATTAATTTTACAAAAAAAATAATGCAATTAATCGCACTTCCCCCAGACCATAACAAGTAAGAGTCCTGAGAAATGCAAGCTGGTAGTACCCCCTGTTTACTCCAGAGGGCAGTAATTGAAATTTCAGCTGTATGAGCAACGCACAGTTTATACAGTGAAGAAAACAAACCACAACACAGACATGCGTAACGTTCTTGCGTTCAAAACACTTAAAGGAGTGCAAATGTGAACTAAGGGATCTCAAGATGTGTTTAAAGATTGAGTTATTAAACTATATTTAACTTGACACAGTGACCTAAACATTTGATTTTTATAACGCAACACACCCGAGACGCCACACAAGCACGTCTGATGCAGGGTGTGGCTGGATTGAGATGAAAAATTTGGAAGTTACCCATAAATATTTAATCACAAATAAAATCAAAGAAATTTCCTTCAAACTTATTTATATGTATTGCCTCACTAATTATTTTCTTGTAAAGAGATTTAATTGTGATGTCGATATATTCTGTACATTTTGTGGTCTGCAGGCAGAAACATTTTTTCATTTATTTTGGAGTCGTCCCGACTCGACTTGTTTTTGGTCTGATTTCTGCAAGATTGTTAAAGATCATATTATTCCCAGCTTTCAACTTTGTTTTGAAAATGTTTTATTAGGTTTTTTTTTTTTTTTTAGCTATGACATGTCTCTTCATAAGGAATATTATTTGATTAATTTTCTGCTTTTGTTGGCAATGTTTAGTATTCATAAATGTAAGTATGGTGGTTATAAACCACTAGTTTTCAGTTTTAATTCAGAGGTTCAGCAATACCTAAAAACAATTTCCAATTTGAGTAACAAGAAAGCTGTAAAGTGTATTGAAATATGTAAACAATTTGATATTTTTATTAAACTGTTTATTTATTTCCATTTTTGTTGTTGTTTATTTTAATATACCTCTTGGCTCTAGATGTAAAAGTTTTGTAAGCATTAATAAAAAAATGTCTGACGCAGGTGTACATTGACGGGTCATTAAACAAGCCCTCATAATAAATCTCCAACTGATTGACAAATTCACTTGTGTAATGGATTACTGTGAACTGTGGGCCAATGATTGACTTATGATCAATAATATGGTAGTAAACAAAACATTGTATTCTAAAGCCGCTTTTGTATTGTCTTATCAATGATGAACCTTCTGTACAAGAATGTAATGCATTTTAATGATCTGAATATTTTTTTATTTATATATATATATATATATATATAATTGTTAAATATTTAAAGATAACTATGTATAATTATATATTGGTATAAATATGTATAATCATTATATATTGGATTATTGTTATATGAGGGGCTTTCTCAGCAAATATTTGTATATGCGATTAATCGCGATTAATTAATCGGGACACCATATAATTAATTAGATTACATTTTTTTATCGATTGACAGCCCTAGTATTAACAGAAGATAAAACTGTAATGTCTATAATATCGATGAGTCGTCATTGTGTAATTAGATAAAATATGATTGTTAATCGTGTAAAAAAAATAAGTAATTAAATAATAATTGTATTAATAACCCCAGTTAGCAAGCTGAAAGCGACTGTGGCAAGGAACACAAAACTCCAGAAGATGTTGATTAATGGAGAAAAATAACCTTGGGAGAAACCAGACTCACTTTTGGGGCCAGTTCCCCTCTGGCTAACATCATGAATATAATGGCAATATTACTTATGTATAGTTAAAGTCATGGTTTAAAATGATTAAACTAAGTAAGTGTTAAGGGACAGTGTTTAAACAAAGATTATGTATGAAATATAAGATTAATGACTAATGTCTTTGAAGTCCATCCTGGATTAACTGCAGAAGTTCGCATAGATGCAATTGTCCTTGTTAATTGGCTGATGAAGACTTTAGTTGGCATTTGATAGTATATATATTCCATTTCATGAGCGTAGTACATCAAAAGACCAAGGTGATGCAGGCAGAGATCAGTAAGGTGCAATCGCAGTTCAACCTGGCCAGTAATTTCGGTGAAGTTCGGTGGGGTCCATCCTAAATCCATTCAGACAATGGCATATGAAGTATCTCATGTCTTATGGTTGGAGTTGGCATCAGTTCATCCTCTGAAGTCCATCATAATAGACTGAAGTGATGTTTGGCTGGCACCACCTGCATTTAGTCATCATCATTTAGCGACACGTAGCAGTGGAGTCCAACACGAAGTAGGAATGGAGCTGGATCCAGCCGGTTCTGGTGACCTCAGGATAGGAGTCCCGAGGTTGAGACAGGGAAACAAATAAAATAATATAAGCATAGTTGCAATTCAGTTTATTGCAGAGTTATAGATCATGATCAATGTTTCTGGTTCCAGCAGACTAAACTATAGCAGCCTAATTGTGGGTTGGAGGATAAATTAGGTGTATGCCTGGCTAAATAAATGATTCTTTAGTCTAGACTTAAACTGAGGAAGTGTGTCTGCATCTTGAACAGTGTTAGGGAGACTATTCCATAGTTTAGGAGCCAAATAGGAAAAGGATCTACCTCCTTTTGTGGATTTTGATATTCTAGGAACTATTAAGAATTTTGTGAACGTAATGAACGTGAAGGAATATAGTGTGACAGAAGGTCACTTAAGTACTGCGGAGCTAGACCATTCAAAGCATTGTATGTAGTTAACAGAATTTTAAAATTAATACAAAATTTAACAGTTATCCAATGTAAAGATGATAAAATGGGGCTAATATGATCATATTTCTTGGTTCTAGTTAGCACTCTTGCAGCTGCATTTTGAACCAATTGAAGTTTATTTATTGATCTTGCTGGACATCCTCCCAGTAATGCATTACAATAATCTAGTCTTGAGGTCATCAGCAAAAGAGAGCATGTGTCGTAATTTAGCAATATTTCTCAGGTGGAAGAATGCTGTTATACAAACATTGGAAATTTGATTTAAAATGTATTATATGTATTTACATTGATTTGTTGAACACATGTACAAATAGATTTACCTCATCTGTGTTATGCATGATTGGAATTAAATGTTTTTTTTTGTTGTTGTTGTTGTTTTTGATCAACAACTGACTATAAAGAACAGAAAGGGTACTAAAAGAGACATTTATCAATGGGAAATGTGTTGAATCTAGTCTTTGGACACATATCACACAAACTTTTATTCTAAACACAGAGTGAAAGGATCTTGCTGCTGAATACTTCACCAATAAACAACACAATTACTGGTAAGTGAAATGTAAACATTTTCCAGCCAGTTGCCAAATATATACATTTTAGGCGCATAACGCAAAATTTGGTTGCAAATGCGAGTGATTTCTTCTCATGGTAGTAGAGAGTTGCGCATAGAGTAAAAGATTGATCTTGGGATTTAAGAAACGATATCGAGATTGTTTAAATGAAGAATATGATTAATCAGAAAATCCTTATTTTTATCCACCCCTAATCTACACACTGTATCGTTGCAACGTTTATCTGTTTCTGTCCACTATTTAGTACACTTTTCATCATTATTTTTTGAAACCCAATAAATTATTATAAAGTTAATAAATGTTCCATCTAAATATATTTGTGTATATTATTAAGAACAACAATAACAAAATTATTATTATTATTATAAAACATACCATATTATTATAAAACTACCTTATTTATTTAATATTTTCTTAGCCTGCATGCAGTATGTTTGATCCAGTTTAACCCGTAAGCCTTTATTTTGGCAAAAGCTTTCATTTGGTGGAACAAAGAAGGGTGACATTTGTGTTTGTAAGAGAGTTGACAATGCCTTTTAATTCAGAGAAATGCTCTCTCTCTCTTCTAGCCACAAAAACCTGGTGTTATGAGGTTACTTTTAGCAACCAAGCATATTTGGAATTACGAAAAGTTGCATTTAATGAATCTAGAGTGCTTTATATATAACAATATGTGATGTAGCATTTGTGTATCATACTCTACCTTAACCGCTTTTACGGCATGTATCTGAGTCCAGGGCTGCTGCAGTAGTGGCTTTTTAAACATGACACTTGACAGAGCGGAATAGAATGAGGGGATCTTGAGACATGCTGTTCAGAATTGAACTGCTTTTTTGACACAGTGTTTTAAGATGCTAATAACAGAGCAAGACACAACAGCCAAGAACTTTACTTCATATTTTCGTGTGCTGTTCCATCTCACACATGATCGAACGCTCAGCCTTTCAAAGTGTACTCTTCTGACTGCAAACCCATATGGATGCGTTCATTGCATGATGATGTGTGAAAAATGTGTCTGGTAAGCATATTTCCCCCCAAGTTGTCATTGCCATTTTGCTTCTGAAAGTTTGACTTTTTTTGTATATTCAAATCTGTATACATTACATGCTGTACAACAAATGCTACTTAAATACTTTAAAATGTAAATTTTTTTTGCATTACAGTAATGTTTTTTTTTGTTACGGTAATGAGAATAAAGGATGGTGTGTGTGAAAATGTCACAATGCAAATTACATTTCACTGTTAAAGAAATGGTCATCTCAGTGCATCTGGGGTGTCACAGGTCAGTCCATGTAGTTTTACTTCCATAATGTGATATGTCAGCCATTATCAGTATAAGGATTGATTGTTTTTGTGCAGCTGTGTTGGATTGTTCTTTTAATGTTCTGTTAAGTGTATTCTTATTAGGTGGTAATTGGTCCAGGGACCAGACTTGTGGTAGAGACCTGCTTACTTGTTACAGTAGAAGGAGAGGGCATTGGCCCCTAATAACTCCACATTGGGAGCTGAGGACATCCATAAAGCGAGGGGTATTAAGGTAGGTTTTGGACAGTTTCAACACCTCTGACTTTGTCCCTCGGCCCTGATGAGAATCCATTCTTAAAACAATCCGCACCATTGTGTGGTGACATGTTGATGAGGCAGTCGGTATTTCCAGGAGTGATAAAATGAGCATGTATCTGCAATTTTTGGAAGTGTCAAGTGCTAGCTTTCAGTGTGCAAATCAGAAGAGTGCTATGTTTAAACAACACAAGGCTGGGGTATATTTAGCAAGAGGTGAGCGGCTCAATTTTTGCATTTTTTATTGGTTGTTGCTATAGACTGTATTGTTGGTGTTTCTTGTCAGCAGGGTTTGGCATCTGATTTGTGTCATGTCAAGAGCGCTTTAATGTCTGTCTGTTTTCAGTAAAATCACATGTGAATGCCTAAGGTGAGAGAAAGTGTGGGGCGTTCTGCTCTGATGTCTGACAAAAAATCTCACCAAATCTGCAATGGCCTGCTTTGCATGTAGGCCAGGTTGAATTAACACAAAGCCTGTCTGCTTATGACTG
Organism: Moxostoma hubbsi; assembly: GCA_032164185.1. Lineage (NCBI taxonomy): Eukaryota > Metazoa > Chordata > Actinopteri > Cypriniformes > Catostomidae > Moxostoma > Moxostoma hubbsi. The sequence continues at coordinate 30,730,368 of JAVLUX010000021.1, forward strand.
AAAAGATTAGCCTTTGTTAGGTGTAAAGTGTATGTCAGATGTTGTGTTTGCTGAGTGTTTGCATCTGGTCAGTGCAAAGCTAAGCAGAACTGCCAACAAAGAAAAGGTGTGCAATTAATGGCATCCGATTTCTTTGAGGACAAGAGCAAGAGTGGAGATTACTTGGATTTTATTGACAATAGAGAGACTTATGATGTTGAGAAGGTTCCCTTTTTGCAAGGCTGTCAGACTGGAGAAATCAAAGCGCACAGCAGACTAGCAGTACACTAAGCCCCGGTAGAGGGGGAATGGTCTGGGATGGGGGGTTTGCAGAAATAAGGGCCAATATTAGTATTTCACAGGCAGCGCCTTGCTTGTGTGGTGTTCAGGTCTTAAGCCTAGGGCGTCCCTGTGCGAATCCCAGACTGCCTTTATGGACTGAGCTAATAAACCTCTCCACACTCACGTGTACACACACCCCGAACACAGCTGCTTGTTATTTCATGCCCAATAAGGACCCTGTGACCACGAACATTCTAATACACATTTCTAATTAAATAGGCATTGCTGAGTGCATTCAAGTCCAACTGTCTTGTTTCACTCCTTGCTCTGCGTGTGCGCGCATGCACGCACACACACACACACACACACACACACACACACACACACACACACACACACACACTCACAACTACACGCACACACACAGACTGACTGGCTTATTGGCGAATAAAATTCAAACTACACTTAGCGTGTCAATGATAGGACAAACACACCCACTCAATGTCACCCATACTGCATGCACACAAAGGCCATATAATTTTATAGGCAGATGAAATTTCATAGAGAATGTTGACGGTTTTTTGGCACTGTAATTGTATACACTTTATCTAGCCCTTGTATTAATTTTGTATTATGTACTATATAATTATTTCTTCCTTTTTTATTCAACAATCTGTTGAGGGAAAATTCTTTATTTTGGGGAATTTTATGACATTGACATGAAGCCAAGGCTTTATTTGGATACAAATTTAACTGCCAGCTAAGGATACATAGTAAGAATGTAAGCTATTCAAAACTGATCATCAAACGCTCTTTGGTCATGTAGATGCAGAGACTAAATGGGGCTGTCACTCCCCTTCTGAGTACTTAACAGATTTCAGTTGTTTATGCATGTAACAAATCCACTCTACAACTACAACCACTCCCAAAAAATGTAGGTAGTAATAACCAAAGTTTCATTAAATCAGTGTATACAGAACCAAACTGAGGACCTTATTGTACATGCAGTGACATCATTGATTGCCCATCTGAGATGTAAGTCACAAAAAAAGGTAATGCATTTACCGGAAAGTCTTTCTTCTGGAATATACCAGAATATATGTTTATTTTTTTCATAATTTGAAAGGTCTTGCAACTTATAGTCTGAAGCAAAATATTATTATAACTTATATGTTTCTGATGTCAGCCAGTCAAACACACGCACAACAAAACACTTGTGCTTACACACAAACATATGAAAACATCAGTCATAGAGACGGTTGTAGCATTTTAAAGTTGACTATTCAGAGTATATTGCCTTTACAAATATTTTATGCAACCAGTTTAAATATTCTGTCCCATTTGGCAGGGTGAGAAAGAGATTAGGTGAGGCATTTATTGGAAATAATAATTAACAGAAAATTTTCGAAAAAGGGAATAAAGTGTCCGTGGAGGAAAATGTCAAAAAAATGGGAGGATTTGACACCCTCGCATTGAATGGGGCTCAGTGTAGGTAAGGGGAGTGTCCATGTGATGGTCCAAGAAATGGATGGGGGCAGACGACCATATGCGTTGCCCTCATAGGGGAAGCAGGTTTGGAGGTGCATCTAACTCGGCTAGTACCCACGCTTGGCGAGGATGCCAGTGTGTGCACATGAGAAGACAGAAAGGAAGCATCCAGGGGAGAAGTGCACTCTGCATTTTTATGGCAGTGGCGATGGGTCTCTATCAGGTGCGCCTCATAATCCGCTGCCCAAACGAGGCTTATTAAATCGCACGACTCCTCTCTCTTGCCCACTACCATTGTGAGCCTCGCTGAAGGACAGCCCCCAG